>JARFJB010002108.1:1007500-1427500 GCA_036346205.1 Vesta saturnalis | reverse complement strand
AATGGTATGGATGAAATTTATTTTTTCGAATAATCTTGGAAACACTAGTTTGACTAATACCTAAATCAGCACTGAGGTTTCTTGTGTTAACGTTTGGATTTCCACTACACTGGTTAGTACCACAAATACGTTTTCTTCGTATATAACCCTTTTTTCTCGTTCTTTTCTTTCGTATTGTACATGTCCTGTTCTTTAAAATATCCTTGGATCAGGATGCCTGCGCTCAGGAAATCGTTGTTGATAAATTCTGGAAGCAAGAAATAAATTTCTTTCACCTTCGCCCAAAGCATAGACCATGTCAATACATTCACCTTGTGAAAATTTCATTTTTCACACTAAACTGAGGACCTAGGGAATGACGTTTAAGCCAAACGTCGGGAATTATAAATCGCAGGCCTACTGGATGCCCTTATTACACTTATTGCCATATTGTAAAATTATGATTTTAAAAACTCGAATAAGAAGTAAACCTTTGTCCATTAGTGATTATTGGCCCATATTGTCAACAAGACATTTACGATTTGTAAATATTCACAGCAAAAGTCACGATTATTTTATTAATTTTGCAACAAATCTTAAATATTTCAAGAACGCGTAACGTTAGGTATATTACACGCTTAATAAAAAAGTAAGAGAATTAAAAACAGAACACGATGACATGATAAAATACAGGGTGTTCCACTTAAAAAACAAAAGTTATGGTCATTTCAAATTTGTAAAAATTTGCAAAAATATTTTGTAAACACGCAGTATAGTATAATCAGGAAGTATGAAGGTTAAAAGATAGAGCAAGGTCTTGTTTACCCGTCTGTCAAACCTTACAGTTCTACTGTTAATATTAAAGTCTTCAGAACAATTTAAGTAAAGGTATAAATGTTCACTTTTTTAAAGAAAAAATGCTTTAACTTGGCAACGCCACAAAATAAATTTAAAAACGAAGTACCGTTTTTTAGCATTCAACAAGACAAATAATAATAGAATTAAATAAATATAGGGTTCCATTTAACAAAACAAAGCTGAGTCCGGTCCTGCAATTATGGAACACCCCATAGCGATGAAACTATTTTTATTCGATGCACATCTAAGTCTGATATAGATCGGCGCTATAACATTTTTTTAATTTTTGATAATAAAGCCAGGATCTTCCGACGGCGCACTAATGACTCACCCTATATATATATATATATATATACATATATATATATATATATACAGGGTTATTACAAATGATGTTCATGATTTCAAGTGTACATAAATCTGGTTTTATTTATCATACAAAAAAATAAAATGGTTACATTTCAAGAAAAACTCAAAAAGTTTCATCCCAGGTGTCAAGAATTAAAAAATGTTCGATATGGGAACCCCTTATGATACAACAGATATCAAGGCTGTATTCAAACTCTTGCCATACTTTGTTAAGAGTGTCTTGGTCGATTGTTACGTTGGCTCTGGTAATCCGTTGTTGTCTCAGGTATTCTTTCTGGTAACGGTATCTATCTTTGATGTATTCCGGAGATCTTGGAGGCCAGTTCAAGAGTGCACCATCATTCGGACCAGCACGACCGATCCATCTGTCAGGCCACCGATTTCGAAGTTCAGTCCTAACATCGAAATAGTAATGTGGACATAATTGCAGAATGAAATTTGGGTATTCTTGTTCTAATTGCAGTAGAAGCTATTCCATCATGTACAAGAAAATTATTACATTTATTGTTTGTCCAACAAAGAAAAAAGGCCCGTACACTTTGTTGTATCTGATAGCACAAAACACATTAACTTTAAAAGAATCGCACGTGGTCGATATAGGTGTGTGGGTTTTCCGAGCCCCATATTCTGACATTATGTCTGTTCACTTTACCACACAAGTGGAATGTGGCTTCACCACTAAAGACTAACCATTTTACAAAGTTTCCATTTTCCATCAAGGCCTGATTGTTCTCACGAAATGAAAGTCTTAGAACTTTTTTGTTTGGTTTGAAATGCTTGAACAAGCTGAATTTTGTAAGGCTTGATATTTACACTGTTGGCTGTGGTATACCAAGCTCTCTGCTGCATTTAACAGTAGATTTCTGTCGGCTACGCGTAAAACTTTACCTTACCAGCTGTACCACTTTCGAATAGTGATTGCTAGGGGGATCTTCATTAAATTTGGTTCTAAAGTGTCGTTGCACACTAATAACTGATTTATTGATGCGGTAATCCAACACAAAATGCTTTCCTGTCTTCAAACTCAGCCATTACACAATTGACAACAATTGACTTTAACAAAGAGCAGATACGTACCTAAACCAATGTAAACGAAACTTTATGAGTTTTCCTTTCCAGTGTTACCAAGTGAAATGGTCTTAAAACAGATTAATCCAGTAATATTTATAATTGAAATCGGGATCATTTGTAATATATATATATATATATATATATATATATATATATATATATATATATATATATATATATATATATAGACACACACACACATACATACAAGCTCAGCATCTAGTAACTTTTTGATTCTCTTCCTCAAAAAAATAAAAATACTCACAGACAAGGACTACTATTTAAATCCAAGTTTTGAGTTTTGCGCAGAAAGTACCTTACGCACACTTACCATTTAGTGCGGATCTACACAAAATTTACTTACTAAGCAAGTTAAAGAAATTTTTGTAACTAAAAAATATTGTGTGTGCAGAATGTATAAAAAAAAGTATAAACATACAAACTCTTTTTGATCTTGAGAAAACTCATGAAATAAGTTAAAAGCAATTATTTTAACTGGAAATTCAATTTTTGAATTGGTGCGCAGTATGTGATAAAATTTCTTACGTACAAACTTATCATCCAGAGCACTCTTTATTTTCTTTTACAAAAACGTTTCCTTACCAATCCAATGAAAGCAATTTTTGTAACTCAAATGCAATTTTTGAAGTTGTGGTCAATGATATTTCAGTGTGCAGAACAAAAACCCTACACAACAAACTTACCATTTAGTACACTTTTGAATTTCCTATTACAAAAAATTACTCATAGACAGTTAATGCAATTTTTGTAACTCGAAATTCAGTTTTTGAGTTTTTGCGCAAAGATGACATAAAAAACAATCACTGACGCACAAACCCACCATTTTGTACTATTTTTTTTAGTTCCTTTTACAAAAAAGTTTCCTCATTAAATAATTAATAAGCAAATTTTCTAACTCAAAATTCAATTTTTGAGTTTTTGGAGAAAGTGATAAAAAAATTACGCACAAACTCACCATTTATTATATGTTAGTTTCATTTACAAAAAAGTTTACTCATTAAACAAATGAATAAGTAATTTTTGTAACTCAAAATTCAATTTTTGAATTTTTCAGATAATACTAGTTCGGTTTTTTGATTATCTTCTTCAAAAAAATTAGAAATTAATCCTGAAGTTAATGATATTTTTGAACTTGAAATTCAAGTCTTGAATATGCTCTATTTCACTGTGACGAAAGCGACAAACCCCACCAACGCCAGCTCTCTTTTGGTTTTCTTAAAAACAATAAAAAACTACTTTGAAGAAAGTTAATGCAATTTTTGTTAACTCGAAATTAATTATTTTTTGCGAGATGATAAAAAAATTTCTCACGAACAAATAGCATTAAGTGTGTCTCGTTTAGAACAAAATTTAGTAGTTTAATGAGATTACAATCATTATTATTCGTTCATAACAAAACTTATAATAAATTAATATTAGCCAAGCTCAAGGTGTCCTACTCGAGGTAAACTTTTTATTTATGTATTTAATAAAATTAATAATAATTTTTAATTGTTTGAACTTATTCGTTCATAACAAAACTTATAATAAATCACTAGTTTAATGTTTGTAACTCAAAATTCAATTTTTGAGTTTTTGCACAAAAGTGATATAAAAAACAATTGATGCTCTCCCAAACAAATACTCATACATAAGTTTAAGCAATTTTAAAACTCGAAATTCAATTTTTAAATTATGCGCAGCAACTGATTAAAAAACAATTTCTTACGCACAAACTTACTATCCAGAGCGATTGTTTAAAATAATTTTTTTTAAATTCAATTTTTGAATTTGTAGGCAATGTTATTCAGTGTGCACGAACGAAATAAACTTAATATACAAACTCACCATTTAGTACACTTTATGATTTTCCTCTTCAAAAAAATAAAGAAAGGCAGTTAATGCAATTATCAAAAGTAAAAATTCAATTTTTGAGTTTTAACGGAAAAAGTTATAAAAAAACAATTACGCACAGAATCGCGTTTTTAGTTTGTTTTACAAAAGATTCCTCATTAAACAAATTAATGAACCATATTTGTAACTCAAAGTTCAAATTTGAATTTGTAGACAGTATTGTTAGTGTGAAGAACATAGAAACAAATTTGTGTACATAGAAACTCAGTATTGTTGCATTTAGACTTTTAGAGCAAAAAAATATTCATAAAAAAAGTGAAGGAAATTTTTGGAACTCAAAATGAAATGTTTGTAACTCAAAATTCAATTTTTGAAATGGATGAGCGCAGTGAATTTGTAGACAACATTATTTCAGTGTGCAGAATGCAGAAAAAAGTATACGCCTACAAACTCAGAATTTAGAGCACTTATTGATTTTCAAAAAAACTCAATTTTTTTACAAAAACATTTACTCACCAATCAAGTTAAAGCAATTTTTGTAACTCAAAATTCAATTTTTGAATTTGTAGGCAATGCTATTTCAGTGTGTAGAACAAAAGTGACTGTTGTATACAAACTCACCATCTAGCGACTTCATTTTCTTCTCTAAAAAAATAATAAATCAATCATAAAAGCAGTTACAATTCTTGTACCTCAAAATTACATTTTTGTTTTTACACAGACAGTGAAAAAAAAAACAATTACGCACAAACTATTTTTTTACTTTCAGTTACAAAACGCAAGATATAGTATATTTTTGATCCTCTTCTTAAAAAAACTCATATAATAAATTAAAGCAATGTATATAACGCAGAATTCAATTTTTGAAATTGGGCGCAGAAAAGAAAATAATTTCTTACGCACAAACTTACCATCCAGAACCATTTTCTTTCATAAAAATGTTTACTTATTAATCCAATGAAAGCAATGTTTGTAACTCAAAATTATATTTTTTAATTTGTAGGCACTGTCATTTCGGTGTACAGAACGAAAAAACAACTTTTTTGTGTACAAACTCACCACTTGGTAACTTTTTAATTTTCTTCTTCTTCAAAAAAAAAAAAAAAAAATAAAATAAATAAATAAATAAAATTACCCATAAGGGCAGTTACTGTAATTTTTGTAACTCAAAATTCAGTGTTCGAGTTTTTACGCAGAAAGTGATAAAAAAGCAATAATCAATTATTTACGTACAAACTCACCATGAAAAAAAGTATATTCAAACAAGTTAATAATAATTCTTGTAACTCAAAGTTCAATTTTTGATTTTTAGACAATATTGTTTGTGTGCAGAATTTAGAAAATAAAAAGTATGAACAGACAAACTCAGTACTTGTTGCATTTAGTGCAAAAAAAAACACATAAGCAATTTTTGTAACTCGAAATGCAATTTTTGAAATTGTGCTCGCGCAAACACAAACAGCTATTTTTTGATTTATGTTTTCAAACAATTTTACTCAAATATGTTAATAAAATTGTTGTAACTCAAAATTCAGTCTAGAATTCCTAAAGAACGTTCAGTTTCAGTGCGCAGAAAGAGATACAAAAATAATTTCCGAAGAAGTGCCATTATCGTTTACAAAAAATGTAACTTTGTCGAGAGGTCCATCTTAAACATTACGTTCTGGTTTGTGTAGATTGTCATTAAAATACATTCTTAGTTTACAGATTAACGAAATATTCAGTTTCTGAATTAGGTGCTCTCGCCACCTACACAGTGTTGAACTTTGTCACCAGCGGAAAAGTACCGCTCACAGAATAAAGCAAAGCTAAAAAATTAAATGATTTTTTAGTTTGTCATCAAAATAATTTTTTGATTTAGGTATTAAAGTAATATTCAGTTTCTGTAATAAGTGCTCTGATCAACTACAAAAAGTTTATTTTTGTACCAGCGGAAAGACTCACGTCACAAGAGTATTGTTGAAACTACGTTCTTTAATAGTTTTTCAATATACTGCTTTCTTGGTTTACGCATTAAAGAAAAATCCAGTTTCTGAACTAGGTGTTCTCACCATTTACAAAACGTAAAAAAATTAGGGGCTTCTCTAGTTTGCCATGAAAATGCTAGTTCTTGAATTAGGCGCACTTATCATTTACAAAAAAAAAAATTACCATTTTCAAAAAGTTGAACTTGTGGTCATCGGACTAAACTATGGTTCAAAAATTAGGTGCTTTTCTAGTTTTCATTTAAAATTCTTCAAAATACATATGTTACGAATTAAGTGCTATTATAAAAACTTTGTTGTGTTTCGATTAAAATACTTTTTGATCTTTCGGATTAATAAAATATAAATTAAATGCTCTCGCCTGTGGAGAAGCCCATCTCAACAAGAGTAAAGAATATCCAAAAAATTAGGTGCTCTTCAATTTTGCCATTAAAATGCTTTAAGTCTTACCGATTAAATAAGATGGACTTTTTCAGCGGAGAGGCCCATCTCTCAAGAGCAAATTAGGGTTAAATTTAGGGGTGATTAGTCGGTTTGCTATTTATCGAAATACCTAATTTGCGAAAAAAAAATTCAACTTTCACATCAGAGGAAGGGGTCTAGCTTTTAAGAGTACGCTATGGTTTGCTCTTAAAATGATCATTTATTAAATCACCCAGTTTCCGAAATGAGCGATCTTAGCGTTCAGAAAACGTTGAACTATACCGCCACAAAGAATATAGAATGGTTAAAAAATTAGGTGCTTTTTCGATTTGTCATTAGATAAGAACCACTTAAATAAGAAAGTAGAAAGTTCGTTAATGCGTAAATACATAAATCATTTTAATGGTAAAAAAAGTACCTTATTATTTAAGCATAGTTTTTTTACTCTGTGAAGGTGGACGGTCTGTTAGCTTTTACTAAATTTTTAAAAACCGCTTAAATCAGAAAGTGGAACGTTCGTTAATGTGTAAATAAAGAAATCATTATAATGGTAAATCAAAAAAGGACCTAATTATTTAATCATAGTTTAACCTTGAGATATGAACCCGTTTTATTGAAAGGCGAGAGCACTTAATTCGGATGCTGTATAATTGGCTGACGCGTAAATAAAGAAATCGTTTTAAGTACAAACCGGAAAAGAATCTAATTTTTTAACCCTATGTACTTGTGAAATACGTATCTTGCACTTCGGGAAAAAAGGAAGGAAAAGGCAACGTATTTTATTCCCTCCCCAAGGGGGAGGGCGGGCTGCTCGAGCTTTCCGAGCTCCTTAAGCCACAATCATGGATTCCCAGCATACATACATACATTACGTATATATGCATGGTGGGATTAAGGATGGGTATGGTCAGGATAGGATCGGAAGGAACGGAGTTAGGGTTCTGAGTGGTAAAATACTACCCCAGCATTCCCCTAAGTAGTCGCACATGGTGTGCATATACGCAGTGACCATGCCGCTACATGTGTATGAGGAAAACCCCTTGTAAAAACCTCATACAAGGTAGACGGTAACGGGAATCGAACCCATTGCCTCCCGAATGCTAAGCAGGTCGCGTCACCACTACGCTACCAGCTCGGTCTCACTACGGGATGAATCATTTTGTAACCTCTTAGATATATCATTTGTACCTTTAAAACTAATTAAAAAACTAAGTGCTATTTACGCATTATCGAAATATTTAATTCTCGAATGAGAAATTCAACTTTCCCATCAGGGGAGGGACCCAGCTCTCAAGAGCACGCTATGGTTCGCTAGTAAAGTGATGATTGAAATACCCAGTTTTGAAAATGAGCACTCTTAGTGTTCAGAAAACGTTGAACTTTGACGTTAGCTGTACTCACAAAAAGTATAGCATGATTAAAGAATTAGATGCTTTTCGGTTTGCCATTAAATTATTTCTTAGTTTACCTTTTAAAAATGGGCTTTGTCGTAAGCGCAGTAATTTGGCGATAAAATGGAAATTTCGAATCTAAATTTGTCGAAAAAGTAAGAATATTATTCCAAAACTGGATATTTCGATAGCTCCCCAATCGATCATTTTATCCCAAATCGGAAACGCACCTAATTTTGTTAGTCTGGAAAGGTGGACGCAATATATTAGAACCATTTAATTAGGAAGTCGAAAGTTCCTTAATGCGTAAATAAACAAATCATTTAATGGTGAATCAAAAAAGCACCTAATTATTAAACCATAGTTTAGACTTGAGGTATGAACTCCTTTCTAAAAAAGAAATTCTACTTGTATTGAAAGGTGAGAGCACTTAATTCGGATGCTTTATCTTTAGATAACACGTAAATAAAGAAATCATTTTAATGACAAACCGGGAAAACACCGAATTTTTTAATCATAAAAGATGGTCCTCTGTACTGGTGCGAAGAGAGCAGATAATAGATAGCAGACAATTTTAACGGAAACCGCCGAACATCCAGGACCGTAATAGGTAAACTTTAGAATTACTCTCTGCTAGCAGATACTTTCCCTGCAGCTACACACACTGTTACATTTATAATTGTATTCCTTGTGTTGGGAAACACGATACAATCACCCCTTAGAAGCGCAAATTAAAATGTACTACTAGGATAGAATTCCACCATTCTTCTTTTGAAAATTCATAAATAATAGAGTTCGCAACCTGTCACTTTGTGCTTTTAGTATAATGTCTAGTAACACAACACAAGCATTCCATATTAGTGACATCGATTGCAGAGGGCTGAGGTGGATAAGTTCCACCCCATTTTCTTTAAAAATTCATAAAATGTATAGATCTGATCCTGTCACTTTGTTTTGTATACTAACACAATACAAGCATCCCTTTTTAGTAGCATCAATTTGCAAAGGGGTTGAGGGTGTTAAAATTCCACCCCATTTCCTTTAAAAATTCATATAAAGTACTCTATGTTTCATGAATTTTCAAAAGACGAAGAGTGGAATTCTATCCTAGTAGTACATTTTAATTTGCGCTTCTAAGGGGTGCTTGTATCGTGTTTCTCAATACAAGGAATACAATTACAAATATAACAGTGTGTGTAACTGCAGGGAAAGTATCTGCTAGCAGAAAGTAATTTAAACAAAATTGTCTACCACGGTCCTGGATATTCGGCTGTTTGCGTTAAAATTGCTAAAACTGCTCTCTTCACACCGGTGTCCTCTGTGCACTTGTGCAATACGTATCTAGCAGTTCGGTGTGATCCTTGTAACCTCTCATATATTTTATTTGTACTTTTAGCACCTAATTATCTGTTTAGTATTTTACATGGGAAGTAGGGTTCAGCGTAATAGCTAGTTAGCCTCAGACCAGGTAAACTGATGCTTAGGCCAAACGGCTGAAGCATAATATTGTTTCCATTAGCACCTAATTCGCACCTAATTATAAAATGGGCTACAAGACCAACTGCAATTTTACAAAAAATATAAATACAGATAAAAATTGATTAAAGCGAATGCTTTCACATTTTTCAAAAAATACCTTTAATACATAAAAGTAAATTAAATACAAAAGACATAAATATGTAATTACTTTATTGATTAATTAGAAAATTATTGACATTGGATATATACTATTTGGACAAACAAGAGCACCATTTTTTCTAACCTTCAATGCATAGTCTTCAATGTATCTAAAAACAGCTGAAACAAAAATAATAAAGTATACGCCCGAGCACGGGACTCTACCTCTGCGTCTTTAGCCACCATTAAAATACGAATATACTTTAATTTACATACAACATTTTAATCATATAATTGATTACAGTTTTCTCTATTAACACTTCAGTCACCTTTTATTAAATTGCTGTTTAACCGTCTAACCTCTATTAATAATTGATCAATATCAAGCACGTGTACGTGTAAAAGCGAGAAAGAATGAATTAATAAAATTGTCGGGATTTTCTTAACAAATTCCAGCGGAAGTCAGTAATAAATAATAATTTCTCTTAGTCAGCCATTACTTCCTGTCGTATTTATTCAAACAGTAGCGTTGTTTTTTTTTGTCAAACAAACCTACATGATGAACATAGGTGAACGTAAATAGAAATATTTAAATCGATTGATATAACCAAAAACATAACCTATAATTTTAGTGTATATAAGTGTAAATGATCACAAGCAAGGCTAACGTTAAATAAAAAAAGTGTATGGTCAATTTACTAAGTTAACACTGTAAGTGGAATTATAAATTGACAAATGTGGACCTCTCTCCCCTCGCTCAAATAAAACGCATCACCCCGTATTAAACTTTTCTCGCCAAATATCAACAAGGTCACATTTTTTTGATCACACAATTTAATAATAAATTTTGAGCAAAAACCTAGTACAGATCATAGCGCTTCTGATTATAAAAAACGCGGAAGGTTACAGGTTCGAAACGTGGATAACATTTTTTTTTCACGTAGACAGGGTACTAAATTATTAACAAATTCAGTTCACACGATTTAAAAATTTTGCACGTAAACAGTATGTAAATGGCGATAAAATTAAGTATGCTAAAAAGGATTGCGCGTGTAACCTAGTTAAAAAGACAGCATTGTCAACACTTTTAATAGACTACAATGTGATATTGTTTTAATAAAGCTTCATGGGAAATAATCTTTACACGAAACAACTTGTAAACATAAAAATTATTTATTATGTATTCATTTTTTTATATGTTTCATCCATTTTAGAGATAAACATCATCAGAGTTTGCGGAAAAATGTGTAAATGTGAGATGATGTGATGTTTGTAAGCTCGAAATTGTAAGTTAACGTTCACAAAAGTAAAGAAAAAAAGTAAGAGGCACAAGTGTGAAGTTAGCCCCCCTCCAGTTTAAAACATTTGCAATCGTTTTGTCGGCCGTCTGATGGTGTTCGTAGGCTATTTTTATCGTTTGCTGGTTATTAGTATTTTCCAAACCATTTTTTAAATTTAGGCGTGAAGTTAGCCACACGAAATTAAGATTTTTCTTCTTTTTATTTTTGGTACTTTGTTGATGTTTTTTGACTATTTTTTGTCGCTTGTTGGTTGTTAGTATTTTAGCAATTACATTTTTTTTTAATTTAGGGATAGGTTTATTGGCTATTTTTCTGGTTGGTTGTTACAATTTTCCCAATTACTTTTTTAATTTAGACCCCCACAGGTAATTTTCTCATTTTCTTTTTGTTGAAATCGATTGTTGGTCATTTGTTTTTGTTTGTTCGTTATTTTTATAGATTGTTGGTTATTAGTATTTTCCGAATTCATTTTTTTCAATCTAGATATGAAGCTACTCTCCTGCGATTAAAATTTTTCATTTTCTTCGTTCCAATCATTTATTGGTCGTTTGTTAATGTTTGCTGGCTATTTTTGTAGTTTATTGGTTATTATTTTCCCAATTAATTTCTATAATTTACGACAGATTCCAATACGAAATGGAAAAAATTAATCTTAGGACCAACCTCAAGCCTAAATTAAAAAAATTTAAATAGGAAAATACTAATAACCAACAAACTACAAAATAGTCGACAAACCTTAATAAACGACCAACAAATGATTGCAACAAAAAAAATCTTGAACTGGGGGTGCTAACCTCACCCGTAAATTAAAAAAATAATTGGGAAAATAATAACCAACAAATAAAAAAATAGCCAACAAAAAAAGCAAAACAATTGATTCCAACAAAAAAGGAAAAAAATTAATCTTGAGGGATAAACCTCACATTGATTCCAACAAAAAAGGAAAAAATTAATCTTGAGGGATAACCTCACGTATAAATTGTTGGCTATTAGTATTTTCTCAAGGATTTTTTTAATGTAGGCACAAAGCTAGATCCCCCCGCGGTTAAAAATTTCATTTTTTTCGTTGGTAGTTTGTTGATGTTTTTTGGATATTTTTTGTTGTTTGTTAGTATTTTCCCAATCAAATTTTGTAAACTAGGCGTGAAGTTAGCCCCCCCCCCCCCTCCAAGGTTTAACAGTTTATTTTTGTTGCAATCCTTTTGTTAATCGTTTGATGGTGTTCAATTATTTGTTGCTTTATTTTTTAATTTCGGCGGGAAGTTAATCCCCCGAGATTAAAAATTTTCTTCCAATCACTTGTTGGCAATTTATTGTTTTTTGGATTTTTTTGGTCGCTTGTTGGTTGTTTTAACAATTCATTTCTTAACATTTAGGTGAGAGGTTAGCCTCACCAATATTAAAACGTTTAATTTTTTTTGTTAGCCTCCGCCAAGGTTAAAGTTTTTCATTTTTTTGTTCCAATCATTTGTTGGTGATTTATTGACGATTTTTTTTATCGTTGGCTTCATGTTGGTTATTAAAACTTTCCCATTAAAATCTATTAACATTAATTTTTATTTGCTGTTCGTTACAATCATTTGTTGCTTATTAGTATGTCCCAATAAAATCTTTTTAATTTCATCGTGAAGTGAACCCCCAAACTTAAAAATTTTTTTGTCGCAATGGTAGGTCTTTATTTACTTTTTGTTTTTTTAGTTTGGATGCTATTATGGTCAATTCTTTATTTATTTTACTAAGTTAGTTTACGTAAGTTTTTTTTTTTGTACAATCGATTGTTAGTCATTTGTTTTTGTTTGTTGGTTATTTTTATAGGTTGTCGGTTATTAGTATCTTCTCAAGGATTTTTTCTATCTAGGCATGAAGCTAGGCTGTCCGTGGTTAAAATTTTCCCCACCAAATTTTGTAATTAACCATAGATGGTTATCTCGAGAAGCAACTTTAACCTTTAACATTTTCGAGATTATTTCTTAAAACGTAAACTATTGGTCAGAATTAACCATAGATTTTGCAATCCATTCGTTCAAGGTCTCGTATCATTGACTTTCAAAAATTTTAACGGTCATTTATCATGTTATCTCTTGAATTATGAGCCTGATGTCAATGAAGTTTAAGTGCGTTCAATGCGCTTTGATATTCCGCAAGTTTGACCTTCAAAATTTTTTACGTCATTTCTTGAAAACGTGATATCTTAAGAGATTGGTGGGATTTCTTTGGCCTTAAGATCCCGCATAATTGGCCTTTAAACATTTTCAAAGTCATTTAGTAAAAATGTTATATCTCATGACTATTGGGCAGATTTCAATGCGTGTCGAGATCCGTGCTTGACCTTGAAATTTTTAAGGTCATTTCAAAACGGACACCGGTGGTCAGAATATCGATACCGAAATGTACAGTTCTTAAAAACTGGTGACCGGATTTCGATACCAAAGTGTACATTTTAATCGTATTAGTCCCATATCTTTGACCTTGAAAATGTTAAGGTTATTTCTTAAATACTGTTTCCACATTAAATAGAACATTGAATATTACATACTGCCATGACCACACAGTTTTAAAATCAGTCGCTAACTTTACCATTTTGACTTATCTATTGAAAAATAGTCATGTACGTATTATTGTGATATTAGTTTGACAAGCGACACAAACAATTTCAGAAGATGGACAATTGACTGTGTTGATTAATTGAGTGTAATTTCTTGTAAATCTTAATCTGAATGTAACAAATGTACAGACCATTGCTTAAGATGTGTTAATAAGCATTTCTAGATTGTCAGATTTTGTTGTGAATTAACGTTTGACAGCGGTTGTCAAATATACTAAGCATAACTTTACTGAGACAAATTTCATAAGACAGCCGTAAGACAAATCGTCAATGCGCAGACAGAAAACAAATCATAGTTGGTTCCACTTGTCAAGTTTTTGACAGTTATTAAGCTTGACAGCAAAATGTACTCAGTCTCCGTTTGACAAACAAATGTTAATTTGATGAATGTCTTGATATTTTAACAGTAACATTTGACACTATACAATACCTATTAACATTCAGCGATATAAAATTCACTCCTAATAAATCAAAATTTACACTCTTAATAAGATTTTTATACCTGTTTGATAGTTTTTACATAAATTTCCGAATAATAATTAGAGATATTTAAAACAAGTTAAACGTTAATTGACTTCGGTTATCAAATCAAGAGTCAGGTCAGACTGTCCTAGACATTGACATGCGTAGGAATGGTAATTGAAAATTCATTCGTTCTTTACTAAAATACTGACGTCCACCTGAGTATGGACAATCTGGTATTGTTTATATTATTTTGGAACGTTTGGATTTGTAAACTTAAAAAGATACGATTGCAATTAAAGAAGTTTGTGTCATTTTATTTAAATTTAACAAAAACTACATTTGACAATTTTTGACAATTGTCAAAATTGACATAACTTGCATTTTGCTTGTGGAATAGAATTTAAATTCTAATATATCTTGTAACGACGTTCAAATGAATTTTAGAAGCGTGCCAAATAAACATTAGCGAAATCTAAATAGGATTATTGTCTCTTGGCGATTGTCAAACGCTGATTATTTCTTTTTAGATCTTATTTAACGTTGTCGATTGTCACCTCATGTCATACTTATCATGTCGATTGAAATGTAAATTGTATATTACGACTGAATTGTCATAATCATAACGTAAATTGTTCAACCCTAACAAAACATAACGGGTTGACAATAGTTGTCATTTTGACTGTCAAATATATTTTTGATACAATCACTAAATTTAGGCATTGTAACGTATTTGTTGAAGTTTAAGCAACATTTTGTTACATGAATAACATCCATGGTACGGAATGGGACGTTTGAACGCCGCCGTTTAGACGCAAGGGTGTCTCAACGCAAGACATTTGAACTCGAAACTCAGGTAACTGAAATAATGTAAACAAGACGCAATGTAATATATTTTATTTTAAGTCCGTATTAGAAATTCCTTTTCACCACTACCATTTTTGCGATGGAATACATTAACAAATTTTCTTGTTGAAAATATCCATAATTATTTTTTACCAGTCAAACAGCGTGAAATCGCAACAAAGATCAAATTTTGAAAGTGTAAAATCAGTGGTCATATGAAGAAGAATATTTAATAATTGGATCATTGGTAATAATGACAACCAGATGCAATCTATATTAATAAAAGGCTTTGTCCCCGCTCACTCACTGACCCGCTAATCAATCATCGCCCTGATCAGACCGATTGGACTAGAAACTTCAACTTTTGGGTAAAATACTCCCTTACCACGTAGGAGCACTCCACGGGAGTTGAAACTCAACCCCTAAGGGCTAGAATTTAAGGGTCGAAAAAATAGGCCGTGTCGGGTTCCAAACCGACATGATTTGTTTAAACAAAGTACTACATCTTAAAAGCCGTTAAGCCCAGAAAAATCAGAGTTGATATTTAGATGTTTCTTAAGGAACACATGTTTTAAGTTTTTCCGAAATCATCCCCTAACGGGTAGAAACGGGAGGGATGAACAAGAAAGCAAATTAAATTTTCTGAACCGAATATACCGTGTGGAGAATGGAGGATGGAAAATACATGATAAAACAAGGGAAAGGCAATTATGAAATTAATCATCCCTTAAGGGTAGTTTTAGGGGATGAAAGTTCAAAATATGTTGTATATCAAACTAAACAGCGTTTTACAACCAAAATGAAGATCATTATGGAGTTTACGAATTCAGTTCAGGAAACTGCTAAGGGGAGGAAATGGGGTGAAATGAGGATTGTTCGGTTTCTGGAGACTTACAGCAAAAACTTCTTAGAGAACCTTGAAATTCAAATTAAACATGTGTTTTAATGTGGACAACAAATTTAACTTTACTCTTTTAAGTTTCGCGTTCAAGTTTTTACGTTCAAAGGCCATGCGTTCAAACATTCTCATGTTCAAACAAAGACGTTCAATGGCCGGTGTTTAAACGGCTGCATCCAAACATCCCAGACCGGTGGGTTATTATTATTTTCCAATAAATTTGTTTTTAATTTTGGTGTGAAGTTAACCCACTTCCCCGAGATTAGGATTTTTTGTTTTAATCATTTGTAGGTGGTTTGATGAAGTTTGTGGGCAATTTTTTGTTAGTATTTTTGCAATTAAATCATTAGGCGTGAAGTTAGCCCCCATACACAGGTTAAGATTTTTCATTTTTTTTGTCCAATCATTTGTTGGTCCTTTATTATGATTGTTGGTTGTTATTTTCCTATTTTAATTTTTTTTTAATTTAGGGGTGAGGTTAGCGCCTAGGATTAATCTTTTTCTTTTTTTTTTGTTGGAATCAATTGTTGGTCATTTGCTTTTATTTGGATATTATTATTTTCCTAATTAATTTTTCTAATTTAGGCATAAAACTAGGCCCCCTCCGAGGTTAGTATTTTCTTATTTAAATTTGTTCATTTAGGCGCGAGGTTACCCTCAAGATTAACATTTTCATTTCATTTGTTGGAATCAAAAGTTGGTAATTTGCTTCTTTCTGTTGGCTATTTTTGTCGTTAGTTTATTTTTTCAATTAATTTTGGTGTGAACACTTCAACGAGATTAAGATTTGTAAGTAGTTTGTGGGCTATTTTTGTTAGTATTTTCCCAATTAAATTTTTTAATTTAGACGGGAAGTTGGCCCCCCAGGTTGATTTTTCAATTTTTTTTTGTTCCAATTATTTGTTGTTCCTTTATTATGGTAGTTCACTATTTTGTAGTTTGTTGACTATTAGCTAATTTTTTTAATTTACATAGGTGTAAAGTTAGCCCCCCCTCCGAGGTTAAGATCAGTTTGTTGGTTATTATTACTATGTTTACGATTATTTAATTTAATTTAGGCGTGAATTTAACCCCTCTCTCCAGCTTAAATTTTTTTCTTTTTTCCAAATTATTTGTTAGTCGTTTATTGGTAATTTTTGTAATTTCTTGGTTATTTGTATTTTCCTAGCTAAATTCATTTAGGTTGCCCTCAACCTTAATTTATTCATTTTATTTGTTGGAATCAAATGTTGGTCACTTGCTTTTGTTTCATGGCTATTTTTTATCGTTTGTGGGTTATTTTCTCAATTTTTTGTTTCATTTTGGAGTCAAGTTAGTCCCCCTCCCCAATCCGCCAAAGTTAAGGCTTTTTTGTTCCAATTATTTGTTGGTGGTTTGTTGACCATTTTTCTTCATATTTTCGCAATTAAATTTTTTAATTTAGTCGTGAAGTTAGCCTCCTCCCGAAGTAGATTTTTAATTTTTTTTTGTTTCAAGCATTTGTTGGTCGTTTGTTAATATATGTTGTTTAGTTTGTTGCTTATTTTCCTATTGCAATTTTTTTTTAATTTAGGCGTAAGATTAATTCTTTTTGTTAGAATCAATTGTTGGTTATTTGCTTTTGTTTGTTGGTCATCTTTTATCGTTTCTTGGATATTATTTTCCAATAGTTTAAGCATAAAGTTAGCACCACTCCGAGGTTAGTATTTTCCTATTTAAATTTGTTCATTTAGGTGCGAGATTACCCTCAAGATTAATTTTTTCATTTTATTTGTTCAAACCTTGGTCGGTTGTGGATTATTTTCCCAATTATTATTATTTTTTTAATTTTGGTGAGAACACTTCTCCGAAATTAAGATTTGTAGGTAGTTTGTTGAAGTTTCTGGGCTATTTTTTGTTAGTATTTTCCGAATAAAATTTTTTAATTTAGACGTGAAGTTAGCCCCCACACCCCCAGGTTAAGATTTGTCTTTATCTGTTGGTCCTTTATTATGTTTGTTGACTATTTTGTAGTTTGTTGACTATTATTTCCCCAACTAATTTTTTCAATTTAGTCGCAAAGTTAGCTCCCCCTCCCAGGTTAAGATTCGTTTGTTTGTTATTATTACTATTTTTCCAATTATTTTATTTAATTTAGGCGTGAAGTTAGCACCCCGCCACTAGCTTAACATTTTTCATTTTTTCCCCAATAATTGGTTGGTCGTTTATTGGTAATTTTTGTTTAATTTTGTAAAAGATTATTATTTTCCTATTTAAATTAGTTCATTTATTCGCGAGGTTGCACTCAAGGTCAATTTTTTTATTTTATTTGTTGGAATCAAACGTTGATCATTTTCTTTTGTTTGTCGGTTATTTTTATAGTTTGTGGGTTATTATTTTTTCAATAATTTTTTTCATTTTGGCGAGAACACTTCTCGGAGATTAAGATTTGTAGGCTATTTTTAGTTAGTATTTTATTAATTAAAATTTTTTAATTTAGACGTGAAGTTAGCCTCCACTCTGCAAGATTTTTCAATTTTTTTTGTTCCAATTATTTGTTGGCCCTTTATGATGTATGTTGGCTATTTTGTAGTTTGTTGACTATTACTTTCCCAACTATTTTTTTTAAGTTAGGCGCAAAGTTAGCCCCCCCCCCCCCCCAAAGTTAAGATTCGTTTGTTAGTTATTATTAGATCATTTTTCAATGACTTTATTTAATTTAAGCTTAAAATTCTTTATTTTTTCCCCAATTATTTGTTGGTGATTTATTGGTAATGTTAGTAATTTCTTGGTTATTAGTATTTTAATAGCTAAATGTGTTCATTTAGGTTACCCCCAAGATTATTTCATTCATTTTAATTCTTGGAATATGTTGGTCATTAGCTTCAGTTTGTTGGCTATTTTTTATCGTTTGTTGGACATCATTTCCCAATTTTTTTAATTTATGCGCAAAGTCAGCCGCCTTCCCCTTCGAAGTTATTACTTCCTATTTCAATTTGTACATTTAGGCGCGAGGTTACCCCAAGACTAATTTTGTTCATTTGAATTGTTGGAATCAAACGTTGCTCATTTGTTTTTGTTTGTTGGCTATTTTTATCGTTTGTGCGTTATTTATTATCTTCCCATTTATATCTCTCGTTAGCTGTTCGTTGCATGTTTTTTTTGTTCTAACCATTTGTTGGTCGTTTGTTAATGTTGGTTGGCTATTTTTTATCTATTGCTAAATATTAGTATTTTCTCAATTAAATTTAATAATTTTGTCGTGAAGTTAGCCCCATGGTTAAAATTTTTCATTTGTTTTGTTTCAAGGTCATTTCTGAAAAACTGGTGGCCGGATTTCGATAGATACCACAGTGTACATTTAATTCGTGTTAGTTCCATATCGTTGGCTTTGAAAATCTTGCAAGATTATTTCTTAAAAGCTGTTTCCACCATAAACAGAACTGAATATTACATACTGCTATGACCCTATACAGTTTTAAACCACTTAATGTGTCAAATGCATTATTGACACTGCTGGTAAATTTATCATTTTGGCATATCTGTAGAAAAATTAAACAAAAATAGTTTAAGCAACAATTAAGCAAAACGTTAAATAAAATTAGTATAACAAGAATTGATCGAAAAGAGTGTCAAATTACTACTTGAAAAAATTAAGTCTGTGAATGACAGTTTATAAGTATTGTTGACTGGGATTACGTAAACATGACTGTAAAATGATCTTTAACAATTTCAAATTCTCCTTACCCTATAAAATATAATAGTTAAAAAACGCAGAAACAATTTCAATGGAGAGTTGTCACTTTGAGTGTCTAATAAGTTTTTTGACAAACTTTGAACAATACTATACTTAGTGTTTTCGAACGATGTCAAGGCACAGATTCAACACAATATTTAATTATGAATGACAACTGACAATGTTTGACATTTAATTGCCCCACAGTATTAGTTTGACACTGTACTGATTCGTTAACTTTGCGCCATTGGTACTTCCTACTAAACAATCAATGATATCAAATAAATGACAGCTGATTGTGTTTGATAATGAAGCTCCACTTCAATATTGACAATTATTGTCTTGAAGATGGATAAATGGCTAAACGTTAATTGGACAAAAGACCGAAACTGGTATTGCCAATTTGAGTTTATAGCGTTTGTTGGACATAAGCCGGTATTTGCATATTTGATAATCTATACTGCATTTGACAATGCCATTAACTAAACCGTGAAGCTGCTACTGGCAAATTGAATATAGTTAGACCGGAGATATTTTAATTTAAATCGTTAATCGCTGTCATGATGTCTTGTTAGTGATACGTACCTCAAAACATGTCAATTGACAATTTATTTAACGTTTTACTTAATTGTTGCTTAAACTATTTTTGTCTAATTTTTCTTCAGATATGTCAAAATGCTAAATTTACCAGCAGTGTCAATAATGCATGTGACACATTAAGTGATTTTAAAACTGTATTGGGTCATAGAAGCATGTAATATTCAGTTCTGTTTACGGTGGAAAGCTTTTAAGAAATAGCCTTGAAACATTTTCACGAATGTGGAACTAATACGAATCATTTATTGAAATTAGGCCAATAGTTTTTACTTTCAAACAAAAAATGTTACATTTTAGCCTTATGGCTAACTTCACGACAATAAAATTAATTCGGAAATACCAATATTTAACAATCGATAAAAATAGCCAACCAACATTAACCAACGACCAACAAATGGTTAGAACAAAAACATACAACGAACAGCTAACGATCGATTGCAACAAACAAAATTAAAAATTTAACTTAAAATATTTCAGAGTTACCATAAAATGACCCTGTATGTTCCAAACTAGATGAGTTACAGAAATACGCCCAAGGAAAAATTTCAAGAGCACAAAATTTACTTCCGGAATCTTGAATCAATTGAAACAAATTCATTATTCAGCATTTTTAAGACCAGAATTAATTTCAAAATAAGAATTTTTCAAACTTTATGACGCATTTCCAAGAACAATAGCAATAGTCTTTTATGACAACCACTTGACGTACGGCTAACGATGGAAAACTTCTGTATTCTGTAAACTTTAACTAAAGCCTGAGGTTAACACACTAGTTTTTAATTATGACACCGAGAGTTAATTAATTAAGATACCGCAATCACACCTACAAGAATAAAAATGAAGAAATAAAATAAGAATAAAAACAATAAGAGAAAAGACATACTGCTACATCAAAACAAACCTAACTAAGCTAACCTAACGTAACCTAAAGATTCAATTGCTATGTAATGCTTCAAAATGATTACCGTTTCCTTCAATGTACTACCGGCATCGTCTACGTACAGAAGCTGTTGCTGAAGCTATCTGTGCTTGTAATATTAGCCGACTTGTTATGAATTGCCTCAATGAGCTGTTCTCGTTCTAGGTTATTGAGTGGCATAAACGTATTCTTTAAGAGTTCCTCACAAGAAGATATCCAGTGTAAGAACTAGAGATCTTGGGACATAAAATTAAAAACACTCTGTATCTTGAAACCGGTAACAATAGGTCAGAGGAATCGGCTGTTTTGACCATCGAGTTCGTGTCACCCTGTGTGTGTGTGTGTGTGTGTATATATATACACACATTTTCGTCAACGATGTCTTTCATTAGAACAAACAAACGATTAAAATTTGAAAACAAAATAACAAAAACTAAAATGTTTTTTCAACAATGAGTTGCTCCGCCACGATTTGTAATACACTCATTTAGACGGCGTGGCATGCTATCAATCAAGTGATCTATAGCTGCATGTGGTATATCAACCCAAGCTTCTTGAATCCGTAGCCGGAGATCGTGTAAGTTATCTGAGGATGTGGTAAATTACACAGTCGCTACCGACCTCATCCCATACATGTTCAATGGGCGACAAATCAGGCAATATTAGCTTCTTCCAAAAACGTGTTGTAGCCCTTGCGGTACGAGGGCGCATTATCCATTATCCTGTTGGATTTTCTAGCCCTGAAGATATGGAAGCGCAACGGGTCCTGGACCATTTGGACCAACATCTCAATACCGTTGTAACATTTCGGTTTACACGACGAGCAATTTCTCTTAGCGAAAGTCCGGCCTCTCTCATGCCAATAATACGGCCACGATCAAAATCAGTCAATTGGGAAAATGTTGATGTTGACGTACTCTTGACATTGTTCCCAAGTTCAGAATTAAATTGTGAACAAACAATTTGCAAAATTGACAGTTAATTCACATTGATAGGTTTATTTCTTCAAATTTATTGTTACTAAGTGCAAAGGAAAAACAAAAAAAACTAGTAGCTAGATTTTATTCAAATTTTAATCGTTTGTTTGTTCTAATGAAAGACAACGTAGACCAAAATTTCAATAAAATCGTTCAAAAATTCTAGGTGCAATTTTATGAAGTCAATATATATATATATATATATATATATATATATATATAATATATATATATATATATATATATATATATATATATATATATAATATATATATATATATATATATATATATATATATATATATTGGTTTATTTGCAAATGAAGGAAACTAGTATTGAAGGCGTTGGTTAATCGAGCGTCATTGCTTACACATCTTAATGTTAGCAATAAGCATTTAGTCAATTGACAAATGTACAGACCAAGGCTTGAGGCGCGCCAATAAATTTTTTTAGATTGTCACGTTTACTAAACAAAACATTACTGTGACAAATTTGATAAAAAATATGCTAGTAGTCCTACTACCATTGGCGACACGTTTTTGACAATGGTTGATGTAGGAAGTGTAACTGTAAGTTACTTTTTCGACACTGCATTTTTTGTCGCTTCTAAGGAAGTAACATAGTTTACTTTCAATTGATTTTATTTGCCAAACTTTCTACCGGACAAGTGTTTGACATGATAGCAATTACACATTTGCACACTATCAGATGCTTATTGAGACTTAATGAGAACAATATACCACAAAAATCACATTTGACATTTCTAACAAGATTATTAAGTGTATTTTCGATACCTTTTTACGTATTTGTTTAAATAATATAGATAACCTAAAAGTCAATTAACAGCGGTTGACAGCCAAGAGTCGATGTATTTTGGCTCGATAGAACAGTCCTAGTCAATGACATATGCAGGAATGGTAATTGACGCCTATCGGATTATAATAATGACAATGATTGAATTTCAGTAGTAAATATACGTTTTTTTGTTTGCATTTCAGTTACCATGGTCTCTTGTTATTTTGTACTTCTGACAAATATGGTTTATCTGTATATTTTCAATTTTAATTATTTTTCTACGTAATATATATTTAAAACAATTTTACCATATGTCAAATTTTCAAATTTTAAATTTTAACCTCAGATTTACCACATGAGGGAGCCCTTACTTTAATTTTATCTTGTCATACTTTTTGGATTCCATCTTTGTGAATTTACAATAATGTTACACCTTTAATCTAATGCTTTATGCTTTTATCTTAACAATTATTTGAGGTCTGATGATGACGATATGTCGAAACTAGTCACCTTCTGTCTTTTGAATTTTAAATAATCTTATTAAACATTGTGGAAGGTTTGGTGTTTTAAGTCTATCTTATGGTCAGTGTGGCATAAGTTGACAATCGACAAGACCTAATAATAAATAATTTACGTCTTAAAATCGGCTGTTATTTTATTTTTGAACGTGTTCATTGGCTTTACACGTTCTATAATTATTTAAACTTCATTGTAGGAAGATAAATTAGAATTTAAAGTTTCACAAAGCGCAAATTGTCAAATTTGTCAAATTTATTTGTATGTTCAAAATAATGACACATAACTTCTTTAATTTGAATTTCTTAATTCTTAATTTTTATACCCAATGCCCAATAAAAACGTTCCAAAATAATATAAATAACACCCTATTGTCAAGTACCCATTATTTCTCACTCGATCTTCTTTAATATTATCGATTATCAACTCGTATCATAGTGAGCATGACAAAAATATATATTGACTACTCAATTGTCAATTATTGTCATCATCAGGTGGATGAATTGCCAATTACCATTCCTCCACATGTCAACGGCTAGGATATTTTTCGTACAAGCCAGTATACATAAGACTGACAACGGACTTGTCAAACTGTCTATTGACATTTAAATTGTTTTAATTATCTCCACTATTTGGACAAATTCGTTAAAAAAGGTATGAAACAGACTTAAAAATTTTATTAAGAATATAAATTTTTATTTGTTTGAAGTGTCAGCAAAGCAAAGTTATATTGCTCTCGATGGCAATAGATTGTAAAACTGAGATTGAGTACATTTCGCTATCAAGCTTAACACCTGCCAAAAATTTGTAGAGCTTGACAAATGGACCCAACGGGTGATTTATCTCCCTGTGCAGAGTGAACTATGTGAATTTCTTAAAGCGACAAAAAGTGGCAAATGTCAGAAATCATTTTTACACTAAAAGTACCAAACCATTTAATTGATACTCCATATATGAACCATTGTCAAAATAGTAATAGTAAACCTTAATTCGTCATTAACAATTGTCAACATTGCTCACAGCTGTCTTATGAACTATGTCACAGTAATGCTTTGAATAGTAAATTTGACAACCGCTGCTGTCATATGTTAATTGACAACAAAGTCAAATATATATATATATATATATATATATATATATATATATATATATATATATACAGGGTGGGTGTCTACTGCGTGGACGGAGAATTTCTGCTTAACTATAGAGATATCAAAACCAATTTTGGTGTGGTAATACATGATCATTGGGCCTACATTCTAAAAATATTTAGGTAATATACAGGGTGATTGACAAAAATATAAAAAACAAAACCTGTGTTGTTTATATGGAACATCCTGTATATTTTTGCTTTTTTGGATTCACTGTTACATTTAGAATAAAAGTATAGAAATTTGTATCTGTATCTCTAACCGTTCTGCAGATATGGTCACTTTACTACCAAAGTAGAGTTAACTTTGGAACCACGATGCGAGCTTTGTCACCACGATCTTGTAAATCTGTTTATACCAGCGACTATTAATAATAGTCTACTAACAAGCTAGGAAATTTTTCGAAAACGTAAAATTATACAGAATGATTATTAACTTACGCGAAATGTAATTTTTCTCAATTTTTTCAAATGCAACATCCTGTATATTTTCTCACGTTTCGATTCCCCATGAAATGTAGATACTACTTGATTATGGGTTTCATAGCCATATGACGGACCCTTCTTGAGATATTGACGCTTTATTTGAAAATATTGACATACAGAATAACAAATAAAACAAAATCCAGAGCAAATAAGAAAATCCGAATGGAAAATAAATTCTTTAACTGATAGGAAAAATATTTTTCATATCTTCGCTTGTGGTGGCAGGATGTTGGTAAACTTTTTCTTTAATCGTAGCCCCAAAGGAAGAAATCAAGGGACGTAAGATCCGGTGATCTGGCTGGCCACCTCGTCCTATCCATCTCATCGGATAATTTCTATCGAGATATTGCCTAACGTTGATAGCAAAGTGGGGAGGGGCGCCATCCAGTTGAAACCACATCGTACGAATATTATCTACCTCGATATTTTCCAAAAGCTCGGGTAAATCAGTTTCCAAAAACTGTAAATATGTTTCTCCAGTAACATTCCCATCGAAGAAAAAAGGACCAACCACATTAAAATTGATTATACCACCCCACACATTAACTGACCATCGATGCTGGTGATCAACAACTCTTAAGATATGTGGATTAGTATCTGAATAGTGATGAATGTGATGATAGTTATGTGTATTAATATTGTCATTATTGTGAAAAGTAGTTACCCATTGGCAGAAACACGATTTTGAATATCTATTTCATTTAAAGTTTGATGTTGCTCGATATGATAAGGACCCAATTTGTTTATTTTTAATAAAGCTGTGAACTGTATTTCTATTTAGGTCTAGGTGTATACTTAACTCTCTAATTTACGGATTTTCGATAACAGATGCCACAACTTATTTTTACGTAAAAGCGTCAATATCTCAAGAAGGGTCCGTCTTAAGGCTACGAAACCTATTATCAATTAGTATCTACTTTTCACGGGGAATCGAAATGTGAAAAAGTATACAGGGTGTTGCATTTGAAAAAATTGAGAAAAATTACATTTCGCTTAAGTTAATCATTCTGTATAGTCATACATGTTTTCGAAAAATTTCCCAGTTTGTTAGTAGACTATTATTAATAGTCGGTGCTATAAACAGATTTACAAAATCGTGGTGACAACGCTCGCGTCGTGGTTCCAAAGTTAACTCTATTTTGGTATTTAAGTGACGATATCTGCAGAACGGTTAGTGATAAAGATACACATTTCTATACTTTCATTCTAAATGTAACACTGAATCCAAAAATGCAAAAATATACAGGATGTTTCATTTAAAAACACAAGCTTGGGTTGGCATATTTTTGTCAATCATCCTGTATATACCTAAATATTTTTAGGATGTAGGTCCAATGATCGTGTATTATTTATCGTGTATTTGATATCTCTAATAGTTATGAACAATCCTCCGTCCACGCAGTAGACACCCACCCGGTATATATATATATATATATATATATATATATATATATATATACATACACATGCCAATTGACACTATCAAATGGTAATATTCTTACATTGTTTACGTAACATGTCAAACTAATATGATAATACAGCTAAAGTAGTGTTAAAATAATTTAAATAATAGTCAATTGTCAATCAGTTGCATTTGACATTTATCAAAACGTGTCGAATGTAAAGTAACATTTTATCTGACAGGTAACACTGTGATTAGGTAGCAAAATGTTTACATCTCAACAAAAACGTTGCAATAGCTAAATTTAGTGTCAATAATGTATTTAACACTCAAAATCACTACTTGTAATCTAAACTTATTTGATTAGTGCCCCTCAACTATAAAGTACACTCAATTGCCACATTGGCCTTCAATTTTACATGCCTTCTGTCTATATTTCTACGGTCATATATTCCAGATGTCAAAATTTAAACTCAAAAATGGGAGTTCTTACAAGATTGAAAAGTCAAGTGTCATTTTGCCCGTCATCCATTCAGCTTTTCACGAAATACTTCAAATATTTAACTGTCTTTTTGGTTCATTTGGGATAATTCTACCAAAATTAACAATTGACAATCAAACGTAGCTTAAAGCATTTATCATCAACATTTTAGTAAAAAGTGGTCGTTTGACACTGAAGTGGGTGTGTATATCGTTTTTTATAAATTTCTTTACAGCAAAATTGTTCCAATTGAAAAATTGTCAAAATCGTCGGTTTATCACGGCCATATAAACGACTAATAGACGCTTAAAATAAGAACAACATTCTTTAAAAGTTTCACATATATTTGAAGAAAAATTTCTGGTGCAGCTACGTTCAATTTGAGCATAGCAGCTTCGCCGATTAATTGTATGTCGCCTTAAGTCAAACAAATGCCGAGCTCAACTTGACAATAGCAGTTTGGATTTTTTCCAAAGTATCGTTTAGCCGATTCTCAGAATTTCATCTACCTTTTATAGTCAATAATTGACAAACTTCCCTATAAAACGCCTGATCATGTTCAATTCAAAGCTAATGAAACAGTGTCAAACGTTATGAGTCTATAGTTTTATATCAGATTTTTTAATTTTTACAAATAGAAATTTGATACTTGTTTATTGATCAATTCTTGCTATATCAACTTCAAGAATACTTAATTAACCGCTGTCACGGTCTTTTCAGTAATATTTGACTAAAAACGCGTCAAGTGTCAATTGACATTTTGTTGAACACGTTTCACAAGCGTGATGTTGCTTAGATGATTTTTGTGTAATCTTTGATCAGATAAGCCAAAATGATAAACTTAACCATAGTCCAAAATAATATAAATAACACCCGATCGTCAAATGTCAATTGTCTTTTATTCGGTTTTTATTTATCATATAACTGCCAATCGCTACGCCATTTTCATAATCAGGCCTCGATTGTAAATAGTTTTGGATTGTCATTAAGATTGTTCTAATCCTCTGCAATTATTATTTGGGCAAATTGGCAAAAAAGGTATTAAAAATAGGATTAGTAAGTTTATTAAGAATGTCAATTGTCATTTGTTAGTGACCTACAGTAATTTTAGATTGTTCTAATTTAGTCTCAATAACTGCCTTAGAGTATGTAAATCCTACTGATAAAATATCAAGATAATCATCAAATTAACTCTCGATTGTCAAATGTAGATTGACTTCATTTTGCCAACTGCCAGAAACCTACCTTATAGTGAGCTTGACAGGTGGAAACGATTGTGTCGGGCAGCATTGACTTATTGCGTCTGCGCACAGAAATCCATGTGAATTCTTTAATAATCAAGTCGAATATATTAGTTATATTGTTAACATGTGAATCAGGTATATTTGTAACCAATAGTCAACTCGATTTTTTGACGAGTATCAAAAAATGAAATTAAACTAATTGATAAAATTGTTCGTGGTGTGTCCATTGTCAATTACTTAATTTCACTTAATCAAATTTAGAAAAAATTCTAGTCTAGCAAAATGCGACAATAGCAATCTTGTTAGACAGTAGTTAATGTCAAATGGCTTTACAGTTGTCAACTGAGTACATGATTATTGTTAATATTCAATATATCAATGCTCGTTTCTGTCATTTATAAAGTTCCAGTCACCGTTGCACTCAATAAACGACGAACTCTAAATGACGTAATTGACAAACGTTGTCAAACGTGGAGCTATTCAGGTATTAGGCGCGCGTATTATGCACTTATCAAAAATCCCCATTAACAAATTAAACTGTTTACGTCGCGTGTCAAACCAATATCAAAATACAACAGCTTAAAGTTTCGCTAATTTCTATTTAATATTAAATTTATTGTGCACCTAAATGTCAACAAATGATTAGTAATTCCAGCCAACAGTATTATTAAGCTGTTATTCAAACTGTCAAATTTTTACAAAAGGCATTTGACACTCGTTTAATTAAATACGTGTCGGAATTGTACTAGTACATACTTTGAGAAGTAAATGTCTGACAGTATCAAAGTTGTGGAAACATGCGTATGACACTTAAAATGACAATTCGCCATTTAAATTATTTCTACGTTCTCTTTAACTAATATGATATATTCTAAAGAACAAGAAGACTATGAAATTGTCAAACATCATTTTGCTTGTTACCACTTCCTTAGTAATTCCAAGTCAAAATATTTTTAAACTGTCATTCACATACATAGGAATATGACAATCACTTGACCAATTCCACAAAATTACCAATTAGTTTACCATTTTACAAGTATCAATTCTTTTCAAACATTTGTTGGCATGCGCAATGAGGTTGTAATAGTCTATATTAATACTTTCACTTCTTTGATCTTATAACTCCAATTTTACCTTTTAAGTTTCCCATATATTATCTAAACACAAACTTTCGGTGTAGCTACAGTTCAATTTGACAAAGTAGCTTCACCGGTTGGTTAATCCGAATGTCAAATGTAATTTTGAATTTGTCCAATACGCAAATACGGCCTGCCGCAAATCGAATGATGTCAGACACGCTATAAACTCAAAGTGAAAATATCAGTTATGACTTTTGTCAATGACAGTTTAACTCGTTCCCAAAATTTCAACAATTTTTTATCGCCAATAATTGACAAATCTGAAACAATCAAAGTATCATTTATGTTGATATCACGTGTTTTGTAAAAAGTGTAATTAAAATGATAATGATGCTCAATCGTAACTGTAGAAAATGTCGCAAAACTAACGGAGTGTGTCAAAATGACACTGTGGAAAGTCGGAAGTCAAATCAGTTTTCATTCAGTTGTCAGTTTAATCAAAAACAATGTGTCGGAAGTATGCCTAGTACAATATTCGGTATAACTAACGTTCAATTTCATAATAGTAGCTTTCCCGCTGGCTGCTGTGCACTGTCAAATGTAATTTTGCAATTTGTCAACAGTCTTATTAAATCAATGTCTAACAAACGTCATAAACTCAAATTGACATATAGCATTGATTTTTTGTCAATATCGTTATCCTATTCTAAACATTTAATCTAGTAAATGGTGAAAAGCTGAAATAAAATTTCATTACCAGATTGACAAGTTCGCTAAATTAATAAGTGAATTTGACAAAAAGTGTTGAAGTCAAAATAATCTAGTTGTCAATATTTGCATTTCATTTGTTTCTACAATAATAACAGTTGAAACTATTTAGTAGAAAGTTCGAAAACACTATCAGTATCAAAGTTGTCAAAAAACGTATTTGACACTCAAAATGACAATTCGCTATTTAAATTGTTTTTGCGCTCGTTTTAATCTTTTAAATATGTACTAAAAAGTGAGAACATCAACTTAAATTGACCATAGTAGCCTTGGTTTTTTTGTCAATTGTCGCTTATCCTGTTCTCAAAATCTTTTCTAGTAAATGGGCGACAAAGCTGAAATAAAATTTCATTACCAGATACAGGTGTTGCTAAATTTGGTACATCAGATGAATGAAATTAAGATGATTCCTACAAAAACAAGTAATAAAGTTAATAATAGTGTCAAAATAATACTGTTGGACAATCGGGTGTCAAACGTTGTCATTCAGTTTTCTGTTTAATTAAATATGTATCGGAATTGTACCTGGTGCAAAATTTGACAGTATCAAAGTTGTCAAAAAACCTATTTGACACTCGAAATGAAAATTCACCATTTAAACCGTTTCTACGTTCTTTTTAACTATTAGACTATATTCTAAACAGTAAGATTATGTGTTAAACATCACGTTATCGTTAGACCACTTTCTGATATAATCCCAGGCAACAATACTTTTAAACTGTCACTCACAGACGTTTAATTGATTGTTAGTCACTGCCACTGTCTTCATATTTGACTGAATACGAGTTCAAGTATCAATTGTTTCACGGGCGTGATGCTTAGGCTGTTCTTGTTTAATCTTTTAATGGGTCTAAAATGGTAAATTTAGCCATGTCAAAAAAATTTATTTGACACTAAATGACAATGGCCATTTAGTTCCTTTCACGGACATCATGCTGCCTAGGCAATTTTACTTTAATCTTTTAATGGATACGTCAAAATAGTAAATTAAGCAGCAGTGTTAAAAATGCATTTGACAATTTTCTCAAAAATTTGTTATCATGAGTAATAAGATTGTTAGTCTATTTTGACACTTTCACTTCTTAGGTCTGATAATTTAATTTTACCTTCTAAAAGTTGCATATATTTAAAAACAAATTTTCGTCATAGCTACCGTTCAATGTGACAATACCCACCCCGTTTGGTTGAAATGCATTGCTAAGTGTAATTTTAAATTTGTCGAATATGCATCATTTTGATATTTTTGTCAGTTATCGTTTAGCCTGTTCTCAACGTTTCATCCATTACAGTCAATATTTGACAAAGCTAAAATGATACTTCATTATCCAACACAATCAACCATAATTTATTTTAGTATAACTTACTTACTGTAGTGTTGACTACAGTATCAAAGTTGTCAAAAACGTATTTGACACCTAAAATTACAATTTTCTATTTAAATTGTTTTGTAAACTGTCGTAATCTGGTCTAAAGCGTAAAAGAGCTTCGTAATAGTTAAACGTCACTTTGCCTGTAACGTTACCAGCTTACGTAACCCCAGTTAATACTTTTAAAGAAAATTTGACACTCCTATTGATCAATTCTTGCTATATCAATTTACATACTTAACTATTAACTGCTGTTACGGTGTCTTAGTGATATGCGAATTTAAATTACTTCTTTTACCATTTTAACAGAATCAACTTTTCTCTTACGCAATGAGCCAATTTTGACACATCCACTTCCTAGATTTTATAGTTCGAACTTTACTTTCAAAAAAGTTTTACATTTATTTATTTACAGACGAATTTCCGGTGTAACTACCGTTTAGCTTTGATATTAGTAGCTTCACCATTTGGTTGATGTGCATAGTCAAATGTAATTTTGAATTTGTCAAATACGTAAAAACAGCCTTAAAAGAATGTCACACGCTTTTGAGATACACTCGCTTATTGATCACTTTTTGATATATCTATTGAAATACAATGGACAATCATTTATTTTCTTATCACCTGCCATTGTCATTTCATTTCTTTTCTACTAATTAAGTATAGTGTTACTAAGAGCACCAACGATGCCAAAAAAACATTTGACACTCAAAAGAACAATTGTTCCCGTGCTCTTTCTAACTATTATAATATATTCTAGAACAAGAAGGGTTTGGGCTCACTAAACATCATTTTTATCGTTACATTACATGCTCACATAATCCCAGCCAAGCTGCTATTCAGACGCGTCAATTGTTTTACGAAAGACATTTGACGCTCGCTTACTGATCATTATTTTATATATCGATTTTGAATACTGCTTAATTGTTAAGCGCTATCACGGTATTTGACTGAAAACGTGTCAAGTGTTAATTGACACTATTTAAATTGGTACTTTTACCATTTTAATAGCATCGATATCGTTTCTCAAAAATTTGTCAGCATGAGATTTGTAAGTTTATTTTGATATTCACTTCACAACCGTCCAATTTCATAATAGTAGCTTCACGGTGTGGTTAATGTGCATTGTCAAACGTAATTTTGACTATGTCAAACATAAAGCTTCATATAAACCGAATAAGTCAAACGCTCAAAACTCAAATTGGCAATAGCAGATTTGATTATTTGTCAATTATTGTTTAGTGTGTTCTCAAGATTTCATTCATCTATTACACAGTCCATAACAAGCCGAAGTGAAGCTCGATTATCAAACAGTCTTGCGAGGACCTCGGACGTCAAACGTAGCCAGTTGTCAATTAATGTTTTCTTCTTAATTAAACATAAAGTGCTGCATCTGATTAGTACGTTTGAAAAGACTAACAGTATCAAAGATGTCAAAAAACACATTTGACACTCAAAATGATTATAAAAATTCTTTGAAATCATTTTATTTGTTACATAACTTGTTTTCGTTATTCCAGTCAACAGTATTTGACACTCATTTATTGATCAATTCTTGCTATACCAATTTACCTATATTTAATTGCCAACTGCTGTTATGGTCTTTTGACACTCAACATGACAATGCGAATTTATATTAGTTGTTTTACCATGTTAACAGTATCAATAACTTTTTTCAAACGGTTGACATAATGAGCCTGATAGCTTATTTTGACACATATTTTAGAGCTCCAAAAGTTTCACAATATTTAAAGGCAAATGTGCAATAGTAGCTTCACTGTTTGATTGATGTGTATTGTCCAATGTAATTTTGAATTTGTGAAATACGCAAATACGTCAGACAAACGCTATAAACTCAAATTGACAATCGCAGCGTTGATTTTTGTGTCAATTACCGTTTAATCGTTGGAACTCTGTTGTCAAAAACAGTCAGTTGTCATTTAATTTGTTGACTACTTAACTATTATAGTCAATAATTGACAAAATTGAATTGGAACTCCATTATCAAACACAATCAACCGTCGTTTATTTTTGCACAACCAATTAATTGCGGAGAAACGTAGTCAGTTGTGAATTAATTTGCTTTCTAAATAATTAAGTATAAAGTGCTGAAACTGTCCAGTACAATGTTCGAAAAGACTAACAGCATCAAAGTTATCAAAATGACAATGTGCCATTTAAATTGGTTTTTGGTTAAGTGATTCTAAATAGTAAATAGTTTTGAAATGGTTAAACATCATTATGCTCCTGCTTACGTAATCGCAATCCACAGTACTTTTAAGGTAAACATTTTTACACTCGCTTTGATCAATTCTTGCTGTATCAATTTACATACTTATTTGCTAACTGCTGTTACGGTGTCTTTTAGTGCTATTTGACACTCAAAATAACAATTCGAATTTAAATTAGTTCTTTTACTATTACTGCTATTTTCAAAAAAAATTGTCATAAGTAATGAGCCTGATAGCCTATTTTGACACTTTCACTTTATAGACTTCATAACTCCAACTTAACCTTTCACATGTTTCTCATATATTTGAAGACAAATTTCCAGTGTAACTAACGTTCAATTTCATAATAGTAGCTTCACCGCTGGCTGATGTGCATTGTCAAATGTAATTTTCAATTTGTCAAATAGTCTTATGTAAATCGAATAAGACTGACAAACGTCATAAATTCAAATTGACAATAGCAGTGTCGATGTTTGTGTCAATTATCGTTAAGCATATTCTAAACATTTAATCTTGTGTAGTTAATTGAAAAAAGCTGAAATAGAATTTCATTATGAAACACGATTGACAATCACTGATTTTGGTATCACTTGCTAATTAATAAGTAGAATTTGACAAAAGGGTTTCCGAAGTAGTCAAAACAATCTTAGTTGTCCAACGTAGTGGGTTGCCATTTCATTTGTTTTCTGCTAATTAAGTATACAGAGTTGAAACTATTTAGAAAGTTCGAAAAGACTATCCGTATCAAAGATGCAAAAAAAAGTATTTGACACTCAAAATGACAATTCGCTATTTAAATTGTTTCTGTGTTCAGATGTCAGTTGTCATTAATTTGTTTTTTACTGAAGTATTAGGTGTTGCAACTGACTAGTACTAAGTTTGGAAAGACCAACTGTATTCAAGTTGTCAAGAAACGTATTTGACACTCAAAATGACAATTGAAAATTGTTCCTGCGTTGTTTTTCACTATTCTATTAGCAAGAGGAAGAAGGGTTTCACATTGTTCAACATAATTTTGCTTCACCACCTGTTAAAGCAACAGTATTTTGAAACGGTCACCCAGATTGACAATTTTTGAGGAAGAAATTTGACACTCGCTTGACTAAAAACGTGTCAATAGACACTTTGGACACGTTTTACAGGCATAACCTGGATTATCCTGTTTTAGTATAAGCTTTGAATAGATCAAAGTGGCAATTTAGCGAGGGTAAAAATGTATTTGGCACTCACAACGACAATGACTGGTTAAAAAAGGTTTTTTATCATTTTAACCGTCAGATAAACCTCACTTCTTCAGTACTATAAGTACTGATATTATCAAGATTAAGTGTTTCAGTCTGAAACTCAACCACATCCATGTCTCACTTGGTATGCTTTGTTCCATTTATCGTCTAGGCATATATAACAGTAACAGAATGTAATAGCTGCAATACAAAAATGTTTCGTTTAATTTCTAAGCTCACCATTTTGTCAGTTGGAAATTTATACGTATTAAACCACGTTTGGACAAAATAGCGAGAATCGCTTACTGTCGGCGCTCCCAGTGTAATTTTTGGGGTTTTCCCGTCGTTCTCATAATTGTGTGATCAAAATAAAATTTCCTGCATCAAAAATAAAAATCAAAATTAATTAATCGCTTACGTAATATTATATATGTATTTTATATCATCTGAGAACTCACATAAAATAATCGTAATTGTTGGAAATTCAACTTTATTTTTGTGTAGGGTTAATTTACAAATATAATTTTTAGTAATTATCATATAAATAACAAGGCTAAAGGTCACTTTTCGACTCACGATTTAAATTCAATTGTCTCTTATTCTCAAATAAATACATTTTCACATACATAAACGAATACGCATTAACAGGCAGCTTAGAATTATAAGCGAACCGTAATGCAAATAAAAGTTATTTATTTTGAAAATTATGGTGACTGTATCAAATGGAAGAAAGTAAGAGATAATTTATAACTGTTTCGTACAGTTCAATAGTTGCTCGTCTAATTAGAAATATTAATAACTTTTTATAGGAGCTAAGTACAAAGGTAAATTACTCGTAATTGTTCCATACGAAGCAGAAAAATTAGTGGTGGCTCATAAAACAAAAGAAACATTGCCTTCAGATAAAAATAATACCCTACACAAAGTACAACCATCTATGAAATGCTATTGTAAGTTGGGAGCAACTGTGATTAGTTATAAAAAATGTGCAATACGAAGAGTATTGCTAAGAAATACACCTGTTATACTTTACGTGAAATAAGTTCTACACCCTGTATAATTACATCAAACTTAGAAGAAATAACAGTTTGACTACAAAGAGAAAATGCAATTGAGCGTGGTCACACCTTTACTAAACTGTAAATTTAAGAACATCCAGTATCTATAACTATTGTGAAATCGAGACAGGGATTTATTGTCTACTTACACCGCTTGTTGCTAACTGAAACAGCAGATTACTCCTACCCACAGAAAGTAAAGTGGGCCATATAGACATCCCAAAACGTAAGCTCGTACCTAATTTAAGGATAATTTAATTTTCTCGTTTGTAGTCTATGCAGTTATGTTGACTCAACCTGTATATTTATATTTTGTGACCCACTTTATATATGTAATAACATTATTCTGAACAATACTGTATTAAAATAAGCCTTAACGACGGTATTCTGTAAGGAATACTTCAGAATTTTGAATACAGTACACATTTTGACCTATCCTATATATTTAGGTTTACTCCTTACTTAACGTTCAAATTGGAATTACGAACACTATATTCTTACCGTCTTAAACCAAAAACCAGTTTTTCCGCAACAATCGATTACACAATTAACCATACTGTATTAATCAAGTTCAATCATCATAGCCTTTTTCTTGAAAATTAACTGTCAAAACATATGGTCTGTAAATAGTGTAATCGAGGACGCATCCTGTATATATGTATATCGTACAACCTATTTGATTTTTACCGCACTGTGTTAATGTACAGTTATAGTTTTCGTAACATTATTTTTGACGCACTCTGTATGTCAAACACCAAAATGAATTGTTAAAACGATATAAATTGTGAGCAAAGCATCAACAAACTTCTTTTAACAACTTCGTCAAAACTTTTGGCGCAAACAGTATACATGTATTGAACATACTTATTTGATTTTTTTGTCGAAGAGGTCACAATACATATATACGTCACAATTAAATGTTATTATTAACATTTTTGTTGCACTCTGTATATGTACATGAAAATACATTATTTGAAGTTGCAATTTTATTTATTTTTAAAGCCGCAATACTCCTTGCTGATAGATAACAAGATATCTAACAATTTTGAGTTATACGTTTAGGTGAAATCGCTGACGTCAGAATAAACAGTATTAAAAACCTGAGATTTGTCAAAAAATGTTTTGCTATTAACGTCTAAATAAAGGCAAGCGAATTTAAACAATACAATTCCCTTAATGTTATTTTTGGCGCACTCGCTTAAAGACAACGATTTGTACCAGCAATAAACCAAATGCATAAACACATGTAGTTATTTCAGCACATACTGTACATAATCATCTCTTTATCAATATAGAAACTAAACAACATATCCATTGTAAATAAAATATTGGTAAAGCAATTGTTTTAATCCGTTAAGATTTTTAACGCATACTGTATATGTCTATGCTTTATTTTATTTTGATTATACCAAAGTAGTCATGAAAATATATATGTACTGATAAAACCATTTTATTAAATTTTGTAGTTACGCCTTCGACGCACTCTGTATAAATAAACTTATACGTACATTCAACTAATGCATATCATTTGAAAACTACTATTTCTTAACATTATTTTTGACGCACTCTGTACTTCAGAAAATTTTCTTAAGATTTCAATAAAATCATGAATCTGAAGATCAAATTTTATTGTTTTCTTAATCGATGTACGTAATGCAGTTACTTCGACTCAATCCGTAGATTTATATTTTGGGACGCACTCTGTATACGTGTGTGTAATGATGCAAACAATACAATAAAATAGTAACCTTGAAACATTCACGACAGTATTATATAACGAATTCTACATCAATGATTAAAAGGAATGCATATTTTGGCCAAAATGCATCTTTACAATTTTTACCTGCTCTATACATTTACGGTTACTCCTTACTTCAAGCTCCAACTTAATTACAATTACAAATGGTACCTGCTTAAACCGAGAACCAAAATTTGCACCTAAACAATCGAATACGCAATCATTCTGAATATAGTCAAGTTTAACCATCGCCTTTTTCTTGAAAATGGAGCGTTCCATTGTATTTCAAATTTTAATTTAAATTTTTGTCGCGCTGTGTATATGTGTGTATGTATCAAACTAGTATTTCTTTTAAAAATCAATGGCGTGTTTCATAAGAATTACGTCACGATAAAAAAGTGGTGCAATGTCCTAATACTTAAAGGAATCAATACACTGTATATATATATATATATATATATATATATATACATATATGGGGTGCGGCATTAGTGCCTCGAAATACGATATATCCGTTATTAAAAGAGATATCAAAAAAAGTTATTTAGAACAATTATAGGCAACTTCAAACTTCGTTACGTTATACAGGGTATTTCAAAAGTTACGGTCAATTGTACACCAAAATCATTCTCATTTCAACGTCCTGTATACCCTAGACAGAACAACCTAACAATAATTTTTTCCAGACCTAACTTTTTGACATTGGTACAGTGTTACTAGAAAGTGCTATTTCTTTATTATTGCACCAAACGAATATAGAGCGAGTTAAAACTAGAACACATGATTTTTTCAATTTTTTCAAATGAATCACCCTGTATTTTATTTTAAAACGTGAAAATACACTTTATGTTCTTTCATTTTTATTAAGCACTCCCTATAACTAAAATCGTTAATTTCTGAGATATTTTCAATTTAATAACAGAAAGAGAGTTAGCCGTGAACAAATAAAAGTGTGACAAATTATTATAAAAAATTCAAAAAACATCGGTTATTAAGACAAAATTCTTATAAAATTAATCACGGCTAACTTGTTATACCTAACAGAAATTAAAAAAATTTCTTTCTGTTATTAAATTGAAAATATCTCAGAAATTAACGATTTTAGCTGTAGGGAGTGCTTAATAAAAATGAAAGAACATAAAGTGTATTTTCACTTTTTAAAATAGAATACAGGGTGATTCATTTGAAAAAATTGACAAAATCATGTGTTCGTGTTTTGGATCGCTCTATATAATTGGTGCAATAATAAAGAAATAGCACTTTCTCGTAACACTGTACCAATGTCAAAAAAGTTATGCCCGGAAAAAAATTATTGTTAGGTTTTTCTGTCTAGGGTATACAGGACGTTGAAATGAGAATGATTTTCGTGTGCAATTGACCATAACTTTTAAAATACCCTGTATAACGTAATGAAACCCTATATTGTAAGTATGGGGGAGATGAGCTTAATATAAATTTAAAATAATATATAGGGTGTCTCATTAAAAAAAAAGAATGTTTGGTTCACCCTGGTAACATGTAACACCCTGTAAATACAAAAATAATGTTATAATGTGAAGTTTGAAGACGCCCATAATTTTTGTAAATAACTATTTTTGATATCTCCTTTAATAACGGATATATCGTACTTCGACGCATTAATGGCGCACCCTATATATATATATATATATATATATATATATATATATATATATATATATATATATATATAATGTGTGTAGTGTGCGCCGTGTGCGTACGTGTATGTGTGTTGAAACTCTGGCTCTCAAATTATACACTTATTTTAATATTATCTTTGACGCATTCTGTATTTCAAAGCATTCAAAGAGATTAGTAATCTATAATATCACTGGTAAAAACAAGCATTTACAAACATTGAAAAGGAAGACAAACTGTTGTAATTGAACCACCATCAAAACAATTGTCTGAATAACTACGTCAAAATTTTTGGCGCGTACTGTATATATTATGCATTCCTAACTTTTGTTTGATTCCAACTTAACTAATACTGTACATTCAGGTGTGATCGCCTCATTGTTGCAACTAACGTCAAAGCATTAATAAAAATGCAGTTTTAAATATTATTTATGACGCATTCTGCATTTCAAAACACCAGAACGGAATTATTAAAACTCTTAAAGTCAATATTAAAACAAAGCACTTTTTATCAACAGTAAAGCACATGAAGTGACGTAGTTATTACGACGCCTACTGTATACAATATTGTACTGTAACGTAAGTAAAGTTTAAACACATACATGAGAATAAGAACATACAATAAAATTATTTTTTTGGCTTTTGTTGATTTTTGATGTACTGTGTATATGAATATGTTCATAAATACACCATGCAATTTTATATTTTGTATTAAATTGGAATCATCTCACGGTTAATGTCAAAGTAATGTTTTAATAATATACCATTTTCGAAATATTATTTTTGACACGCTCCGTACTTCAAAAAACTGCCTAGAACTTCAATATAATCATGGTGCAAAACAGAGAACTTTGTAAGAAAAATTAATCATAACAATAAAATTACAGAGTTCTTGGCATCAACTGTAAATAAAAAAGTTTAAGCACGATGTATGTATGTACTACTTACACTTAAGTTATCTTCTATTAAAAGTAAAGTAAGTCATCAGTACATTTTCTAAACGTAAGCTCGTGACTAATTTTAATAGGAAATGCTATAATTCTCTTAATCGACGTACTTTATGTAGTTAGTTTGACATAACTTGTATATATTTTGTGGAGCACTCTGTATATACATATACCTTCATTGCAAATAATACTTTAGAATAATAAACTTTACGACGATATTCTGTAAATAGTGTAATCAACATCACTGTTTAAATGCCACAATTACGATATTTTACGCACCTTGTATATATGTATAGTTTACACCGTATTTGATTTTGGTGTAATTTTTGCAATAAAAGCCATTTTTAAATTTTGATGCTAATATTTTTTGTCGCACTATGTAGAAGATAATATATTATCAGACTTGTATGTATTTATTTCAAAAACTGTGATCGCCTCTTCAAGATTGACATTAGAGCAAAAAATAAAAGTGTGGTTTTCAAAAAAGGTGCATTTTCCTAACACTCGCAAAAATATATGTTTTGAGTGAAAACAACTTTGTATACAGTAGGGTTGGGAGAAAATATAGATTATAATTGATTAAACGGGTTTTGATAAGGTTTTGAAAGAATCGATTCATCGATTATTTGATGAGTCGATTATTTTCAGTAACCGATTATATTACACTGTTTATTTATGAATAAATGTTACTTTTAACCAGTTATATATATATATATATATATATATATATATATATATATATATATATATAGATCAATTGATTATCGATTAATAAATAACACGACTATTTTCAATGATCGATTATCGATTGTTATATAACATATTTCACAAGTTTTACTTACAGTAAATACCTAAATTTAACGTCGAACCAATTATATGATTAATGCATGCTCTACAACTAACCACAGTTTGATTAATCGATTATGAAAACGATTCTTTTCAATAATCGATTATCGACACATGAATCGATTAATTGATTATCAATTAATAAAAAAAAAAACAATTTTTTCAGTATTCGATCATAGATTGTTTTATATTAACAATTACACGTTTAATGTTTACATTATAGTGCTTCCCTCTATTGATTGTTCAAACCCTAGTATATAGGGTAAACCAAGAGAAAACAAATAAAACGGCACGTAAAAATCTTGATTACTCGATTATCTAATTTTAATTCAGATGTATATTTTGAACGTATGTGAGACAATATTTTACAAAAACTACATAAAACGCCGTTATTTTGACTTAAACGGTACACATTTAAAATCGAAAAAAAATGATATGATTTTGGCAACCATTTTGACGTATCACGTGCATGGCAACATTAACAACTTCTGTTAAAACAAAGTAAGTGAACACACCCCAGTACAATGTTGCAATGTCAGAAGAAAATCTTCATTATTAGACGCTTTCTCTGAACAAAGCTATCTTATTCAAATCATATGTACATTTCGAAACACAATATTTCACAGAAACTATATAAAACAATTCGTTATTTTGATTTAAACCGTATGTTCATTTAAAATGACACATTATGCATATAGGTGTATTTGCTTAAACTCAAACCGTTCCTAATGGTTACAACGTCCAATTATTTTGACTTAAACGGTATATATCTGTGCTCCAGAAAACTGTATTATAAACGTCGTTTTAAATTAGTCATAAAGATGTACATTTCTTAATAAAGTTTGATCAATAATAGAAAATGCTATAATTTTCTCAACAATTTTAACGCACTATGTACATGAACGAATTCTTGCTTTATTTTAAATTGAAAATAAGCATTATTACCAATTTTTGTTGCTGCTGGTTAAAAAAATATGCTATAATCTTGTCGACAATTTTTATGTATCATGTACATTTACATTTAATTTTAAGCTGAAGGTATACAGGGTGTAATCACACGCAAGTAAAATACATACAATATTTATGTAAACAGTATAAACATTTAAGCACCCTGTATATAATTCTTAACAATATTAACGTTTTTAAGACACTGCAATAGAATCAGAGTTAGTACAACAAAAACTACTCTTTATGTAATTTAAGGGTCATTTGCATTCACTCACTCTGTATATATGTGTACTTACTTCATATTTAAAGTACAAAAAAGTCTTCAAACAGTTTCTAATTGATGCAGCTTGTTAACTGATTTCGCATGTATAGGAAACGAAACACTTTATAGAAACTATACGCAAGACGTGCAGTTATTTCGACTTAAACGTTATATATTTGATCTCGTAAAAAAATTATTATTGTAGACGACGATTTACATTACCCGTAACAATGTACATTTTGTCAATAATTTTGACGCACTATGTATATGAATAAATTTATTCCTTTATTTTAAGTTATTGCCAACTTCTATTAAACTGGATTTTGTTATTTCGCATAGATCGTGTACCGGGTGTAATAGAAAACGGCGAAATGCAATATTTCAATAAAAAGTATACGCATTCACTGACGAATTCTGTGTATCTGTAGGTGTACTTACTTCTAATTAAAACAGATATAGGTCTTCAAAGCGCTCCTAATTGATGCAGCCTACTAATTCATTTCGAAATAATTTACAGAAGATGTGTAAAACATGCAGATATCGTCTACATAATAGTAGATGTTAAATTAAACGTAATACCATTTTTTCGAGCAATATAATTAGCTATAAATTTATTAACAATTTTGACACACACTGTATACATGATTATATACTTTATTTAAGCTAAGAATAAGTGTTATTGTAAACTAGGTAGCACTAGGAACCTGCAAATTAAATTTTTTTATAACACTTGTTCCACTTATTTTCAACCAGATTATATACAAGATGTACCAACAAAAACATACAAGTTTTAAGAGAAATTAGAAATATTTAAACTCTATAAACGATAGTCTTAATAAGATTTAGCTTTGGAGTTCACTTCCTTACATGTCAATCTGTAGATGGCGCTTCGCTATCATAACGAATTTTGATCACTCCTAACTTTTGTAAGGTGTTCTGAAAAGAAAACGTGCTACCTTGACTTATATTGTTCATAAAGGGTGTTTGGAAAAAGCCTGGGTCAGAATGGCATTTTTTATTTTAATTTTTCTAGTTCTAAATACACTTTAGATTGCAGGAAAATGTTTTCACTTTGACGTTTTTTGAAATATACAGGGTGGGTGTCTACTGCGTGGACGGAGGATTTTTCCTTAACTATTAAGAGATATCAAAACCAATTTTGGTGTGGTAATACACGATCATTGGACCTACATTCTAAAAATATTTAGGTATATACAGGGTGATTGACAAAATATGCCAAACCATACCTGTTTTTTTAATGGAACACCCTGTACATTTTGCATTTTTGGATTCACTGTTACATTTAGAATAAAAGTATAGAAAGTTGTATCTGTATCACAAACCGTTCTGCAGATATAATCACTTAGTACCAAAATAGAGTAAACTTTGAACCCACGATACGAGTGTTGTCACCACGATTTTGTAAATCTCTTTATACCACCGACTATTAATAATAGTCTACTAACAAAAAATTATACAGAATGAGTAACTTACGCAAAGTGAAATTTTTCTCAATTTTTTCAAATGCAACACCCTGTATATTTTTTCACATTTCAATTCCCCGTGAAAAGTAGATACTAATTGATAATAGGTTTCATAGTCATCATAAGACGGACCCTTCTTGAGATATTAAAAAATATACAGGGTGTTCCATTAAAATAGGTTTGAGTTGGCATATTGTTGCCAATCACCCTGTACATACCTAAATATATTTAGAATGTAGGTTCAATGTATTACCACACCAAAATTGATTTTGATATTTCTAATAATTAAGGAGCAATCCTCCGTCCACGAGGTAGACACCCACCCTGTATAAATGACATTTAAAACACTTATTTGTTTTGTGACGTATTTTAAAGAAATCATGTGTGTATTTGAGTTGAAGAACAATATCTGATACAGTTTTATCAAAACTATTGACGTATTATGTATGAATTTGTAACTATTTTAAGCTAACAATAAGAATAACCAAATTATAGTCAACTAGCTGTAATAATTGAAAACGTCCAAGTAAAATGTGTCAATAAAAATAAATTATGTAAATATGAATGAAATAAAAATATAAATTCAAATATTTTTTTATTAACAGCGTAAAGTATAATATTTTAATAGAAAATACAAACATAAAAATATTTATATTAAAATTGATTTGAGGCATTTTTAGCACCCTGTATATAAGTCTTAGATAAAAAAGTGGTTACAAAAAAACTTGATGTCGTTTGAAAAGTGTCACTGACGCACTCTGTACATGTGTACTTACTTCATATTTAAAGCAGAAATGTCTTGAACGCGTTCGTAATTGATGCAACTTTCTAACTGATCTTGAACGCAGTTGTTAATTTATGAGGAGAATACAATCAGCTATAATTTTGTAAAAAAAATTTACACACTGTACATTTATGAATGAATACATTATTTTAAGTCCAAACTAAGCATTTACCTGTAAATCAAAGTTTTTTAGAAAAAAAGTTGTTACTCTGATTTTCACCAATTATATACAGGGTGCACCAAAGAAAACAAATCTAAATCAGACGTTTCAGCAGAAAATACACAGTGATTCTTTGTAGGAATAAGCTTTAGTTTTGGGCGTAAATGATTCTTTATAAATAAATGAATAGATGACGCTTTAAACTAATTGTTTGAAGTTTAAAGTTCTGAGGTACCCAGAAAAGGATGGCAAACTCGGTAAATCTTGGATCAAAATAACAGGACGTTTATTAGGTCATTTTGCATTTTACCGTTTCTAGTTTAAAATACAACTGTATGAAAATGTTTTCGCTAGTGTTTTTTGAAGTACAGAAACAAAAACATTATTATCATATTACTATGGTAGATGATACTTATCTCAATAAGATAATTAAACGGTACAACACTCCTATTTTTCAATTGTTTTATTTTTTACAAAATTGACACAAAATACGTGCTTTAATAAAAGGAGCTGTCAAAATTTTCTTTCAATATCTCAAAAGAAGGTTGAGTTATAAGCGAACATGTTTTCCTCGCAAATTAAATGAAAAATAACCTAGTATTTTGAGTAAAGGTTAATGGATTGAATCAGCTATAACTTTGCCAAAGAATTTTGACACACTGTGTATTTATGAATGCATACTTTAAGCCCAGAGTAGGCATTAACTATGCAGTTTCCGAAATCTGTAGATCCAAGTTTTTTAGACATGTATTTTCAACCAGGGTGTACCAACAAAAAAATCGTCAACGTTTCAGTGGAAAATACAGACATTGACTTTTTAATGTATGAATAAGCTTTAGTTTTGTGTGTAAATGATTCTTTACAAATTAATGAGTAGATTATATTATATTAATTTTTAATTCAGAAAAGAAAACATGTTTTCTTAACTTACATTGTATATAAAAGGTACCTAGAAAAGGATGGCCAAGTCGGTTAACCTTGGATCAAAATAATAGGATGTTTATTAGGTCATTTTGCATTCTGTCGTTTACAGTTTAAAATACAGGAAAATGTTTTCCTCGCAAATTAAATAAAACATAACCTAGTATTTTCAGTCAAAAGTTAATGGATTGAATCAAGCCATAATTTTGTCAAAAAATTTTGACACATTGTATATTTATGAATGGTTCCACTTTAAGCCATTGAGGTAGGTAGGGAAGGGAGACGACATGATACCACTTCATCCGATACAAAAACGTCCGTGGTAGGTGGGAATAAATCTGCTATCAACATGGCGGATACCAGGGTCAGGTCAAATTAAAATTAATAAAGTAACAGTGACAAATGAAAACAAAGTGTTTTTTAAATCATGACGTACGGCCCTGTAAAATCCTACACAGAGCACAACAAGCCATCACTATAATTTATAAAATTGAAATAATGTCACTTATACACTTTACACAAGACAAACAACGTAAATCTGCTAGAAATATGGCCGACTCTACGACGCTTTTCAAGATCGCATGTCGTCTCCCCTCCCTTCCTACCTCAATGCTTTAGCCCAGAGTAAGCATTAACTATGCAGTTTCCGCAACCTGTAGAGCCATTTTTTTAGACATGTATTTTCAACCAGGGTGTACCAACAAAAAAATCTTCAACGTTTCAGTGTAAAATACAGACATTGAATTTTTAATGTATGAATAAGCTTTAGTTTTGGGAGTAAATGATTCTTTACAAATTAATGGGTAGATGGCGCTTTATATTAATTGTTTGAAGTTTCCAATTCTGAAAAGAAAACGTGTTTTCTTAACTTACATTGTATATAAAAGGTACCTAGAAAAGGATGGCCAAGTCGGTAAACCTTGGATCAAAATAATAGGATGTTTATATTAGGTCATATTGCATTCTGTCGTTTATAGTTTAAGATACAGGAAAATGTTTTCCTGGCAAATTAAATAAAACATAACCTAGTATTTTGGGGCAAAGTTAATGGATTGAATCAGCTATAATTTTGTCAATTTTAACACAGTATATTTATGAATACTTTATTTTAAGTCCCGAGTAAGCATTTACTATGTAGTTTTAGCAACCTGCAGACCAAAATTTGTTAGAGCTATTTTTTACACTTATTTTAAACCAATTATGTACAGGGTGTAAAAATAAAAAAATCTAAATAACACATTTTAATAAAAAATACAGACCTTAAATTTTTAATGTATAAGCTTTAGTATTTAATGTAAATGATTCTTTACAAATCAATGAGTAGATGCGCTTTACATTAATTCTTTGAAGTTTAAAATTCTGAAAAGAAAACGTGTTACTTTGACTTACATTGTATATAAGAGGTACCCAGACAAGGATGGCTAACTCGGTAAATATTGGATCAAAATAATAGGGCACGTTTATTAGACCATTCTGCATTTTATCGTTTCTAGTTTAAAATACAGAGTGTCAAAATTCAATTGCATGAAAATGTTTTTTGAGATACAGAAATGAATTTCAGAACACATATTTAACTTTTTTTGTTCAAACATGGTTGCAAAACAATTGAAATGTACGGGAGGGGGTGTATATCCTTCAACGTCCCCATTTTTTCTGACGTACGCTTATGAAAAGGCTTTTATAGAAAATTGATCATTTTGTTATACAGTTAAAAACATTGTGCCTATGTTACAATCGTAAAAGATAATTCTAAATATCAATAAATTAGTTAGACGGTACAACACCTCTATTTCTCAATTGTTTTATTTTTTTACAAAACTGTCACAAAACACGTGCTTTAATAAAAGGAGCTGTCCAAATTTCCATTCAATATCTCAAGAGAAGCTCGAGATATAAGTGAAAATGTTTTCCTTGCCAATTAAATGAAACATACCTACCCTAGTATTTTGAGTCAAAATTAATGGATTGAATCAGCAATAATTTGGTCCAAAAATTTTCACACACTGTATATTTATGAATACTTTATTATAGGTCCAGAGTAATGCTATGCCCTTTTAGCAACCTTTAGACCAAGCTTGTTTAGAGCTATTTGTTACACTTATTTTAAACCAATTATATACAGGGTGTACAAAAAATAAAATCTAAATCAGACGTTTTAGTAAAAAATAGACTTTAAATTTTTAATGTATAACTAAGTTTAGTTTTTAACGTAAAAGATTCTTTATAAATCAATGACTAGATGCGCTTTATATTAATTATTTGAAGTTTAAAATTCTAAAAAGAAAACGTGTCACCTTGACTTACATTGTATACAAGCAAGGATGGCAAACTCGGTAAATATTGGATTAAAATAATAGGGCACGTTTACAGGGTGTCATAATTCAATTAAACGAAAATGTTTTGGCTAATCCGTTTTTTTGAGATACCGACATTTATTTTGTTAAACCTTGATTACAAATAATTGAAAAATATCCTTTAACTATCCCATTTTTTCTGACGTACGCTTATGAAAACATTGTTTATAGAAAATTGATCCTTTTTTATTATGCAGTTAAAAACATTGTTACCATGTTACAATCGTAAATGATTATAAAAATCAATAAGTTAATTAACCTCTCTATTTCAATTGTTTTATTTTTTACAAAATTGTCACTAAATTCGGGCTTTAATAAAAGGAGCAACATCTTAAAAGAAGCATGAGTTATAAACGAAAATGTTTTCCTCGCAAATGAAATGAAAAATGGCCTAGTAGTAGTAGTCAAGGTTAATGGATGAACACATTTTTCCGACACCCTGTATAATTTTTTCAAGTGTATCGAGCACGAAAAATATAATTACTTACTGTACATTCGAATTATGTATATCACACAATTATAACTCTTTTCATTTTCCAACAGCAGCGATCTTAGAAAAAAATAATTCCGCTCCATTTTGTATATTGCCACAAAATAAAAATACCAACTTACCTTCGGATTAATTACATAAATTTGTTGCCAATTTGAGTAAAAGAAAGTGTTTTCATAAGCAAAACAGTTTTGCAAATAAATAACATTAATATTTTACCCGATATTCTCTTTACTGTAAATATTACTTGTTTGCACGTAAATAAGTGCTCCCTATGCTGTACTTTACCCCTGATTACTGACTTGTGTACATTCGGGACTCATTTTGTTTGTAATTAAAATGAGATTTGTCACGAAATAAATTACACAAGGTTGGAAATTTCACATTGCTGGTAAATTTGTGAGTGAGAACACTCAGTACATTATCGAAAGCAAAATAAATGTGGTTTGTATAGTGATTCGCACTGTATAATATAGAAATCAACCACAAAAACCGCAACTTCCTATTGGTGGTAGTCGTAAAAAAGTCAATCACCGCCTACTTCGGAAAATTTTAGAACCGATATTAAGCAGTTAATATGCCTGAATATTTTCAATAATTACATTATGATTTCAAGAAATATATGAAAAAAGGAACAAACCTTTATCAATGTTATATTAATTTGATAAGAGAAACCAATAGATAACTTATCCGAGAGGAGGTAATTACGATAAATATGTTTGTTTGGCATGATAACTTTTTATAACCTACAGAGCTAGTTCGAAAATAAAATATGGAAAAATAGTTTACTACTTTTCATTATTTAGTAAAATAAAAAAAAAAGGTAAATTCACACTATTAAATATTTTAGCTTCTTATTTAGAACGAGTAAAGATAATTTGAAAAGTCAACAGAAGTACTGTTATACTTTAAAAGGTAAATAAATACACGTACCTGTTCTAATATGACGAAATTGAAAACGGATCATTGCTTACAATACAAAATAAAATAGGTAATTAATAATCGTAAGTACAGCACTTAAAATCCAAGAATTTCGAATTTGGAAAATAACCCGATCAATTTTTAATTTTTATAAAAGCGCGCTTATAAAAAATTCAGTGTTTATTTCTCACCTTCATTAAAACAAATGACAAAAGCATTATTAAAAGGGATTGTCACGAATTAAATATAAAAAGATAATTGGTAATTTTTTTTTTGAATTTTTACCGCCATTATTACAGATAGGATGACAGTGATTGCGGAATGAAGTATCAGTTACTATCGTTATTAATGAGGATGAAAAATGAAAAATTGAAAACGCAAGTAACCTCGAATTTAAGTACGTCACTGCCAGGTAAGCATAGGTAACGAAAGAACATCAATAATCGATAATAACGTTACTAAAACAAATGACAATTGTTTATCAATTTTTTTTATAAAACAAATTTCACGTTTATAATTCATTGTGTTTTATTAAACTAACTAAAACTTAAATTATGTTTAAGAATTAATAATAATTGAGTATTTACCTGAAAAGCTTTAACACCGATAACGAAAAAACAGCCATCTTAATTGAAATGTCAAATATCATAACTACTTGTTTATAAGAACTGAAACATTGTGATTGTGCGCATGCGTTCATTCGAACACGTGCTCGTGTATTTTAAACATTCCACCACAACTCTCACATTATTGTATTTATATTCCACCAAAAACTACTTCATACTGTTTGAATCATATTGTATACTAATAATTATAATAAGTTCATGGAAACAATATAATATGCGTTTTACTTAAATTATTTCACACTACAATTCGCAGTGATGGATTGTTAATAAACGTTATCGAAATATTGCGCTGATTGATATTTTTCAACAAAAACACAAAATATTAACCTTGAATAAAGCGATCGTGAAAGATTAGTAATTACTCGTTACAACGGACTTTGAAACATAATAATTCAGTGTTTCTCAACATTATGTCGAGTGACAAGTATATCGACACCATATTTTGAAAAACTCGCGAGACGTCTTTTACAGGAGAAAGAATTAATTAAAAGTATTACATTTAAAGTTGTTCCAGTACATAATATAATTAATTTCAGAGGAAAGTGTAGTCATTGCAAAATTTTAAAATTTTTTCGAGTTTTATTGTTCTGAAACACGAGTTTTTCTAATTTGTTTCGTTCAAAAATGTAACATTAGGAGTTTTTCAGTTAGACTGTAATAGTATATTACCTAATAAGTGTTGTAAAAGGCGTATTACGCACGAATGGAAAAATTAATTCCATGAGTGCGTAATTGCTTTACAACACGCATTACGTACTATACTTTACCTACGACCAATATACAGTGTGCCAAAAAAGTCTGGACTACTTTTAATATTTTCATTATTATCAGGTATTGTAAATGATGCTTTAACACGTCATTTTTTATTTTAGTTGTTTTTTGTTGTTCGTTTCATGTATGCAAAGAAATCAAAAACTAGTTATGACAGGGTACTTCATTTCTATAAAATGGGATACCCTGTATATTATTGCATCTTTAGATTTTTGAACAATTTTACAAAATTATAGAAGATATACTTATGATGATCATATAGGATATAATTCGTTCTATTTACTACTATGTTGGTTTAATTAACATTAGAAACATTATAATAATTATTTATGGTTACTGTACAATTATTAAACATGTTAGAAGTATCTCGATTTGTCGATTTATATGACATTGTAATATTTTCATTTGTTGAGGTTGTATTACTATTATGCAAAATAGCGGAGGAAAGTTTTTTGTTTTTTAAGGAATTGTCAACATAACCATATGCTACTGAAGACGATTGCCAGTCACCATATCTCCTCAAATCCAATAGATCCCCGCCAGCATAGAGTAAAATAGTTGCCGAGGATCTGCGAAAATAGTGTCCTGTGTAGAGATTAGGATTCTCTAGTTTAAGAAAGAAATTTTTGGTATACTGCCTAATTTGTTTATCCCAATGGGTTGTTTGATGCATTTTCCATTTTACATATTTAAAAAAAAAAGATAAATTTTCATTTAGTATTGTCTTGCGTATAGTGTAATATTTTTTGATTCTAGAATAAAAATGGTAAGAGATCACAAAAGAAGGATTTTTCTGTGTCCTCAACATCTTCAATTTTCATATCTCTTAGTTCCTGTTTTCGGCATACACCGCTTACGCCAATTACAACAGCAGTCTAAAAAGAAAAATTACTGTAAATGTGGTGGACATATTTTAGTATCATAAACAAGTACTGATTGTCAGGAACCGTTTCGAGGAAATCTTAAAATTTTTGGCCGTTAAAATTTTAGATTTTGTGCTTCTAAGGCCATCCGATTTCCTTTTTAATAGCGCTATTAATTTGGAATAGGCTTCTATATTTATGTTGTTTTTATGTTTAGAGTAAAAGACCCATAGAGAGCTAGGTTTCATTTTTCCGATAGGTGTTGAAAACATGCTACCAAAACATGTTCGGAGAAAGAATTCACCTTATTTTTTAGTCTCCAGTTCATGAATCTACTGTAACAATTTTCGTAGCGTTCGCGGGATATACTTGGCAGTAAATCATTCGTTGCCGTTTCTGCCATTGCCATCACGTTTGGAGGAGTTAAATTTTCGTTCTCACTATCACTTGACATATTGAAAATGTAGGTATTTATTTTAAACAGTGTGTATCTTATAGTTATTAATTAGAACTTATTTGTCTTGCAAAAAAATTTGTTTGTATTATTTTGAATTTGACAGTTGCTATGACTATGCTGCTGACGGGCGATTGCGCGATCATGAAGTGTCATGACCTACTTGCAGAATTATTAAATGTTCGGCTTACTTTTAGGTATAAATTTTAATATATTCAAACTGTGCGATTTATTTACCGTGCGTAATGATCTATTTACTGAGGCTGTGTCTCGTGTGTTTTTGCCTATTTTCTACAGTGAACGTAGGTAAACATAATGCAACACCGATTCGTGGTTTAGTAAATATTAAAAAAAAATAATAATAATAATAATATAAACAATACAGGTATTTAAAATACTTAGCATTTTTGGGTTTTCAATGACACTTAAGGTTATCTCAATCTCTTCCTCAGTAGTAATAAAATCTCTTAGAGTTGTGTAAGATGAAACAAATTTATAAATTCTGAAAAAGTGAAAACGCAATAACGCGATAATCCTGCTATTAATATAACAGTTTGATAAACATATAAAACCATCTATGAAATACAATTTAAAAATTGAATATTGCTAACTGTCTAGAAGATGGCAAATCAGAAAACGGACGAAGGCAAACAGTGAAAAATGTCATAATCAATAGGCAAATTTATCAAACTTTAATCAAGTTATGATGTAAGTGTGTGGTTGTGAAAAACTTTAATTTGAAATCGATAAACGCATTCACAAATAGAAACTTGACATCAATTAATAATTAAGAAATATAAAAATGTTAACTTTCCCCATTATTAAGCATTTCAAATACACAGCTTTTTTTGGGTATTTAATGGTGTATTTTTTTGTATTTATATTTACACAAATCGAAAACGTTTTCAATTCTCATATTTCATAAAAATTTTTCAACATCTTAAAAATTTCTAAAAGAGAATATTGCTACTGGAAAAGTTTTGTTAATAATTGCAAGTGCTACTTTACATGAAAACGCAATGTAGTAGACTCAGATAATTTTTCATTTTAATTATAATTTTAGCTAGCTACACACCTATGTTTAATTATAGTGCTGTGGTAATTTAACACATAATTGGTAAAACATTAACTTCAAGGTTTACGAAAACAACAAACACCTAGACACTCCAAAAGCTAAAATTAAAATTAAGGCGTACCATTGTGCCTTTTTTGTTAAATTATAAGATGCCAAAACCAACTTAAACGGAGATTTTCTTCGTGCTTATTGAAGTTATTACGATGTTTATATATCTCAATAGCTTCCTACAATAATGAGTTTGTCTTGAAAATATTTATCAAATTTAATATCATGATTTAAATTATTTACAGCATGTTCAGCTACCGCAGATTTCTCTGGTTGACGTAATCTACAAAATCTTGTATGTTCTTTACCTCTTGCATCAAAAATTAGACCCCGGAAGATGATAATGAGTTTGAAACATCTTTAGGTGACCTTAAATGTTCTTTAATTTTTCTTGTGGGTTTAATCCTAATGCCATGACTAATTAGGATTTTTTTAGTTCTATCTGCAACATTAGTTATAAAAGGAAGAAAAACAGTACCAACATTAAACACTGGTTTTTCTTTACAGTTATGTCTAGCAGTTGTAATAACATTGTTAATATCGTTATCATTATTAATGTTTTTCCTAGATCTTGAAATAAGTGCTTTACCAATTATACGTTCAATGAATTAATTTAACAAATGTGACTGAAATTACAATTAAATTAAAAATCATATGAGACGTATTGCATTGTTTTCAATGTAAAATAACACTTGTAATTATTAAACAACTATTTCTTAGTTAGATATGCCTGGATTTTTAATTGTTCTATTTGTGAATGCTTTTACACTTTCATCATAATTTGATTAAATTTGTTCTTTGATTATGACATTTTTCACTGTTAGCCTTCATCAGCTAGAAGATGTTCAGATTTGACTTTTTCAAGGCAGTTTAAAAATATTTAATTTATTAAGGATCTAGTTATTTTTTACTAAAATTGTATTCCATAGTTGGCTATATACGTTTATCAAACTGTTGTATTAATTGCAGGCTTATGTTTGCTTTTTCAATTTTTCAAGTTTCATAAATTTGTTTCAAAATTTTAAAGAATTTTGAAAGATACTGAAGACGATAACTGTAAGTGTCATCGAAACGTTTATATTTGTGTAAAACATTAATAAAAAACACTTCCTTGTAAACGCACATGTGTAATACTGGTTAGAGTTTGCATTTTCAAACAATATATTTATTTGGAATTAAGGCAACTAAAACATAAATCCTATTGTACTTAAATCTAAATTTAATGCGGTCATTGCACACTATTAATGACTGAGGAATTAGAATGAGTCACTCATTTAAATTTTAAATTGTCATAAAAAGTGTGAAAGTTGACTAGTAAAGATCTTTTTAATTCTTGTAAATTTGTCTCGGCTTAGAATACAAGTTTCGTCAATAAATCGTTTAGTACTGGTTACACGTTTTTATTCCTCCGCTTATTTGACAAAGACCAACCATCAGTATGATTCAACTTATCAGAAATCTCTTTATTCGGAGAGTACTTAATAGTATCATTGACAATTGGATGTCCTCATCGGATACCTGGTCTAAAGTAATTAACATGAGAATAGTTACAGAAAAAGTGTATTTCAGGTATTGGGCAGTACAAGGTTTCGAAATTTAAGTGCTCATCGACAGTGGATAGCATACTCTGCTGGAATACTAATATCACGGTTTTTTAATCTTCCTTCAATACATGCATGCATGCTGTCAAACCACATTTGGGTGTGATCCTTTTCTAAACATTTTCGTATGATAGTTATATTTTTTCGAATGCTAAATTTAAAAGAGCATTGGATTTTTTTAGCCCAGTTGTAGCTGTAAGGGATCACTTCTTTTCCATCACTTATATTTCTTGGCGCAAGTTGAATTCACAGATAATGCTTGCAAATTTGTTAGCACTTATGTCACCTTCCCCCACAGTATGATAGGTCAAATATTTGTCATGTGGGAAATTGTTTTCATGGCTACTGCGAATAATCACAAGAAAAAAACTTTAAAATAATGAATAATATAGAAATATCTGGTGTGGAACAACACACGACCTTTCAACCTACAAAATGGAAATTAAAAGAAATGAAATAATTTTAATAACAATTTTTTTAGAATAATTATGCAGCCTCTTTTATAACATGTTTATTACAAAAGAGATAACACTTAAAAAACAATAACAATAATCTATGTCAAACAGACGTTTAAAACTTCATGTCAGATAGAGCTAGACAGTAACTTAAAAAAAACATTAGTTATAACGCAACTGCTCTGACTCGTGAAAATTGGTATAGACATAAATGCATGTTAATACAAAAAAATGCCAAAGCCGCCCACTTCTATAAAAATATCGATAATACAGTTTAAGCATTCTCAATCATATTTATTTAATTTTTACATTTATTTCGCTTTGCATTAAAAAACTTTATACAAAATTAAATTTTCTTTAAAAAATTAATCTACACATTTTCGTATAAAATTAATCATTATTCAGATGTTGAAAAAACTTGAACGCCCACTTAAATTCTACCTTAGGATTTTTTGGCGCTAAATTACGTATCACATCAAAAATTGCATAAAAGATAATTAATCTATATGATGTTTCCGAAATATTTGATAAAAATAAAAAACAGCTCCTAATAAACCTCCTCTCCGCCACCGAATTTCTCCCAAAATCCAAACAGCTCCAGGAAAACAAAACAAACTTAAATACAAAATACGTAGATGTTTTCGTTCTGGAGTTATCGTGGATACTAGCATACATCCACACACACTTACTCACACGCACACGCACACGCACACGCACACGCACACGCACACGCACACGAACAATCACAACCACGCACACGCATACGCGCACACGCACACGCACACGCACACGCACACGCACACGCACACGCACACGCACACGCACACGCACACGCACACGCACAGGCACACGCACAAGCAAAATTACGTACACGCGCACACGCACACGCACATGCACGCATACACAAGCACACAATCACATGCCCACGTGCACGCTTACGCTCACGCTCGCTCGTCCTCACGTACGCATGCACACACTCACGCACTCACACACGCATGTACACAAACATACGGGCGCACGCACGCACGTACGCACGCACACGCACACGACACGCACACGCACACACACACGCACACGCACACGCACACGCACAAGCACACGCACACGCACACGGACACGCACACGAATCCGCACACGCATACGGACACGCACACGCACACGCACACGGACACGCACACGCACATGCACACGCACACGCACACGCACACGCACACGCACACGAACAATCACAACCACGCACACGCGTACACGCACACGCACACGCACACGCACACGCACACGCACACGCACACGCACACGCACACGCACACGCACACGCACACGCACACACTCACTCACACACACTCACACACACAAGCACACGCATACACACAAGAAAAATTACGTACACGTACATGCACGCATACACAAGCACACAAGCACAAGCCCACGCGCACGCTTACGCTCACGCTCACGCTTACGCTCACGTTCACGCTCACGCTGGCTCTCACGCTCGCTCGTCCTCACGTACGCATGCACACACTCACGCACTCACACACGCATGTACACAAACATACGCACGCACGTACGCATGCACGCGCACACGTACGCACTTACTCACGCACCGTCGAACGCACGGTAGGCACGTGCGTCACGGATGCGCCCACATACTCATGCACGCACGCACAGACATTATGGCTGATCTTGGCGAAACTTGGTCAAACGTTGTAAAATGAGCTAATAAGTCGATTTAGCGGAGTGAAAATAAGGACGATTGCGTAACCTGTATCTACATATGTACGTATGTGTAGTTTGGAAGGGAAACATCAAAATAACTCAAAAGCAATGAGAAAAGGTGATATTTTTGAATTTCAAGTTTCGAAGATTTGAACATTTATTTTGAACAACCTGTGGCATTTATCCCTAATATTTCATCTTCAAAACATAGGCTAATCTTGGTCTTTCCTTGGTCCAAATATAAAAGGTGTCTTAACAAGACACAAGATGTTACATAATAATAAATTTTATTGTTTAGCCATAAAGCACTGGTTTACTGTACTCTATCGTTGACTTACCCTGTGCTCTGCAAAATTGGTACTACACAATTGACGTAGGCATCTTAATAAGCAAGGAATACATAAATAGGATAAAGAAATGCGTGTACTTATCTAAGAATTCTTCATATAAAAATCAAAACCGACGAAGCATTTCTACATATATCAGTTTATGCGCCCGAAGACTGTAAACCTAGACATGAAAAAGAGAATTTTTATGAGACTTTACAAACCACTCTAGATCACATAAACACACAACACGAAATATTCATTCTTGGAGACTTTAACGCAGGAATCGGCAACGAAGTAATAGCTGGAGTAAAACAAAGATTTAATGAAGGTATCCTAAACGAAAATGGTAATCTTATGACTAATTTTGGTTCACTTAATGAGTTAAAAATCGACAATATATATTTTAATAATCCAGATCCTTGCAAATACACATTCGAAAACTCCAGAGGGCAGTGGTCCATGATTGACTATGTAGTTACCAACAGTGAAATACAACCAATTAAGATATTAGATGTAAAGACCTTGAACTCCACCAATATAGTTACAGACCAAAGGCTATTGATGACAAAAGTATTGAATCGTTGAGGAATCAATCCACCAAAATACTCTACCAGAATAGTCTAAAAATATATATTGGCGAAAATTCCATAGGTAATGAAGCATCAGTGAACGAAGGTTGGGAAACCCTATGTAACAACGTCAAAAACAAAACCCCATGGTTTCGAAGGAAGAAATGCCTGGAAAAAGGCTTACCTAAAGCATACGAAGAATATAAAACAATCAGGAATGAAAATAAAACATTAATAAACAGATTAAAAAGGACAATGAGAGATTTTCTCAAAGAACATAGAAAGTGATTGCAAAACAAATGTGGAGGGTAATTACAAACCAACGTAAAGAAGTAGCAGAATTAATGTAATATAACAACATAGATGAAAATATTTGGATTAAATACCTAACTGAATTATTTCAACGACAGGATGAAGGAAACCAAACTCATAATAAGCCAAGACGATATGGAACAAGCTCTCAACAAACTTAAAAATAGGAAAACACCTAGACAAGATCAAATATCGAATGAACTAATAAAATACGGTGGACCCAGCCTAACTAAGGAAATAACACTTGATAAGGAAAATTATATCAACACATACAATACCAAATAGATGGAGAACAAGCACTATGCTAGTACTTTTCAAAAAAACGAGACAAACAAGACCCGGCAAATTACAGGAGCATTCATTGAGTAGACAGTAGACACAGCATTCAAGCAAACAATGAAAGTTATAACTAATACAATCAATAGCATCATTAACCTATCAAAAGAAAAGCAGGGGTTTAGATGTGGAAGATCGTGTACTGATGCCGTGTTTATCATCCGACAAATTGTGGAAAAATCATTGGAATATAATGGGCCGGCATATATATGTTTTGTATATTTACATAAAGCATTTGACCTAATCCGACTTAAAGACGTTATACACCTTCTGTGTGATACAGTTACCATTAAGTATCATTAAGACGATTGAAAACATCTATAAAAACAGTCAGACACAACCTATATTAAACAGTAAATTAACAGCATCAATCCCGAGGAATAAGTGAATATGTCAAGGTGACTCTTTGAGTAAACTATTATTCAACATAATAATAGATGAAATCATAAAGAAGGCATGCAAAAGGAGATGTTACAAAAGGAGAGACTCAGAAACCAAGATTCTTTGCCATGCATACGACGCAGTTTTAATAGCAGAAAGTGAGGAAGAACTACAACGACAGCTGGTTCATTTAATAACACTGGTAAACAGTTCAACATAAAGATACCGGCCGAGAAAGCCAAATTTATGACGACTTCAATTGATCCAACTAGATGTAAATTAGAGGTGGAGGAAATAACCAAACAAGAAATGAAATTCATGTAGGGATAGAACTAGCCAATAAGATGAAAGGATGCTTAAATAATACGATATGGTGCAATAAACACCTCCAGATACAAAGGCCAGAATCTATAAATCCATCATCAGGTCAATTATGATATACACGGCGGAAACACGACCCGCTACATCTAACACACATGGAATTCTCAAAACTACTGAAATTAAAGTATTAAGAATGCCGGGCAAACCTACTGGATAGAGAAAGTAATGTAAATATAAGAAGAGAATGTGGAATACAAGACATTAACGATTGGGTACACAAAAGAAAGAGTGGATGGAGTGAACACATAAATCGAATGGCGGAAAGCAGAATAGTGAAGATTGCTAGAGATAAATCACTAGCAGACAGAGAAGTATCGGGAGACCAAGGAAAAGATGGTCCGACAACTTAGACCCGGAATAGTGAGGCCAAACCGAAGAAGGAACAGGCTGAAATAGTCTATTATAGAAGAATAAAGAAGAAGAAGAAGACAATTTACGCAAATCCATACAGTAAAAATGCTTGGTGCCTGGATCTGTTTTGTCCTTTCCACTAATTAACCCGAGATTCAACTCTTTAAAGACCATTCACACATTCTCAAGGCTATTTGCGCACCCTACTTACTCAGATAGCACACTTAGAACCAAATTAAAAAAACAATGATATGATAATATACTTATTTGTTGTATGTACCGGTGGCAACTAAGAACGGCGTCGGCCATATCTCAGGAATGGATTTTACCACAGGTTCGGGAAAAAATTTTATAATAAAAGTGGCCTCGAGAAACGCCTGGACATTATTTTCAGAATTGTAGGCCCACCGCTAGAAGGCGTATTTGACAGTTGTCTTCTCTTAAAATATTTTGGACGGTGGTTTGACATATACCCAAGTCTAGCTATAGCTCTGGTGCTTGAATGAGGGTTAACATTTACATAAGCTAAAACATCAATAACATTCTGCTCTGTTCTACCTCTGGTTGTCTTCGGTACACAGGAAGATTCACATTTCCAGTAGTACGCACACGGTGTGCGAGTCGGAGAAAACTCTTCTGCTGTGATGCCGTCTGTTTGGGTACTGCAATGCATACACTCTAGCAGCAACGGTTGCATTTCTCATACATTCAAAATAAACTGCCAACATATCAAATGCTTCTTCATTTGTAAGAATCATTTTGGTACGAAAAGATAAAGAAAGTCTATTAAATGCAACACGATGAATAATTTTAACATATTCGTGAAAATCATAGCTTGCTTGTTTTCAACAGGAATTTATTTTATATCTTACATGGCCCTCTATACTAATTTTGTTGTCATCAGTAAATCGTAATTCATATTTTAAACTGTATTTGTTGTTGCTGGCCAAATATCGGTTTTATTGATATTTTATGCTTTTGATTTACTAACATATCGCTTGAAAACAAATATAACATTCTTATATAATTAAAAAATGTTAGATTTATCACATTATCATTTTATAATTTGTTCTCATTATTAGTAGAGACAGCATTAAATTTAGGTAATCTAGCGGCAATCGTAACATTAGTATGATAACAGTTTAAATTACTGCAGACCAATGTAAGATTTTTTCATCCAGGCTAAATTTAATAATTTCCGTTAACGCGAACCAGCCTACTAGGCGTTGGAAGAACAATTCCGCCATTTACCTGTTTCTTACGATATCTCAGGATAGGAAAAAGATATCGACTTGCAGTTTTCACTGTTTTATTACTAATTTAGTCTACTTTTTAAAGACCTACTTAAATTTTTATGCTTCCATTTAAAATTGTAAATAGAAAACACAATATTAAAAATATCAAACAGCGCCCTCTAGCATTTACGTTATTAATCAGATTGTTTCAAATTTACAAATTTTTATTGTTTAACAAAAGCTCTTTCAAACAACATCAAGTTTATTAAAATCGGTCAAGCAGAACCTGAATTAAAGGCGTTTTTCGTAACAAGGGTTCCACTCTCCCCACCCCTTATTTGAAGAGATAGACTAAAACTTGTCAAATAAAAATATGCAGAATTTGTCGAGGAATCTGATTATAATATTTAATATGCCCGTTAATTGAGTGAATTTTGAAAAATTTTGCTTTTAAAATTTTAACTGTCAAATACGCCCTCTAGCGGTGGACCTACAATTCTGAAAATAATTTCCAGGTGTTTCTCGAGGTCACTTTTGTTATAAATTTTTTTCCCGAACCTGTGCTATAATCCATTCCTGAGATATGGCCGACGGCCGTTCTTAGTTGGCCACCGGTACAAATGTAATCAATGTATTATTCAGATATATGATTATCTCTAGGAATAAAACATTTTGATTTAGTACAAGTGCAAAAGGTCCTTCCACTTCTGTATCATTACACCTGCGTGGACGTGGTGCCAGTCACTGATAGTAATGATTTGGATATTGGTCATGTTAAGTATTACTGTATCCGCATCAGGATTGTAATCTTGTAGAGAGTCCAGGACTACGATCGTCAGTTCATAAATTTCGTCGTCGCTGGATTGGGCGTCCACGGTAATAGGAGAGGATGCAGAGAGCGGGATATACAGAACCTCCGGGGAAGAGGGGGAGGAATCCTGATGTGTGTGAGCTGAAGGGAGGTCAACGTTAATTGGATAGGAAACCTGAGGAGTAGGCGTTGGCGGGACATCGGGGAGAGGAGTTGAGGAGGCTAGCGCAATGAAGTTGAAGGGATACAGGAGTTCCCCAGGCGATGTAGGACGGGGGGTAACAGAAACTTGTAAAAAGAAATAAAACGTTAGAAATGTACCATGCATGAAAAAACAATTAAAACATAAAGCTTGATGGTTTTATCTGGGGAGATGATGGTGAACTTGTTCTTGAAGTCATTGTATGTTCAGTAGTGTCAACTATAGAATCAGTTGTACAAATAATTTGTAATGTTTTCGTTTCGCTAAATATAGGTGTTTCTCCCACTAAAATCAACGTTTTCATTCATTTTTAGAGAACATTTTCAAGGTCTGCAAATTCAGTTGCAGAAACACTTCTCGTTGAAATGCAATGTTGAGTTGTTTGGGTTTACTTTCTGAACAGTAGAGAAAGTACCGAATTAAAGTCCTTTCAAACGAAATATGATATAATGAGTGTCGGGATGGTGTTGGAAGGGTATTTTCTAAGAGTAGTGGAAATCTTGGATGCTAATCAATCAGAATTTCAGCATTCTTGTAAGTGTGAGTTATGAGTAGTAGGGTAGTACATTATTAATATATGTTGTTTTGTAGGGTGGTCGCTGGTGAATTTCGTATATTTATAGGTAAACTGTTGAAATTTTCTCGCAGTACGGGTTAATCCTATATGAATGTCCCGCCTGAAACTTCGCATAAACATGCCATAGTGATTGTGAAAATAGTGATAATTGCTGCTTTTGCGTGGGCTATTGTATCAGCATCAGTGACACCGACGGGGTTACCACAACGGACGACTTTTACCCTGATTTCAGGACGTTATGCAACTGGAGCGGTGTGGAATTTCCTGTTAAGCTGACTAACATTTCAACGTTTGAGTCCAACAATAATATCTTCATCAATGTTTATGGACTGGAGGATACGTATTGTGATGGTCATCGTATTCCTGAGGTAGTGGGTCCTCTACTATATCAAAACTACACAACCTATTCATGTTAATTTGTTGCTATTAGTAATCAAACAGCATTATGTATGGATACAAAATTTTTCTCGTTTACTTAGCAAAAAATAAGCCGACGTAATGAGCCAAATATTTTGTGATTCATGCATTCATTACTTTAGAACGCAGGAACAATTAACTCGACACGTGTCTCATGACTAATTTCGTATACACTAAATTACCTGGCGTAATGCAAAGAAACGACAGAACCGGGGAGTTCTATGCGGAAAATATACTTGCGTTTCGAAACTATCAAAACAGATGTTTCAACCATTCGTAATATATGCAGATTTTGAAGCTCTATTAGTACCGCTAAATACGACTGAACCCGATTCCGAAGAACTATTCACGATAAAAACGTGTAAACATGAACCATACTCATTCAGTTATTATATTAAGTGCGGTGTAAACGATGCGTGGTCCAAATTAGAACTTTGTAGGGGTCAATGCCGGAGGTATTTATTACACGACTCGAGAGTGATGTGAAACGTATATATAATGAGCATTTGAAAACTGTTGTTCCAATGTAACCACTAACTATATATCGTGGTGCAGCACATTCAAATTGTAATTTAAACTATCAATTACCTACATTTATCCCAGTTTTTCCCTAATCTCAGTGGTTATGATGTTCACCTGTTCATCAAACAGTTAGCGAGTGAAACTTGAGAAATTACCGTACTATGGCAAATTCTACGATAAAATTGCGATGAAAATATATCCGATGAAGAATACTGTCGCGTCCTTCTGGTGTGGGATCACTTAAGTATAATACACTTGGGTATTATGCTGACATATATTTAAAATCAGACGTGTTGCTGTTGTCTGACGTGTTCGAAAACTTTAGGCGGCTATGTATAAACATGTATGGATTAGAACCAGCCCAGTATGTTACAATACCTGGATTGGCGTGGGATGCCATGTTGAAATGTACTAAAGTAGAGTTAGAATTATTGACTGATATGGATATGTACCACTTTTTAACAACGGTATTCGTGGTGGAGTGAGTACTTGTGTTAAGCGAAGAAGTATTGCTAACAACGAGTTTGTCCCAAATTATGACCCTAATCGTCCAAAAGTCTTTTACAGTATTTAGATGCCACGAATTTATACGGATGGAGTATGCGGCAACACCTACCTCATAATGGGTTTATGTGGTTAACTGAAGAGGAAATTCAAAACTTTGATGTACTGAAGATTAATGATGATGCTGATATTGGGTATATGCTAGAGGTAGATATACACTATCCACACCACCTACATGATGAACACAATTATTACCCTTTTGTCCTGAAATGATCTGCGCACCACATTCCAAGGAGAAAAGTTAATTCCTAACTTATGTGATAAGACCAACTATGTTATACATTACCGATATTTAAAACAATGTATACAGCATGGGTTAATTGTTACTCATATTCATAGAGTTTTACGGTTTCGTCAAAGTCCTTGGCTAGTACCATACATAGACCTTATTACAACTCTTCGAAATTAAGCCAAGAACAAATTCGAAAAGGAATTTCTTTAAATGCATGAACAATGGTGTATTTGGTAAAACAATGAAGAATGTCGACAAAAGAGTAATAAAGTTATTAATACATTGGGAAAATAACGGACGTCGCTTAGGTCTAGCACGATACATCGCAAAACCGCAATTTAAGGATTTTATTCAATTTACTGATAAACTATTTGCAGTGGAATTGTCCAAACAGATCGTTACTTATGACAAACCAGTATATGTTGGATTTAGTATTTTAGATCTTTCCAAAATTATAATGTATAGATTTTTTACGATATCTTGCGCAGTCATTATGGTAATAATGTAACGTTGCTCTATACAGGCTCAGATTCTTTAATTGTCGAGATAACAACTGATGATGTGTATGTGCATATGCGGAATAATGTTGATGAATATGACATATCCAACTATCAAAACTGTCTACATGGTATTACAACGAATACTTCTGTCGTCGGAAGAATGAAAGATGAGTATGCAGGGAAAGCTATTCAATATTTTTATCGAGCAGATCAAAATCTTGTTGTCTACAGCTTGCTGATGGCCAAGTGGGCAAGACAGCGAAAGGTGTTAACAAAATCGTTATTTAAAAAGTTTCGAGGGAGATAGACTACAAATCTGTTGCGGAGGCGTCTGATAAAACAGTAATATGTAAAATGTTCGTATTTAGATCAACTTTGCATGATACATACACTGAGATGTTAAACAAAATCGCCTTTCGGTCCCAGGATGACAAACGGTATCGATTGCGTGGGACGTGTACTACATTGGCGTGGGGACATTGTCGAATTCCGGAATTGAAGAACGTCGATCCTATGAGCGGTCTACTAGAGGTTGCTAGGCAAATGAATTTGTATAATCCAGATAGTAACTAATAGTTTGGTTGTGATACCTGTTAGTTTTAGATGTGTATGTATATTATCTCCATAATGAAGATATAAACATACATAACCATATATGTTAATATGTATAATATCCATACAGCATTCCAGGTCGGATACTTCATGTAGTAACTTTTAGTGACATATAGACTAATATTATGTCATAATTCATTGTCGAGGAAATATATATATATATATATATATATATATATATATATATATATATATATATATATATATATAATGTACTCATATTGTGTGATATATAGAAGAAATAAACAAAATATATTTACAACTTTTATTAAAAAAGTGTACAAGCTTTAATGCATTACATAAGTATCGTACAGATGGTATACATTAGACAGAGCGTAGTGACATAATGATTCACAATGATAATATCAAACTGGTTGCAAAGAAGGAAGAGTAGAATGCTCCTCAAGTTCTATAACGAGTTGTGTAACAAATTTTCTGATGTAATCCGCTTTCTCTCTACCCTTGACGTAGACAGTATCTGTAGGTTGAATCTAGCGACCGAAAATTTTTTGAAATTGGTGTGGTGGTGTATGACCTCTTCCCATTTTATACAGTGTTGATTATATATTAATCAAGTAGCTTGACGGCGATTCACCGCACCTAACATATGCCATGGGTACGGTGATTTAAACATGTAGTGGGCGACTTGTGTTCCATTAAAATTGCGAGTTCTTTCGGTATAAAAACTTTTGAAATTGTAAAACCTTGTACGCCAATTACAACGGGCATCGTATTAATGCTGTCTTACTGCTTTGTTAACGCGTTATACGCAACTAAGCGATCATGGAGTCTAACACAGTATGCTGTCGTATTTGCGGTATGTTGACTGTTGTTTCGAATTCTACACGAAGTACTACTGCTTTAGAGTGTAATGTCTCTTTTGATTCGAACAGTCTACACTACAATTGCGACTGCCGTAAATTGATTAGGTGTGAGTAATGGTTGACCATCTCTTTGATTATATGACATTTGGAATTTAGCAAACATTTCATACAATGTAGCAAAGCAATTATTATCTTAATTTACGTTTAAATTGTCATACGGATAACGATCCGTGTTAATGAATACCTAATATTCTTTAGTGCACATTTATCGAATCTGCTCATATATTGAGAAACATTATTTTCTCGCAAAGGACACAAACATTAAAATACCCTAACGCATTTGTTAGTGTACTATTTGAGGTAGGAAACCAACCCGCATTTTCATGACGAGCGAGGCCGTTGGGACAATGATACCAATCTTTTATTGTAGACGTTAATCCAACCTTCGTCACGGAATCTACCACTATTTCATTCATTTCGTATCTAATTTCACTGAATAAACATGCAATGCCATTATTAACAAACCGCGCGGTGTAGAGATGCCACCATCCTCCTTCAGCAAGCTTTCCTTTACGTAGACATAACTTTCTGATGGTAAAGTGCACATGTCTTCCTGAATGGTTATTCTGATTTCATCATTGTTTCCAAATTTCGTAGTATATGGTTGATGAGTGTGAAGTTCGGAATTTACTATAGCATTATCAACAACAGCTTTTTCGTTTACGTTTAATATAGCAAGTATGCTCTATTCTGCGCTATCAATGCTTTAAGGGTTGACCGCTTACTGACTCTCGCATTTTCACATTTCGATCTTTTAAGTTCACCTTGTTGTGTTTACACGCACATGTGTTATACCGCGTTACCATCTTTTCTTCAAATGTAATCCTATCGTTATGACTTCACCGTTGAAATTGACGAGGTCTCCGTCTTGGTCTACAATTTTAAGTGTTATGTTGAATGGTGGATGTATTTATAGGTAAGTAGATGACATGTAGAGAGGATTCAATTATTTTGTATCCCGCTGGTACACTGGGAAAAAATTGATGAATAATATGTGACGCCTCTCCATTTTTAAAACTTCCACTTGTTATATTGCATTCGATAATTAACTTAATAGTGTTAATAGGATTTTCAGAGATATGCAATTCATGACCTTTGTAGACTTTTTGTTAAATTACAGCAACAGGTCCAGACCCTTGCAAGTACACATTCGAAAACTCCAGAGGGCAGTGGTCCATGATTGACTATGTAGTTACCAACAGTGAAATACAACCAATTAAGATATTAGATGTAAAGACCTTGAACTCCACCAATATAGTTACAGACCACAGGCTATTGATGACAAAAATATTGAATCGTTGAGGAATGAATCCCCCAAAATACTCTACCAAAATAGTCTAAAAACATATATTGGCGAAAATTCCATAGGTAATGAAGCATCAGTGAACGAAGGTTGGGAAACCCTACGTAACAACGTCAAAAACAAAACCCCATGGTTTCGAAGGGAAGAAATGCCTGGAAAAAAAAGGCTTACCTAAAGCATACGAAGAATATACAACAATCAGGAATGAAAATAAAACATTAATAAACAGATTAAAAAAAGAACAATGAGAGATTTTCTCAAAGAACATAGAAAGTGATTGCAAAAACAAATGTGGAGGTTAATTAGAAGCCAACGTAAAGAAGTAGCAGAATTAATGTAATATAACAACATAGATGAAAATATTTGGATTAAATACCTAACCGAATTATTTCAACGACAGGATGAAGCAAACCAAACTCATGATAAGCCAGGACGATGTGGAACAAGCTCTCAAGAAACTTAAAAATAGGAAAACACCTAGACAAGAACAAATACCGAATGAACTAATAAAATAGGGTGGACCCAGCCTAACCAAGGAAATAACACTTCTGATAAGGAAAATTATATCAACACATACAATACCAACTAGATGGAGAACTGCTACTACTTTTCAAAAAAACGAGACAAACGAGAACCGGCAAATTACAGGGGCATTCATTGAGTAGACAGTAGACACAGTATTCAAGCAAACAATAAAAGTTATAACTAATACAATCAATAGCATCATTAACCTATCAAAAGAAAAGCAGGGGTTTAGATGTGGAAGATCGTGTACTGATGCCGTGTTTATCATTCGACAAATCGTGGAAAAATCGTTGGAATATAATGTACCGGCATATATATGTTTTGTATATTTACATAAAGCATTTGACCTAATCCGACTTAAAGACGTTATACACCTTCTGTGTGATACAGTTACCATTAAGTATCATTAAGACGATTGAAAACATCCATAAAAACAATCAGAGACAACCTATATTAAACAATAAATTAACAGCAGCAATTCCGATGAATAGGTGAATACGTCAAGGAGACTCTTTGAGTCCACTATTATTCAACATAATAATAGATGAAATCATAAAGAAGGCATGCAAAAGGAGATGTTACAAAAGGAGAGACTCAGAAACCAAGATTCTTTGCCATGCATACGACGCAGTTTTAATAGCAGAAAGTGAGGAAGAACTACAACGACAGCTGGTTCATTTAATAACACTGGTAAACAGTTCAACATAAAGATACCGGCCGAGAAAGCCAAATTTATGACGACTTCAATTGAACCAACTAGATGTAAATTAGAGGTGGGAGGGAAATAATCAAACAAGAAATGAAATTCAACTATCTAGGGATAGAACTAGCCAATAAGATGAAAGGATGCTTAAATAATACGATATGGTGCAATAAACACCTCCAGATACAAAGGCCAGAATCTATAAATCCATCATCAGGTCAATTATGATATACACGGCGGAAACACGACCCGCTACATCTAACACACATGGAATTCTCAAAACTACTGAAATTAAAGTATTAAGAATGCCGGGCAAACCTACTGGATAGAGAAAGGAATGTAAATATAAGAAGAGAATGTGGAATACAAGACATTAACGATTGGGTACACAAAAGAAAGAGTGGATGGAGTGAACACATAAATCGAATGGCGGAAAGCAGAATAGTGAAGATTGCTAGAGATAAATCACTAGCAGACAGAGAAGTATCGGGAGACCAAGGAAAAGATGGTCCGACAACTTAGACCCGGAATAGTGAGGCCAAACCGAAGAAGGAACAGGCTGAAATAGTCTATTATAGAAGAATAAAGAAGAAGAAGACAATTTACGCAAATCCATACAGTAAAAATGCTTGGTGCCTGGATCTGTTTTGTCCTTTCCACTAATTAACCCGAGATTCAACTCTTTAAAGACCATTCACACATTCTCAAGGCTATTTGCGCACCCTACTTACTCAGATAGCACACTTAGAACCAGATTAAAAAATAATGATATGCTAATATATTTATTTGTTGTGTGTACCGGTGGCCAACTAAGAACGGCCGTCGGCCATATCTCAGGAATGGATTATACCACAGGTTCGGGAAAAAATTTTATAATAAAAGTGGTCTCGAGAAACGCCTGGAAATTATTTTCAGAATTGTAGGCCCACCGCTAGAAGGCGTATTTGACAGTTGTCTTCTCTTAAAATATTTTGGACGGTGGTTTGACATATACCCAAGTCTCTAGCTATAGCTCTGGTGCTTGAATGAGGGTTAACATTTACATAAGCTAAAACATCAATAACATTCTGCTCTGTTCTACCTCTGGTTGTCTTCGGTACACAGGAAGATTCACATTTCCAGTAGTACGCACACGGTGTGCGAGTCGGAGAAAACTCTTCTGCTGTGATGCCGTCTGTTTGGGTACTGCAATGCATACACTCTAGCAGCAACGGTTGCATTTCTCATACATTCAAAATAAACTGCCAACATATCAAATGCTTCTTCATTTGTAAGAATCATTTTGGTACGAAAAGATAAAGAAAGTCTATTAAATGCAACACGATGAATAATTTTAACATATTCGTGAAAATCATAGCTTGCTTGTTTTCAACAGGAATTTATTTTATATCTTACATGGCCCTCTATACTAATTTTGTTGTCATCAGTAAATCGTAATTCATATTTTAAACTGTATTTGTTGTTGCTGGCCAAATATCGGTTTTATTGATATTTTATGCTTTTGATTTACTAACATATCGCTTGAAAACAAATATAACATTCTTATATAATTAAAAAATGTTAGATTTATCACATTATCATTTTATAATTTGTTCTCATTATTAGTAGAGACAGCATTAAATTTAGGTAATCTAGCGGCAATCGTAACATTAGTATGATAACAGTTTAAATTACTGCAGACCAATGTAAGATTTTTTCATCCAGGCTAAATTTAATAATTTCCGTTAACGCGAACCAGCCTACTAGGCGTTGGAAGAACAATTCCGCCATTTACCTGTTTCTTACGATATCTCAGGATAGGAAAAAGATATCGACTTGCAGTTTTCACTGTTTTATTACTAATTTAGTCTACTTTTTAAAGACCTACTTAAATTTTTATGCTTCCATTTAAAATTGTAAATAGAAAACACAATATTAAAAAATATCAAACAGCGCCCTCTAGCATTTACGTTATTAATCAGATTGTTTCAAATTTACAAATTTTTATTGTTTAACAAAAGCTCTTTCAAACAACATCAAGTTTATTAAAATCGGTCAAGCAGAACCTGAATTAAAGGCGTTTTTCGTAACAAGGGTTCCCTCTCCCCACCCCTTATTTGAAGAGATAGACTAAAACTTGTCAAATAAAAATATGCAGAATTTGTCGAGGAATCTGATTATAATATTTAATATGCCCCTTAATTGAGTGAATTTTGAAAAATTTTGCTTTTAAAATTTTAACTGTCAAATACGCCCTCTAGCGGTGGACCTACAATTCTGAAAATAATTTCCAGGTGTTTCTCGAGGTCACTTTTGTTATAAATTTTTTTCCCGAACCTGTGCTATAATCCATTCCTGAGATATGGCCGACGGCCGTTCTTAGTTGGCCACCGGTACAAATGTAATCAATGTTTTGATTTAGTACAAGTGCAAAAGGTCCTTTCCACTTCTGTATCATTACACCTGCGTGGACGTGGTGCCAGTAATTGAGCCTGTAGCGGAGTGTCAGATGACCGCCATTTGTTTATTCGAACTCCACATGAAGCATTCAACCGGATGAGTTCGTTAAGTTCGGAAACCTCTTCGACAGTTTCCAGTATCATCTCGAGATGTACAATGGCGTGATCATACCCACTTAGTATAGCTAGCTTATAACACTATGCCAGTCAAGGTATAATGTTACAAGTCTAGTGTGGGCCCGGTCGAGCTGATCTTCTAGAGAGCTTTCCGTAATCACGACATCATAATTCCGGACGAATGGCACTATAGTTGTCAGCTGTAATGAAAGAAAGAATTATAAATATAAGTAAAGTAGTTTCAAGACAATACATACCGTGAACGTGAGACGGTCCCATGTGATGATGCGATGTGCGTAGAATAGCCAGTACCAGCTGGCCATAATTAGAAAGCAGAATTGCGTTGGGTGGCACTGTCTCCCGACGCCATCGCACACATAACGTTGTAGAGGGGTGGAAGCATAGTGCGACCAATGGTCATAGGGATATGTGTAGCCCATAACCAGTCATTGTCAAGTTCTTCGTCGTCATTGCCTTGCACGCCGTCGTCAGCGTTTTCGTTATTTCCGTGATCCTGGACCTGTGGAGCGACGTCTGGAGCCCTGCCATTGTCATTGTTCTCGTCCTATATGCTGTTATGTAACTGTTCCTGTGCACTTAGTTATTGTACTACGTCAGACAGTTCTTGAGCGCTACGTTCTAGTTGTTGCATGTTGTTAGTGAGAGTGTTCTCATCGCTACTCTCTTCAACGATGATTTGGTTACAAAATTCAGTACGTGTTTCGCGAAGTAGTCGCTGTTGTCGTAATGCGTCATTGTCATAGTCGTCGGAATTATAGCTGTAGGCAGACTCCATGTCTACGTCGAAGTCGTAGTCACCAGTGTTGAGGTAATTGTTCCCAGCACAGGAAGAACATACTCTCTCATCACTGGATAATATGCTGACGAAGTCATCATTATCATCGTTATGTTGGTCTATGTCAATAGGTAGTGGTGTGTCCTCGTCACTGATAGTAATGATTTGGATATTGGTCATGTTAAGTATTACTGTATCCGCACCAGGATTGTAATCTTTAGAGAGTCCAGGACTACGGTCGTCAGTTCATAAATTTCGTCGTCGCTGGATTGGGCGTCCACGGTAATAGGAGAGGATGCGGAGAGCGGATATACAGGGGAAGAGGGGAGGAATCCTGAGTGTGGGAGCTGAAGGAGGTCAACGTCAATTATATAGGAAACCTGAGGAGTAGGAGTTGGCTGGATATTGGGGAGAAGAGTTGAGGAGGCTAGAGGGATGAAGTTGAAAAGATACAGGAGTTCCCCTGGCGATGTAGAACGGGGGGTAACAGAAACCTGTAAAAAGAAATAAAACGTTAGAGATGTACCAAGCATGAAAAACATAAAATTTGGTGGTTTTTGCCTGGGGATATGATGGGGAACTTGCTCTTGAAGTCAGTGTATGTTCAGTACGTTAACTATAGAATCAACTGTACCAATAATTTGTACTGTTTTCGTTTCGCTAAATATAGGTGTTTTCCCACTAAAATCAACGTTTTCATTCATTTTAGAGAACATTTTGCAAATTTAGTTGCAGAAACACTTCTCGTTGAAATGCAATATTGAATTGTTTGGGTTTACTTTCTGAACAGTAGAGAAAGTACCGAATTAAAGTCATTTCAAACGAAATATGATATAATGAGTGTCGGGATGGTGTTGGAAGGGTATTTTCTAAGAGTAGTGGAAATCTTGGATGCTAATCAATTAGAATTTCAGCATTCTTGTAAGTGTGAGTTATGAGTAGTAGGGTAGTACATTATTAATATATGTTGTTTTGTAGGGTGGTCGCTGGTGAATTTCGTATATTTAGAGGTAAACATGTTGAAATTTTCTCGCACTACGGTTAATCCTATATGAATGTCCCGCCTGAAATTTCGCATAAACCTACCATAGTGAATGTGAAAATAGTGATAATTGCTGCTTTTGCGTGGGCTATTGTATCAGCATCAGTGACACCGACGGGGTTACCACAACGGACGACTTTTACCCTGATTTCAGGACGTTATGCAACTGGAGCGGTGTGGAATTTCCTGTTAAGCTGACTAACATTTCAACGTTTGAGTCCAACAATAATATCTTCATCAATGTTTATGGACTGGAGGATACGTATTGTGATGGTCATCGTATTCCTGAGGTAGTGGGTCCTCTACTATATCAAAACTACACAACCTATTCATGTTAATTTGTTGCTATTAGTAATCAAACAGCATTATGTATGGATACAAAATTTTCTCGTTTACTTAGCAAAATAAGCCGACGTAATGAGCCAAATATTTTGTGATTCATGCATTCATTACTTTAGAACGCAGGAACAATTAACTCGACACGTGTCTCATGACTAATTTCGTATACACTAAATTACCTGGCGTAATGCAAAGAAACGACAGAACCGGGGAGTTCTATGCGGAAAATATACTTGCGTTTCGAAACTATCAAAACAGATGTTTCAACCATTCGTAATATATGCAGATTTTGAAGCTCTATTAGTACCGCTAAATACGACTGAACCCGATTCCGAAGAACTATTCACGATAAAAACGTGAAACATGAACCATACTCATTCAGTTATTATATTAAGTGCGGTGTAAACGATGCGTGGTCCAAATTAGAACTTTGTAGTAATGCGGAGGTATTTATTAACGACTGAGATGATGTGAAACGTATATATAATGAGCATTTGAAAACTGTTGTTCCAATGTAACCACTAACTATATATCGTGGTGCAGCACATTCAAATTGTAATTTAAACTATCAATTACCTACATTTATCCCAGTTTTTCCTAATCTCAGTGGTTATGATGTTCACCTGTTCATCAAACAGTTAGCGAGTGAAACTTGAGAAATTACCGTACTATGGCAAATTCTACGATAAAATTCGCGATGAAAATATATCCGATGAAGAATACTGTCGCGTCCTTCTGGTGTGGGATCACTTTAAGTATAATACACTTGGGTATTATGCTGACATATATTTAAAATCAGACGTGTTGCTGTTTGGCTGACGTGTTCGAAAACTTTAGGCGGCTATGTATAGACATGTATGGATTAGAACCAGCGCAGTATGTTACAATACCTGGATTGGCGTGGGATGCCATGTTGAAATGTACTAAAGTAGAGTTAGAATTGTTGACTGATATGGATATGTACCACTTTTTAACAACGGTATTCGTGGTGGAGTGAGTACTTGTGTTAAGCTAAGAAGTATTGCTAACAACGAGTTTGTCCCAAATTATGACCCTAATCGTCCAAAAGTCTTTTACAGTATTTAAATGCCACGAATTTATACGAATGGAGTATGCGGCAACACCTACCTCATAATGGGTTTATGTGGTTAACTGAAGAGGAAATTCAAAACTTTGATGTACTGAAGATTAATGATGATGCTGATATTGGTATATGCTAGAGGTAGATATACACTATCCACCACCTGCATGATGAACATAATGATTATCCTTTTGTCCTGAAATGATCTGCGCACCACATTCCAAGGAGAAAAGTTAATTCCTAACTTATGTGATAAGACCAACTATGTTATACATTACCGATATTTAAAACAATGTATACAGCTGGGTTAATTGTTACTCATATTCATAGAGTTTTACGGTTTCGTCAAAGTCCTTGGCTAGTACCATACATAGACCTTAATACAACTCTTCGAAATCAAGCCAAGAACAAATTCAAAAGGATTTCTTTAAATGCATGAACAATGGTGTATTTGGTAAAACAATGGAGAATGTCGACAAAAGAAGAGTAAAGTTATTAACACATGGGAAAATAACGGACGCGCTTGGGTCTAGCACGGTACATCGCAAAACCGCAATTTAAAATTTTATGCAATTTACTAATAAATTATTTGCAGTGGAACTGTCGAAACAGATTGTTACTTATGACAAACCTGTATATGTTGGATTTAGTATTTTAGATCTTTCCAAAGTTATAATGTATCGATTTTTTATGATATCTTGCTAGTCATTACGGTAATAATGTAACGTTGCTCTACAGGCACAGATTCTTTAATTGTCGAGATAACAACTGATGATGTGTATGCGCATATGCGGAATAATGTTGATGAATATGACACATCCAACTATCAAAACGGTCTGCATGGTATTACAACGAATACATCTGTCGTCGGAAGAATGAAAGATGAGTATGCAGGGAAAGCTACTCAATATTTTTATCGAGCAGATCAAAATCTTATTGTCTAAAGCTTGCTGATGGTCAAGTGGTTAAGAAGCGAAAGGTGTTAAGAAAATCGTTATTTAAAAAGTGCTGACGGAGGTAGACTACAAATCTGTTGCGGAGGCGTCTGACATGAAACAGTAATGTATAAACTGCTCGTGTTTAAATCAAGTTTTCATGATATATACACTGAATTGTTAAACAAAATTGCCTTTAGGTCCCAGAATGACAAACGGTATCTATTGCGTGACACGTGTAGGACATTGGCGTGGAGACATTGTCGAATTCCGGAATTGAAGAACGTCGATCCTATGAGCGGTCTACTAGAGGTTGCTAAGCAAATGAATTTGTGTAATCCAGATAGTAACTAATAGTTTGGTTTGATACCTGTTAGTTTTAGATTGTATGTATATTATCTCCATAATGAAGATATAAACATACATAACCATACATATTAATATGTATAATATCGATACAGCATTCCAGGTCGGGTACTTCAGTAGTAACTTTTAGTGACAATAGACTAATATTATGTCATAATTCATTGTCGAGGAAATATATATATATATATATATATATATATATATATATATATATATATATATATATATATATAATGTACTCATATTGTGTGATATATAGAAGAAATAAACAAAATATATATTTACTTTATTAAATAAAGTGTACAAGCCTTATAAGTATCGTACAGATGGTATACATTAGACAGAGCGCAGTGGCATAATGATTTACAATGATATTAACAAACTGTCTGCAAAGCAGGAAGAGTAGGATTTTCCTCAAGTTCTATAATGGGTTGTGTAACAAATTTTCTGATGAAATCCGCTGTCTCTCTACCTTTGACGTAGACAGTATCTGTAGGTTGAATCAGCGACCGAAAATTTTTTGAAATTGGTGTGGTGGTGTATGACCTCTTCCCATTTTATACAGTGTTGATTATATATTAATCAAGTAGCTTGACGGCGATTCACCGCACCTAACATATGCCATGGGTACGGTGATTTAAACATGTAGTGGGCGACTTGTGTTCCATTAAAATTGCGAGTTCTTTCGGTATAAAAACTTTTGAAATTGTAAAACCTTGTACGCCAATTACAACGGGCATCGTATTAATGCTGTCTTACTGCTTTTGTTAACGCGTTATACGCAACTAAGCGATCATGGAGTCTAACACAGTATGCTGTCGTATTTGCGGGTATGTTGACTGTTGTTTCGAATTCTACACGAAGTACTACTGCTTTAGAGTGTAATGTCTTTTTGATTCGAACAGTCTACCCTACCAATGTGCGACTGCCGTAAATTGATTAGGTGTGAGTAATGGTTGACCATCTCTTTGATTATATGACATTTGGAATTTAGCAAACATTTCATACAATGTAGCAAAGCAATTATTATCTTAATTTACGTTTAAATTGTCATACGGATAACGATCCGTGTTAATGAATACCTAATATTCTTTAGTGCACATTTATCGAATCTGCTCATATATTGAGAAACATTATTTTCTCGCAAAGGACACAAACATTAAAATACCCTAACGCATTTGTTAGTGTACTATTTGAGGTAGGAAACCAACCCGCATTTTCATGACGAGCGAGGCCGTTGGACAATGATACCAATCTTTATTGTAGACGTTAATCCAACCTTCGTCACGGAATCTACCACTATTTCATTCATTTCGTATCTAATTTCACTGAATAAAATGCAATGCCATTATTAACAAACCGCGCGGTGTAGAGATGCCACCATCCTCCTTCAGCAAGCTTTCCTTTACGTAGACATAACTTTCTGATGGTAAAGTGCACATGTCTTCCTGAATGGTATTCTGATTTCATCATTGTTTCCAAATTTCGTAGTATATGGTTGATGAGTGTGAGTTCGGAATTTACTATAGCATTATCAACAACAGCTTTTTCGTTTACGTTTAATATAGCAAGTATGCTCTATTCTGCGCTATCAATGCTTTAAGGGTTGACCGCTTACTGACTCTCGCATTTTCCACATTTCGATCTTTTAAGTTCACCTTGTTGTGTTTACACGCACATGTGTTATACCGCGTTACCATCTTTTCTTCAAATGTAATCCTATCGTTATGACTTCACCGTTGAAATTGACGAGGTCTCCGTTTTGGTCTACTATTTTAAGTGTTATGGTGAAATGGTGGATGTATTTATAGGTAAATAGATGACATGTAGAGGGGATTCAATTATTTTGTATCCCGCTGGTACACTGGGAAAAAATTGATGAATAATATGTGACGCCTCTCCATTTTTAAAACTTCCACTTGTTATATTGCATTCGATAATTAACTTAATAGTGTTAATAGGATTTTCAGAGATATGCAATTCATGACCTTGTAGACTTTTTGTTAAATTACAGCAACAGGTCCTATAGAATGTTCTACATTAAAGTTAACGTCATCTGTTGCTTTCATAATTGCTTTCATAGTGTTATTGTTCGCCCGTAAATTAAAAAATTTGTTCGAACCCTTCACTGTATCATTTATATGTTTATTCACATCCGCGATTTCGTATGATCCTGGTGGTATTGTAATTCTAGTTCCTTCAAATATCAGTTGGTTATTCTGGAAGTAACGTTTTGTATAATATGAAAGATTCAAAACTAGTCAACCCCATTACATATTCCGCTCATTATCAAGATAAATCGGTGGGTTAAAGTTGGCTTGCAAAGTACTGATTGTATAGGTAAAGGTAAATGTGTACGACGTTACGATCAAGCAAGAACTACTGAGGATCAAAACGAACCGTCATATAAAATCGTTAAGAAATGACCGCAATTGTATTATTGAAGTTTTGAACCTTGGTATAGTTATAGTCAATCGGTTTCGCTATCATCACTTTTAAAATAGTGAATTAATTCTAATGGCGGTTTAATATGTCCTATGCTATCAAAATATGTAATATGTCCATTACGCTTGATGTATGCCGTCCAGTGTGTTCCCCTGTTATTGTGATCATCCAGATTCACGATACCACATTCACTCGTATGGATTCGTGTAGGTAATTTATCTCGCATGTATATCCCTCTAAAATAGGGATTTTAATTCTCAACAAATTTTGATAGCTCAAAGTTGCTTAAGGCGTGACGTGGTAGCTTCAGTGGAGTTTTTGAATACGGTTGTAAATATAGGCCTAAACCTCGCTTATATGGTTTTATATATACGCCTTTTCCTAAGGTAGCTGCTTCCATTGCTTGATTGTGTGTTTGTTTTTTCTAACGTTTTTGTGCAGTTTTGCGTCAGTGACCGCTTTTGCAAGTGCAGCTGCACCTCCACCCAAAGAACCTAAATGTCCTAATGTATTTTGGCATTGGTAATATTCTTCTCTTGGATGTCAAAATTTTTATGTTTTAAAACGTTTAGGCTTGTTGTACCGTAGATTTTAACTATGACCGAAGTTTACACCAACACGACGTCGCGCTAGAACCATTGGTTTGTTGAATGAAATTGGTCTGTTTCTGTGAGAACGCTTCCTACGTCGTGATTTGCTTCCCATTCCCATTGCTCTTTTCCTTTCATTATACCGGCTATGGTTAATACGGTGCTCTTCCCAAAGGTGGCGTTTGCGGAACGAAATCTATTCCAAGCTTTTTGTTGCAAAGCCTTATCAGCTATGTGGTGATGCCTTAGATCGTTTGACTGGTAGTATGCAATATCGTGTTCTTTACACGATTCATCCAGTTCGTTAATACCTTTATCACCACGAGCTAATCGTTCTCGTAAACGGGTACTCGGACCACAATACCTGTGCCCAAGTATATGCAGCTCCACGGGAAATTTATTTATTAAGGTGTTAATTAATCCAGAACCTTTTTCATAGCTTTACACAGAGAACTATACTTGATATCACACTGACTGTCAATTCACTACTAAACTATTTAATGCGTATGGCACATATATATTACCACCATACAAGTTATAGTTCAGTACTACAATTGGTGACATCCGTTTCATTCCACAAGATACTGAATTACCTATAAAAAATTATGACATCACATTTACCAACAATCACTACTCAAAAGATAGTGGTCTACTAAAAGAAGGTTGTAAACGAGGTATTAATCGTCGGTCCATCAGGTTGCGGAAAAACAAATGTTATGATTACCTTATTAGAACATCCAAATGTTTTACGTTTTGATAATGATTATGTATACTGCAAATCTTTACATCAACCCAAATACCAGTACCTACAAAATTTACTTGCACCTTTAAGAAATATCGGGTATTTCGAATACAGTGATAACAGTGACGTTATATCCCCTAGTGATTCACGTAAAAATTCAATAATGATTTTTGATGATGTAGCATGCCATGAACAGAATGAAATAAGATATCACCAATCTTAAGCATGTGTATGATGATCACGTTAATGTAGATATGACATTTGATAGATTTAAGGACTTGTGTTTCTGTTGCTGGCGTGACAAATTTGGATTTCTTGTGATTGATAAAGAGAGTGATGTTAATGCAGGTCGTTCCGAAGGGATTTGACTGTCACATTGCATTATAGATACTGCACTTGTTATGTAAACATGCAGTGTAATAAAGGAGCGCTTAGTACAAGACATTTTGCGCGCGCGCAAGAGTGTGCAACAAAAATATGTTAGTTTAAAGGAAGATGTTGCACTTACAAAGCGTACAATTGATTACTAAACAAGATGGTTCTCTCGTCAAAGCTGAACCATTTACATCAGAATTCGGAAAAACTGAGCCTGTTGCACATGAAAAGGAAGTTTTTTTTACATCATACGCCTAAAACGTCTGGAACTCAGAAGTCACCACGTTTTCTTGTTCCTGACGCCATTCCATAAGTTTTAGAGGAAACTGTGATTGCTGATACAACACATGATGACGCGAGGGAGATTCCTACTTTACAACAATTGAAATCAGAACTGTTAGCTACTGGTTGTCAACCGGCCTTTGAAGAGTACCTTAGTCAGTATGAAGGATTAGCAAAATATTATGTGGAAGGTATATTTAGAGATCCCGAAGACAGAATGATTTAACATACGGTGTACACTTTTTCTCGAAAAGAGAAATTTTTATTGGTGATGCTGAACTAGACTTTGTTTGAGAGAATTTTCGTATCGCTCTTCCTGATGGATCATCATTAGACTATGATGGAACTCGGGATTATATGAGCTACTATTTAAAAAGCTCATACGGTATACAAAAAGAGTGATCTGAAGCAATACAATGACATTTTGCGCCGCACAAATGCTGCTCGACGTAATTATAATCCAGATGACCAAATCCAAGGAACTAATAGTAAGAAATATATTGAGATCATTAAACCATTACTTCACCCTAAAAACGACCCGCTACATCAGCTATTGCACCTCCTGCCACAAGACTCGCACAACTTCTATCACCAAAAGAGGGGGTGGAATGCAACTATTACGATGTAATAAAGCGATTGAGTTTGTACCTTGGAATGATCCGAATAAATTAGTGGATTGGTTGCGGAGTTATTGGGTCAATGTCGGCAGGAAATCCTATCCAATCACAACGAAATAATATAATTATATAATTGACGAATTACGTAAAGCGAAAGTAATAAAGTAGGATCTTTGGTTATAAACCTATTACTATATTCATTTCATTTCATTGTTACAACGACCATCACTATAGATGCTACTACATAGCCAGCACTGATGTCAATAGATAAGTTTGGTGGACATTCTGGTGATCTTCATTATGAAAATTTCATTCTTTCTCTGAATAGCCATTAAAAAGAGAATTAGTATTACTGCGGGTATAGCTGACACTTATACCTTTCCCTGTAACGAGGGTACCGTAGTGTTTTGCAAGTGGAGTCATCCGTTCTCGAGCTTAACATAAATGATAAAAAGTTTACGCTTCTAGTGATGTAATTGGTCACCACATAACTAGGGACATAACTATGTCTGGGCTTATCCCATCAAACGCAAGAATGGCAAACTAGTCGCAGATGTAATGAATAAACTTTTGTCTGGTGTGCGAAGGTGTGCCTACACATATACAAACTGACATGGGAACGGAGTTTTATAATGCTGAATTTAAGAAAGCAATGAAAAAAATTAATATTAATCATTACAGCAGTTATTCAAACTTGAAGAGTAGCATCGTTGAACGTGTAAATCGCACTCTTAAAGCAATAATGTGGAAAACATTCAGTATGCAAGGTTCCTATAAATGGCTATCAATATTATCTCAAATTGCTGCGGATTATAATTCAAAGAATGCTACCTCTATTTTGAAACATTCAAGATGTCATAAAGTTCTTGATCATAAGACGCCTAAATTTAAAGTGGGGGATTATGTACGTATTAGCAAATACAGAAGCATATTTTCTAAGGGATAACCCTAATTGGAGTTATGAAGTCTTTCGAATAACAGCAGTGAAACGTTCCAGTCCAGTTACCTAACATTACGTGATAGTCGAGATGAAGAGATACAAGGACGTTCTATGAGCCAGAACTTCAAAGTGTTAAACATCCTGACATTCACCTAGTTGAACGTGTAATACGACGTGAGGAAATATGTTTCTCGTTAAATGGTTGGGGTTTGATAATTCTTACAAGTCATGGATTTCTAACAAAGTCATTATATAATATGCTCTGTATGATTACTTTTATATATTGTAATATTATGATGTAATAAATAACTCTTTTTTTATTTTTATTTATTATTAATACATACAATACTATACACTACTAAAGCGTCTCATAAATACGTAATCACGATGTTGCTTTTCCAGGAGAGCTGAAAGTATTTGACTACACTCTTATATTCTTTTCTAAAGCGTGCAGTCTCTTGATAACTGTTCCCATTCCACTTTTCGCTTCCATTCTATCATATCGTGAACTACGTTTTGAGCTCATTAATGCAGACTTTCTTCACTTGCCGTGTTGTCATCTGTTGAAATATAATTCGGTAAATGACATTCCATTTCATGTATAAATTGATCCGAGATATTTTCTAAGGTCTTCTATTAACCGCTTAATACAACAAATGCACTCTTCACCATCGTCATGCGATTGAAAATATTTCTCACACAGACGTATTCCACTACCATTCTTATAAACTAGATTATCTAAATAGTCATCACTAAACGTACCCGTCCATACACTTTTTCATGTTCAGCATCAAATTCTAATGATTGAAATTGACATATTAGTCTTTGCACCACACCAACACAATTTACAGGCTACTGCACTATAACATATCCACATATTGACTCAACATTTCTTATTATCCCTATTCTCGATATGGTCGTTACCCCCACGTGTTACTTAACGGCTTTCGCAACTTCTACGTCAATATCATTTTCTCCTTGGGAAATTCTACAATTTCCATAACACATGTTACATTGAGATCAAATATATCTTGTAATGGAACTATTAACCTGTGTATGTCAACATCAGGCATTTCTTGCCGCATGTATTATTTTATTATAAAATGCAGGAAATTCCATACTAGGTACTAAATTCAATCGGTAACTGACTATCTTAAGAGGTCTCCATAACTGCTCTATAGACTCCCATCCTAAATAGATTTCTGATTCTTCACAATCAGAGATGCGTATAATCTTCTTCTTGTTAATAGTTTCATATGATATAGTTTTCGAACCCATCTTTGTAGGTAGCCATGCCCCTTCAGGTGTTGTCCATAAGTATGTGCCATTCCTGCTTATCAAACACCAGTCCATTACTCTTAGATCCACCAAGTTTCACGGCTGGTTCAAAATTAAATTGGGGTGACAGACCGACATTAACATACTTCGATTTACTTTTATTTAAAAAATACTGCACATTGTTAATTACAATATCACGACATCCACTTGAATTCATAACACTCACAATCTTCGCCTTTTCTATCACTTGACGTAATATGTTCTCCATTACATACGATATTGGTTTCACATGTACCATCTCTGCATTTATATCCTACTTTCCTATCCTATCCTACATCAGAAGCATTAAATAATACATATGAAGATGTGCTGTGGAATACAGAATGGTTTGTCAACCTAGATAAAAGAATTCGCTACTTCCACCATCATGCCTTCATGGATAATTTGGGATATTATTCACACACCTTTGCTCTTCATACTCGTTATCATCTTGCTGACCATATGCATTTATGCTATGACTGCTACAAAGCATTTCAACCAAGTGAATACCGAGTTATTGACCATCATACACATATGGATAGATGGGTCGCAATTTACCACATGTCACACCCAGAATACTGGTGCTCATCGTGTAGAGCGCCCCTAACAATGTTGCACGAGGTATATGAAGATGATTCATGCATACTCTGCGGTGAAGTGTATTATTTGGACAATTAGTTTTTTTTTATAATTTATATATTGTATATAATAAATTATTTCCTGTTACTCTCTTACTGTGTTCTACAGTGAGAAGATGTGCGACCTTTTATTATCATCAGTATTACAATTGTTCGATAAACATTTACTTACGTATCGAACATGGTCTGGGGTTCATCACTCACCTACATCGCTTGCAGCAGCAGGGTTCATTTCCATATCTTCAAACGATACGGTTGAATGCTGCCATGTGTGGAGTTCGAATAAACCAATGGCGGTCATCTGACACTCCGCTACTGCAGCATCTCTGATGGGCACCACACTGCACGTACGCTCAATTACTTGCACCACGTCCTCGCAGGTGTGATGATACAGAAGTGGAAAGGACCTTTTGCACTTGTACTAAATCAAAATATTTTATTCCTAGAGAAAATCATATATCTGAGTATAGTCAAACTTTTCCAATGTATAAACTTACCTGACATTGTTGCCAAACGTATGAAATTCGACGTCAACATAATACTATTATATTTTTACATTTATTTTGAAAATTAGTTTGATGGAAATATCGTTCTCAATGTAACAATACTTTTAACAGTTCTTACAAATGACACAAGGATTTGTTATGAAAAGAACAGTTGTTTTATAATAGAACAATGCAAACCACGAATCGAAAATCTCAAAATGTGGAAAACGTCAAATTAGAAGTTATGTAAACAGAAGACTGACAACATTGTAATATTCGGCAGTTCTAACAACCCAACAACTGTATTTCACTAACATAGATATATCATTTGAATTATCAGTTATTATGGAAATTGGAGTTAAGTTTGTTCTCTCTAACAATTTACCACAACGGAAAAGATTTGCTGACTATAATACACTGATTACATTTGTATACACAACAAATAAATATATTAGCATATCATTATTTTTTAAATTGGTTCTAAGTGTGGTATCAGAGAAGTGTAAAAAAATTACATAAGCATCCCTTGAAAAAGTGAGATGGCTATCTGAGAAGGTAGGGTGCGCAAATAGCCTTGAGAATGTGTTGAGTGTTAGTGACCTACGTATTTTTTACTCCTTACAGGTGCGGTAATCTTAGAAATGTGCGATCTTGAGAAAGTTGTGTGCAAACATGACCTACTTATTTCGTAACCTTGAGCTGGTGGGACCTTGAAATTGTGGTAACCTTGATAATGTGGGACGTTGGAATTGTGGTGTGTTCCAAAACGCTCCAATCTTACCTACTAATGTAGAATCTCGTCTTGATGACTTCTGAGAGTCCTGCTACTTTTTTCTAGTTGTGGACAACACATCCACTATACTTGAGACTGTTTACAACTGCACGGATGCAGTAACTGACGAGCCGGTCTTTGTGTGTTGAAAATGGCTTTGCTTCATCAGTTGTTATTCTTCCTTTATAATCCAAACCTGTCTTTTGCTCTAGAATCTTCAGTCACATCCTCTCCGCTGCTAATAATTTCTTTATCTGGACAGTTTTGTGCAGAATTTAGACGATCGACTTCATTCAGAACACTGCTTTCTACTTCATCTAGATTATTTAGTGCAAAGTTAGGGGTCATACGCGTCAGTCTCTCCACTGCTTTCAACTTCTACATGACTGGTACAAAATTAGGATTATCAATTTCACTATTTTTAATCTTTTTAATTACTTCATCTCGAATATTTACCACAAAATCAGAACATTCCGCTTCTTTACTTTTAGGAGTGCGATAATTCTTTTGATTTGAACTGTCTATTGCATAACTGTGATCAACAGGGGTATTTATCACAGGAAATTCAATGTCTTCAGTTGAACTATTTGCAAGGTAGTTAGAGAGACAGTTTGCATTTTCTTTGCTCTTTTCAGTTTGAAATTTTATGATTATAACTAACATCATACCTAGCTACTACATTTTATTCTCTTCTTGGGTTGCGTGATGCGTCTACCATTGGCGAATTACTTCTTTCCACATTTGTCTAAATAATCTCATTAGGAGTGTGAGTGGACGATGTAGTACTACTAGCAGGAAATAGATATGGTTATTCCATTGGAACAATCGGTTAGCTTGATTTTTTTTTGTCTATAATAAGATCTACTAAAATCAACTAATGATGGGCACTACAGTTTTTTAGGGAACGTTATTCAACCACATACTGTATTTTGTTTTCTTTTCCACAGAGGAGTTTAATAATATTTACATTATTTGTTGAATTTCATAGCAATAATAAACCTTATCTAATCTACCAACAGAGGATAATTTAGTACAATGTAATTACTGCGATACTTAATACACTTAGTGCACAGTTTTGTTGTAAATTATGGTACAACCCCAGACAGGCATTATCCATTCACGATCTTTTTGCAACGTAATAGGTAAACTGAAGAAACAGTTTTGTTGGTAATTACTTCTTTAAAAAAAAGTGAAACATGCAACAAACAAATTTTATTTCTGGGAGGCGCAAATTGATAAAATTATATGTGGGGCATTGTCCGCTCTGTATTTCTATCTTTTTATTTGTGATAATGATAGAAAATGTAAATACACAATATACCTAAGAATTAGAGTAAGTGTCTGTCTATTTTTCTAGAAATAAGTTTTTATTTGTCGCAGACGCGAATCACCACAATCACACGTGCGATATTTTTTGCCCCTAGATTTGTATCCTTTTATTTTAAATGATAGAACAGACCCTCATTATAATTTGTTGGTATGTTGTATTTATACAGGGTGGGTGTCTACTGCGTGGGCGGATGATTTCTCCTTAACTATTAGAGATATCAAAACCAATTTTGGTGTGGTAATACACGATCATTAGACCTACATTCTAAAAATATTTAGGTATATACAGGGTGATTGATAAAAATGTTCCAACCCAAACCTGTATTTTTTAAATGGAACACCCTATATATGTTTGCATTTTTGGATTCACTGTTACCTTTAGAATAAAAGTATAGAAATATGTATCTGTATCACTAACCGTTCAGCAGATATCGTCACTTTAGTACCAAAATAGAGTTAACTTTGTAACCACGATGTGAGCATTGTCACCACGAATTTCTAAATCTGTTCATACCATCGACTATTAATAATAGCCTACTAACAAACAAACTGGGAAATTTTTCGAAAACGTATAAAACTATACAGAATGATTAACTTACGCGAATGTAATTTTTCTCAATTTTTTCAAATGCAACACCCTGTATATTTTTTCATTTTTGGATTTACTGTTACATTTAGAATAAAAGTATAGAAATATGTATCTGTATCACTAACCGTTCTGCAGATATCGTCACTTTAGTACCAAAATAGAGTTAACCTTGTAACTACGATGTGAGCGTTGTTTTGACGCTTTATTTGAAAATATTGACATACAGAAGAACAAATAAAACAAAATCCAGAGCAAATAAGAAAATACGAATGGTAAATAAACTCTTTAACTGATATGAAAACTTAATTAATAACTAAACAATAAAATAATTCTCTACACCTTAAAATAGGTTGAACAAGTAAACAAACGAATAACACCATAAATTCAAATTAAATGTTCCAAATGCTGGCCGCGCCTAGCTAAACACTTTGCAATTCGCTTGGTAAACGAAAGATTCACTCGCAACAACATTAGAGGCGAAATGGATTGAAACGCAGCTTTAATTCTATTTTTCATATCTTCGATTGTGGTGGGAGGATGTTGGTAAACTTTTTTTTTAACGTAGCCCCAAAGCAAGAAATCAAGGGGCGTAAGATCTGGTGCTCTGGCTGGCCAGTTTTGCACACCACCTCGTCCTATCCACCCCATCGGATAATTTCTATCGAGATATTGCCTAACGTTGATTTCATAGTGTGGAGGGGCGCCATCCACATCGTATAAATATTATCTATCTCGATATTTTCCAAAAGCTCGGGTAAATCAGTTTCCAAAAACTGTCAATATCTTTCTCCAGTAAGACTACCATCAAAGAAAAAAGGACCAACCACATTAAAATTGATTATACCACGCCACACATTAACTGACCATCGATGCTGGTGATCAACAACTCTTAAGATGTGTGGATTAGTATCTGAATAGTGGTGATAGTTATGTGTATTAATATTGACATTATTGTGAAAAGTTGCCTCATCCGTAAATAGAATGTTATTAACAAAATTGGGTTCTTCATTGACTTTAGTAGTTACCCATTGGCAGAAAGATTCACGATTTTGAAAATCTATTTCACTTAAAGCTTGATGTTGCTCTCGATATGATAAGGGTGCAATTTGTTTTTTTTTAAATAAAGCTGCGAACTTTATTTCTATTTGGGTCTATTTAGGAATTTTCTAGAACAGATGCCACAACTTGAAACTCAATTTCTTCATTTGGGCTTGTTTTTGCGCACTTGGGATAACACACACTACCAGAATGTATAAATTTCTCAGCTACATACATAAACGATTCTTTCTGCCGCTGTCTCCTCTCTGGGTACCGTTCATAGTACAAACGGGTATCCTGCAAAGCATTTCTTTGAGCTTCGCCGTAAATAAAGATCATATCGACCATTTCTTCTTTGGAAAAATTCGTTTTGTACAAAAATTGACAAAACAACAATCCAAAAAACACACAAACTAACGGATTTAATGATTATACAAACGTCAAAACAATAGATGCAATTGTTCCTCTTTATTACGTGCGGCTGGCCTACCTGATTTGTTTTGTTGAATTCTATTGTCGTATTTTAGAATATTTTTACGTAAAAGCGTCAATATCTCAAGAAGGGTCCGTCCTATGGCTATGAAACCTTTATCACTTAGTATCTACTTTTCAACGGGAATCGAAACGTGTGTGTTTGTTTGTTTGTTAGTAGAATATTATTAATAGTCGGTGGTATAAACAGATTTACAAAATTGTGGTGCAACGCTCGCATCGTGGTTCCAAAGTTAACTCTATTTTGGTACTAAAGTGACGATATCTACAGAACGGTTAGTGATACAGATACAAATTTCTATACTTTTGTTCTAAATGTAACAGTGAATCCAAAAATGCAAAATATACGGGGTGTTAAAAAAACACAAGTTTGGGTTGGCATATTTTTGTCAATCACCTTGTATATACCTAAATATTTTTAGAATGTAGGTTTAATGATAGTGTATTACCAAATTGGTTCTGATATCTCTAATGGTTAAGGAGAAATCCTCCGCCCACGCAGTAGACACCCACCCTGTATATTCTATAATTAAATATGCAAATCAAGTGCGGAAAATGCCCCACGTGTGTTTTTATAGAATCGGGCCCGCGATACATACAAATTTATATACAGAAATGTAGAAAGACGCTTACCCTTGTGTTGTGGTGTGTTGTGTGTGTTTTCATATTCTATTATTATCTGATAAAGAGACCCAGATGCAGAGCCGAAAACACCTCAAGTGTGATTTTATAATTTATATCTAAAACAGTAGAAAACCCCGTACTCTAATGTATTGGTAGGTCATGTGTATTTATATATTTTATCATTATCTAAAATAAAGAGATTCAAATCCAGGGCGAAAAGTGCCCCAAGTGGGTTGTTATTAATTCGCGTCCGCGATAAATAAAAATTTATATCAAAAAAATGTAGAAAGACACTTACTGTTTCAGAATGTTTGATTGACTCGCGCGATAAATAAAAAATTATGTTTAGAAAAGTAGAAAGCCACGTTATCTAGTGTGTTGGTATGTTGTGTATATTTCCATGTTCTATCATTATGTAAAATAGCGAGATGTAAATCCAGTGCGGAAAATGCCCCGAGTTTTATTCAATCGTGTCCTCGATAAATAAAAATTTATATCTAGGAAAGTAGAAAAACACTTACTCCAGTGTAGGTGCATTGTGTGTATTTATATTTTTATCATCATCTAAAATAGATTGAAATTCAGGGCAGAAAATGCCCAAGTGTGATTCTGTTGATTCGCGTCCGCGATAAACAAAAATTTATATCTAAAAAAGTAGAAAACCCGTTACTCTAGTGTATTGTTAGGTCGTGTGTATTTATATATTCTACCGTTATCTAAAATAAAGAGATTCAGATCCAGGGCGAAAAATGCCCCAAGTGGGTTGTTATTGATTCGCGTCCGCGATAAATAAAAATGTATAACTAAAAAAGTAGAAAAACACTTTCTCTAGTGTTTCAGAATGTTGTGTGTATTTTCATATTCTATGATTATCTAAAATAAAGAGATGCAAATTCAAGGGGAAAATGCCCTATGTGTGCTTTTATTGACTCGTGCCCGCAATAAGTAAAAATTTGTATCTAGAAAAGTAGAAAGACGCGTTATCTAGTGTTTTGGTATGTTGTAAATATTTCCATGTTCTATCATTATCTTAAATAAAGACATGTAAATCCAGTGCTGAAAATACCCCAAATGGGATTTTATTGAATCGTGCCCTCGATAAATAAAAATTTGTATCTGGAAAAGTAGAAAGACGCTTACTCCAGTGTATTGGTGAGTTTTGTGTTTATATATTTTATCATTATCTAAAATAAAGACTCAAATTCAGGGCGAAAATGCCCAAGTGTGATTTTATTGCTTCGCGTCCGCGATAAACAAAAATTTATATCTAAAAAAGTATTTAACCCCTTACTCTAGTGTATTGGTAGGTCGTGTGTATTTATATATTCTATCATTACCTAAAATCAAGAGTTTCAAATCCGGGGCGAAAAATGCCCCAAGTGGGTTGTTATTGATTCGCGTCCGCGATAAATAAAAATGTATAACTAAAAAGTAGAAAAACACTTTCTCTAGTGTTTCAGAATGTTGTGTGTATTTTCATATTCTATGATTATCTAAAATAAAGAGATGCAAATTCAAGGGGGAAAGGCCGTATGTGTGCTTTTATTGACTCACACCCGCAATAAGTAAAAATTTATATCTAGAAAAGCAGAAAGACGCGTTATCTAGTGTTTTGGTATGTTGTAAATATTTCCTTGTTCTATCATTATCTTAAATAAAGACATGTAAATCCAGTGCGGAAAATGCCCCAAGTGGGATTTTATTGAATTGTGCCGTCGATAAATAAAAATTTGTATCTGGAAAAGTAGAAAGACGCTTACTCCAGTGTATTGGTGAGTTTTGTGTATTTATATATTTTATCATTATCTAAACTAAGAGACTCAAATTCAAGGCGGAAAATGCCCAAGTGTGATTGTATTACTTCGCGTCCGCGATAAACAAAAAAATATATCTAAAAAAGTATTTAACCTCTTACTCTAGTGTATTGGTAGGTCGTGTGTATTTATATATTCTATCATTACCTAAAATAAAGAGTTTCAAATCCGGGGCGAAAAATGCCCCAAGTGGGTTGTTATTGATTCGCGTCCGCGATAAATAAAAATGTATATCTAAAAAGTAGAAATACACTTACTCTAGTGTGTCAGAATGTTATATGTATTTTCATATTCTATGATTACCTAAAATAAAGAGATGTAAATTCAAGGCGGAAAATGCCCCATGTGTGCTTTTATTGACTCGTGCCCGCAATAAGTAAAAATGTATATCTAGAAAAGCAGAAAGACATTTTCTTTAGCGTTTCGGTATGTTACCATTACCTTAAAATAAAAAGATACAAATCCATGGCAGAATATAGTTTATTTTATGGATTGGTGCCCGCGTGCCCGCGAGAAATTAAAATTTATGTCTAGAAAGGTAGAAAGACACTTACTCTTGTGTTTTGATATGTTGTGTGTTTTTACATGTTTTATCATTATCTAAAATAAAAATATGCAAATCCATGGCGAAAATACCCCACGTATGATTTTATCGATTCGCGCGTGCCAAAATAAAATTTGATTGTCGGGCGTTTTAGGTTTTTTTAAATGATAACCTTTAAATCTTTGCAATCTCTATCTACAATTTTATGATATGTCGATTTAGCATTACATAATGTTTTCGTTCGAATTTGTATTTTATCCACTGCAAAAAAAACCGAAGCTGGAAGGAGAAACGAACCCGAACCCCAAACTAATTTCACACACGTGCCTAACTATATCCCAGTCAACAATGTGTTCATTAACGCAATAAATTGTCTAATCTGATGTTTGGAAGAGAGGTAGGTTTAACTTTCCTGATAAACATACTAAAACCCCAGATCAAGGGATGTCTGACTTGATCGGTCTTCATCTTCAATGCATTTTCCGATCTCCCGAAGCTCCTCAAATTGAGACCCTTAAGGAATTTCGTAACCTTCACCTTCCCGAAACATATTTGCACAACGGAATCCTTTGGACCGAACTTTCACGCTACTCACCGACATGTTCAACAAATGTATAACACCATCCTACCTCCGACGGACTGGATTTCGGTTTCCACCGTCATGATACCCAAGCCGCACTCCAACCCTGTCACATCCTCTCCTATAGACCCATCTCCCGGATACGCTGAGTGGATTCTGGACAGGCGGCTTAGAGACCACATAGAATTCAACGAACTCCTTCCTAACAGCCAATTCGGTTTCCGTCCTAACCGAACGTGTCACGATTCTTTGTTGAAGCTGCTTATGTAGACTATTAGAAGCAATGCAACTTGACTGTGTTTTTGGATATTAAGCAACCATTTGACATGGTCCAGGACGTCGGTCCCCTTGACAAAATCCGTAACCTAAATATTCCTGATCACTTCTCCAAACTTCTCATGCCGTACCTGACTAATCGGTCAGTACGAGTCAAAGTAGGCAGCATATTTTCGATTTATTTCAATTCACAGCAGGCGTGCTGCAAGGTTCTGCTTTAGCCCCAATCCTATAAACCATCTTCGCTTTCGACATTCCATATGTAAAACAACTAAAGGTACCCGTTGCTCAGTTTGCGATGACATTGACTTCTGGTCAGTGCATTGGAGCAGAACGGCCCCCGCATTATATCCAAAACCCTCCAAAACTTTTCCAACTGGTCAAACCGATGGAGAGTCTCCGCCAGCCTAACCAAAACACAAACGATCCTCTTCCGGCACCTAAACAACCACGAAAACAAATTTTTCAATCTTGCCAACAGTAATGTTTCCTAGCTCCACTACGTACAAAGAACGCTCGACACGATACGAAACCGAGCAAACCTATTGAGCGCATTCTGTGGTCAAATCAGGGATTGTCATCCCAAAACATCACAACATACTTACAAAACATACACTGCCCTGTTATGGATTTTCGAGCACCGATATACACACATAAAAACCCCAATCACCTCTCCTCCATCGCCACCTGAGAACTCCGAATACTTAGACGCGCAGAGTACCGTTCAGATAATCCTAATAACCTCACAATTCAACATGAAAACATTCTACCTGTCACAAATACTACAAAGAAACTTTGCACACACAAGTATTTTGGGCGACACAATTCCTACCAGAGAGATCCGTACCACTCTCTCCTAAACGCGATTTTCTCCATTCCCACGCAAAAAAAAACCAAACTCAAATTCAGGCACCCTCCGGATATCCTAACAAAACTCCTTGACGACCTTCCTGAGGAGATAGAAGAATCCCCGGATTATAACCCATATGCTCTCCGCATCCTATGGCAACCACGCAAGGATACTCGGCAAATGAGATTGGATTAATAACACAGTAATACACACCAGAGCTATCCCTAGCTAAAGAATACGTACACATTTAACGTCATTAATATACGCTAATCAAAAGAAAAGCAAAACATTTTTTCTTTTTTTTTAGAAACATCAAACATACGCAACTCACGGTTCTAATCTATATAGCAACACAAAATCATCGCAAAATCAACAACAGGAAATTGACCAGGGCTGAAGAGGAGGAAAACTCCTGAACAGTCCAGGAAAAAGCATCATAATAAGTTAAAAATAAGTAATTACTAACATAAGCACATGAGAATACACTATCGTGTGCGTGTGCGTGTGCATGTGCGTGTGCGTGTTGGTGTGCGTATGCGAGTTCGTGTGTGTGTGGATGTGTATGTGTGGGTGTTCGTGCGCATGCGCGTGCGCATATGTGTGTGTGTTTGTGTGAGTGCGTGTGCATGTGCGTGTGCGTGTGCGTGTGCGTGTGCGTGTGCGTGTGCGTGTGTGAGTGAGTGAGTGAGTGAGTGAGTGAGTGAGTGAGTGAGTGGGTGTATGTATGTGTGTATGTTAGTATCCTCCTGAACGACAACACGCACGTACTTCAGATTTCTTGTTTAAGCTCGTTTTAATTTCACCTGGAGCTGATTAGTTTTTGGGAAAAATGCAGCGGTGGAAAGGCGGGGGTTTATTAGGATCAGTTTCTGGTTTTTATCAAATATTTCTGAAATAGCTGTATATTTCAAAGACATAAAAATACCGACATATCGACCATAAAATTATCAATGAAAAATGTTCTATACAATTTTTTGATACGATGCGTAATTTAGCGGCAAAAATCCTAAGTTAAAATTTAAGTGTTAGTTCATTTTTTTTTCATTATCTGAATAACGATTAATTTTACAAGAAAATTTAATTTTACATAACCTCCTTTATAAAGTCGCTTAGTATAACGCAAATTAAGTTTAAAAATTAATTAAATAGGATTGAAAATGTTTAAATTGTATCGGTATTTTATAGAATCGGGCGGCTTTGGAATTTTTAAGTTAACATGTATATATGTCTATTAATGTCTATCTGACATGAAGTTTTAAACGTCTGTTTGACATAGATTATTCTTCTTAGAAAGGAAATTACAAGAAATGAAATAATTTTAATAACATTTTTCATGGATAATGATTTAACCTCTTTTATAATAAGTTCATTACGAAAATGGGCAACGTTGTAAAAACAACAATAATCTATGTCAAACTGACGTTTAAAACTTCATCTCAGACAGAGGTTAATAGACATCTAGACGCTAACTTAATTATTTAAAGGAAATGAAATAATTTTAATGATAATTAAACTATGCAACCTCATTTATACGTTCATAACGAAAACAGGCAACACTGTAAAAACAAAAACAATAATCTTTGTCAGAATGATGTTTATTCACAATTAGTTACCGCTTTTCTAACCCTTTAAAGGTTGAAAAGTGAATGATTCTACGGGTTTACTTTAAGCGGCCAGTAATAACAAAAAAGGAGACAGTAACGAGATGAAGCGGTCAGTAACGGAATCACTTTTCAACCTGTGGGGAGCTACTATCGATTTAAACTATCAATGTCAAATTCACAACTTGCCAATTTTAATAAAGGGTTCAAGAGTATGCAGGCTTTTTTTCTCACGTGGGTAGATCGTGAGTGAACGCAAGCAATAGGTGGAAACAAGAACACGTTTTCTTTAATAAGCACATTTAATAAGTGAATTATTGATAAAAGGTAACGACAAAACGAATAAAGAAGTAGTAAGTATAACATTTATGGCTTCTCATTAAAGTAAAAATTAAAAGTCGCATTGTCGCGACCTTCAATATTAAACGAGAAGCCGTGATGGATGTGTTCCAAAATGTTTGATTTGAGCTGTATAATGTTGCTTGTTCTTTAATTGGAGAATAAAATCGTATAAAAACCTCGGCAAAAGTACTATTCCCCTGTCTCAAGAACTAGTTCACTGAACTATACTTCTCTCGACAGAAATGAAACACTTTCCGCCTCGGTATGTAATATACTATTAAAACTTCATGACAGATAGAGAGTAATAAACATAAATACATGTTATTATAAGTTTTTGTTATGAACGAATAAGTTCAAAGGTAAATATGTAATTAAAATAATAATAATTTTTAATAAATACATGTTAATTAAAAAAAAATTCCAAAGGCGCCCGCTTCTATAATTGAATTCACTTTTAGACTTACCGTGCTTATAACGGTATCAAGAAAAATTATGTAAAATTAAATGTTCTTTAAAAAATATTTTTTTTATTGATGCCCCATGTTACCTATTTAAAGCACGCCTTAGCGTGTATAAATCGAACTTTCAATAACGCCCGTTTTTTAAAGTTACCGTGGTAACATCAACAACTCAAGAAACGTGAAGTCTAAATGACAAATTTTTGATTATTGATCTGACATGAGTACCTAGTAACGTCAAATAAAATATTACTAACAAATTCAAAACCTTTAAACATTATTTAATACTTTTAATTTTATAAATGAAAATACAAAGTACAGTTAGTATTGTTAGATATATTAATTTTTACTTACATATTTTACATTATTAGTTCTTATTTCCATTTTTTGTAGTAATAATACTAGTATTTATGATTTCAAGGTGCACCAATAAAAAAATAGCGTAAAGTATTCGTGGATAACTGGTCTTTAAAAAATACTTACTCTGCTGCGCCGTCGTGCTCGAAAAATCGCTCGTGTTTCAAAGTCCTTTTTATCTATTTATACTTTAATACACTATTCTACACGTTTTCTTACAACCTTAATCTTTAATCAGGTACTGAAAAAATTTGAACTAACCTTAGGAATGATTTGCCGCTATATTACATGTCGTATCAAACAATTGCGTAAAACATAATTAATAGATACGTTTAAGGTCTATATCTGAGTCTAAATCTGAATGTGCAGCTGTTTTAGAAATATTTCACAAAAACAAAAAACTGCCTCTAACAAACACCCCCTTTGCGCAGCTGGATTTCTCCCAAAATCTAATCAGCTGCAAGCTAAATGAAAAAAAGCTTAATTACAAAATTTTAAGTACGTGGGTGTTATCGTTCTGGAGTTATCATGGATACTAACATACATTACTCGCACGCACATACACACGTACGCACGCACGTATGCACATACACACAAGTGCACTCACACACGCAAGCAAGCACGCATGCACACACACACACACACACACACACACAACACACATATACACACACGCACACGCACACGCGCACGTACACACGCACACGCACATGCACACGCACACGCAACACAGCACGCACACAGCACAGTACATCACGCACACACAGCACACGCACACGCACACGCACACGCACACGCACACACACACACACACACATGCACACGCACACGCGCAGGCACACACTTCCAGACATCATGGCCGATCTTGACGAAACTTGGCCAAAAGTTATAAAATGAGCTAATAAGTCGATTTAGCGATATTAAAAAAAGTCGATTGCATAACCTATACCTATACAGCGTGTCCCAAAAGTTTGGAAACGTTCAATTATCTTAGTTTTTTGTAAAGTGACAGATGAAAATTGGGGAGTTTACATTAGCAATCATGCTCTATCCAACAAAAATAATTTCAGTGATGCAGTGTTGCCGCTTCCACTAAAAATTAAAAGCAACTTTGATAATTCAAACGGAACACCATGTATATTATTAAATTCTTTAATGCCCAGAATAAGTGTAAATACATCTTATGTGTGTACCTATCTTCAATCAGTTACGAAATAATTGACATATCATTTCGATTCTTTAACAGGCTGTGAAATCCAAACCTTTAGAAATCAAGAAAAACGGTGTGCATATTCCTATCTTAGTTTTTCATAAGCACAAATACAAAAACATCTTCTATCAAGGAATTTATTGAAAAATCGTTTAAAAAGGTTACGAAACTGTGTACTAAATTGAATGTTCAAAAGGTTTTCCTTGCACTTCTTGGCAAAAGGCTAGGCGGTATACAATTTTTCAATAACCTTGTGAACCACATCGTTAGTAATAAGATCAGACTCAATTTGTATGCGTTGCCTTAAATCGCCGAGGTTCTCCATTTTTGTATCGTATACTTTATTTTTTAGATGTCCCTAGAAAAAGTGATCTAATGGGGAGAGGTCGGGAGACCTCTCTGGCCCCTTTAAAGAGAGCTTTGTGCCTATACATCTGTTAGGAAAACTTGTATTCAAATATTCACGCACTATACGAGCATAGTGGGGAGGAGTTCCATCCTGCTGAAACCATATACTTTGATAGGTTGGACCAGATAGACGTTGAATTTCAGGACCTATCAAATTTTGAAGCATATCTCTGAGCTGTTAAATTCCCTTCTATGAAAAATGGCCCTATAGTGCGATTTCCATACCACCCTGCCGAAATATTTATTTTCTGGGGTGCTGGGAATGCGCTTCTCTCATCCAATGCAGATTTTGACCTGACCTATACCCATAATTATGACGATTCACATTCCCATTTAGCATAAATGTCACTTCATCAGAAAAAACAATGTTATTGAAGAAATCATAATTCTCGTCCCATTTATCCACCATGGTCTCATAAAATTCGTTTCTTCTACCGAAATCATCATAAATTTTACAGCCTGTCAAATTTTCGAAATGGTCTGTCAATTATTTCGTAAATGGTTCAAGATAGGTGTCTGATTTCATACATAAGATGTATTTAGATTTATTCCGGGCATTAAAAAATTGAAGTGTTCCGTTTGAATTATCAAAGTTGCTTTTAATTTTTAGTAGAAGCGGCAACGCCGCATCACTGAAAGTATTTTTGTTGGATAGAGCATGATTGCTAATATAAACTCCCCAATTATGTCACTTTACAAATAACTGAGATAATTGAGCGTTTCCAAATTTTGGGACACGCTGTATGTATATTAGGTTGGAAAATAAAAATTATTATTAAAATTATTTCGTTCCTTTTAATTTCCATTTTGTAGGTTGGAAGGTCACATCTTGTTCCACACCAGGTATTTATTTAAAGAAACCTAGAAAAAATTCCAAAAAATAGTCGTTAGTAATTTGGGAACGATGCTGTCAGTGGAACTATGTTCTTTGGTAGAGCACCTAACACCTGCAACGCTACAATATTTGGGGTATAGAAAATGCTATTTATTTACTTCACACTTTTCAAGAAACAAAACAGCATATTAAAATAGTTATCTTTTTTGGGTTTTTTATGGTGTATTTGTATATTTAAGTTATACAATCTGAATGTTTTGATAACCCTTACAGTTATCTTCGTCAGTAGTAATAAAACTATCTTTTTTGGGTTTTTTATGGTGTATTTGTTTATTTAAGCAGTTGCTATTAAAGTTGTTTTCTTTCATTGTTGGTTGCTGATGACGTCCTGCTCATTTGGTTTTATTGTGTTGTTAATTAAGGAAGGGCAAGAAAGGAATAATAAGACTTGTGCATTTTAAACTTTGTGAATACCACTGTTTTCAAACTGTTTCTGTCGATAAGAACCTTTATTGTTATGTAGAGGTTGATTGTGTACTTGGCCAACTTTTCAGCAAGACCATGGACGTGTGTTAAAGTTAATTAGTGAGTTTCTCTCAAATGTTGGATTTCATTTGCAAAGAACCCGTTACAGATGCTAAAAGAGTGTTAACCCCTTCTTTTTGTGTGTTATTCATGTTAATAATTTAGCATTGCTGATTTTTACAATCTTAATTGAAGCACTTTATGTCAATTAAGATAGGGACGGTGGTGGAAGTTTTATTTCAAATAAAGACTAATTTAATCTGATTTTAAAAATTATTATTAATTTTATTAAATACATAAATAAAAAGTTTATCTGAGCAGGATTTGAACCTACGACCTGTACTTTGCTACACTTCGATAACGCAGTTGGTTAGCGCTGTACTCTAGCAAAGTACAGGCCATAGGTTCAAATCCTACTCGAGGTAAACTTTTTATTTATGTATTTAATAAAATTAAAAATAATTTTTAATTACATATATACTTTTGAACTTAGTTCAACCTAAGCAATTAGAGAGTATAAGAGTCCAAACTTTAGACGGCAACAAAAGGTAGGTTCACGTATTTTTCCCTTTTTATGCTAGTGCACCCCCTTTTGTTTGTGTACATTTTAGCCGGATGAACACAGCGTGGCGTCCAAATCATTACCGGATTAGACGGCCCTTGTAAATATTGGCCTGCGCGGTGTTCTAATAACCGTTTGAGCCCATTACAGTGTGTGTGTGCGTGTGCGTGTGCGTATGCGTGTGCGTGTGCGTGTGCGTGTGCGTGTGCGTGCGTGTGTGTGCGTGCGTGCGTGCGTGTGTGTGAGTGTGTGTGTGAGTGTGTGAGTGTGTGAGTGTGTGCGAGGGTGGTTGCGTGCGTGCGTGCGTGCATGTTTGTGTGCGTGTGTGCGTGTGTGTTGGTGTGTGTGTATGTGTTTGTCTGTGTGTGTGTGTGTGTGCGTTAATGTGGTCGAGCATGTGAAAGTACGTAGGGCGTAGGCATCGTGTAGGCCTACCAAAGTAAGCGGGTAGCTAGCTACAGTGGAAATGGTCGGTGTCGATATAAGGAGTAAAATGATTGAAAGGTAGTTTCAAATACATTACACTTACCATAAATCTACAACTCACAAAACTCAGTCCGTGAAAAATTGTCTTTGGGCGCCGCCATAATTTTAAATTTTGCTAAAATAAAGTCTTAGGCGGGATGTTAAATTAATCTTATCTGAGTGTGGAGGACAGGATTCCAGCCTACTCAGTAAAACCATTAACCCTCAAATTCAATCACACTTCAAAAGAAATTGATCCAAAAGCTTAAGAAAATGTTGAAACACACGGGTGGTCGTAAACTTATTGAACACACTCCGTACATATGAAAATTCCAAATCATAAAACGTTAATTTGAATACTTTTTAATTATCCCTCGTATACCTATGAATTTTATTTCTTGTAAAACTCCTAAAGTAAATAACTTATAAAGTAAATAAACAATACCCAATTTAGAAAAAAATCAAATTAAAATGAAAGAAATCGGTTTAATAATCTCAACAAAACATTCGTTACATGCTGAAAATTTTTAAAATAGAACGGTCAGTGCTTTCATCATAAATAATATCTTTATATTTTATTACTACTTTCTCTTTAAAAATCGTATTTAGATATTCATCAATAGGTTTAAATTTTAATACTTCAAATCTGTAATTTATGCTTAATAAAAATATTCGGTCAGCAATGTTCTGTACCTGATTGACTGTAAAATAATTCAAAGTTGTTAAAATAAAATTTTGTAATTGATCTGGCCCATTACGCAATTTCAAATCGATCATAAAACTCAAAATAAACAAAGATTAATTTCAATTATCAATAGATGTAACCCGTGAGGTAAATTGAGAGGTTAATACAAAAATTTTATCTCATCTGACACAAACAAACAACAAAGTAAATTAAATACTGGATATATATTGACAAATTTGCAATTCTAAATATGTACATACACGTGGCTTAAATTAACCACCACGAAAATCAATGCTTATAGACTAAAAATTCCCCCAAATTCTTAATACTAAACACATTAAAGTAGGTAAAGTTCGATTACTCCCTTTTACTTACAAAAAAAGTTGTTAACTCAAGAAGCAAAAATGAATCTAGAAGATAATCGTACTTGTCTCTGTTAAACAAAATCTAAAACTAATTCTTACAATTTATGTTAATTAATCCTTTATCCGTAGGTATAGTGAGGTCCATATGGTCTGCTTTCAGTAATCCTTTTTAAATTTGCAAATACACTATGCACAGAACACAGAAGACGGCCGTATTGGTTGAATAGACCGGCCGTTAAACTCACTGTAGAACGCAAATGTCTCGTTCACACGCGTATCTCACTGAGCTCTTCGCTTTAACATAACATTACATGTTATGCTTTAATGTTTGCCCTTCAAAACCTTTAACACAATGAAGAATGTTTACTCTTATTTGTTTTGTACAATTGATTTGTTGCTATTATCGATTGTACGCATGTACTTTATTCCATGCCAATGATGATCATCAACATTTTAACTAAATTTACAAGCTTTTAATCCGGTTACTTTAGGCTTTCTTTTATTATCATCGTCCCACGCTCTACTACGGAACATTGTCAACAAAATATTTGGTGTGTTACTTTCAAATTCGCTTTCGCACTTTTAAATTTCTTGAAGAAAATCACTATTTTTTCAACTCTCGGTTAAACTATTTATTTATGAATGTCTATGTATGATTTATACCATTTTGGGTTATTGTAGCCGCTATATATACGAGCTGCTGAAACTACAATTTTCACAAATAAAAATCCACACTAACCATTCTAATGGTCCCTTCAAACAGAACGCGCGCGACCCTTATTTAATATGTCACCGAACTATCTGAACTAAACTCTCTCTCCCTTCAATTGGGCTCTCTTATATACCTTCTGCCCGCCTTATTACCACAACGTCATAATATATTCGCGCTAACATCAAAATTCACTTATCACAAACGAGATCTTCTCTTTCTGTGCAAATTTACATGTGTGCGATTTCCCTTTCCGCACAATTTAAGCAATTACCTCACATTCTAACAACTCCATTCTTGAACATGCATCAATTTTCCATTATTGCACAATATTGCAAAGTTTCTACCAACAAAAATATGCATGCATATTCCTTACTGCACGTTAATACAATATCAATATATGATACTTCGTCATTCATGCGTCTACAACCATTTCCTTAATCCAAACTCCTTATATGTGTAGTAGTAAAGACCAGTAGTCTTTTACTAATACCGTCCCAGTACAAATTGTCACAAAACATTACTTTTCAATGCTTTCAATATGAAAATCTTTCTAAAACATTCAAATATTCTCTCATGTGATAACCAATGCTTCATTAAATTCTAGTGGCGTATCATTTACTTCAACTTACATTATGCATACACAAAGAAAATTATTTTCATGCAAAGTGACTTTATTTACTTTTAAAATACGTTACATACGTTATCAAAATACTGCACATACACGATGCGTTGTGTTTGTGTTTGTTGTTGTGTTTGTGTTTGTGTTTGTGTTTGTGTTTGTGTTTGTGTTTGTGTTTGTGTTTTGTTGTGTTTGTGTTTGTGTTTGTGTTTGTTGTTTGTGTTTTTGTTTGTGTTTGTGTTTGTGTTTGTTTTTGTGTTTGTGTTTGTGTTTGTGTTTGTGTTTGTGTTTGTGTTTGTGTTTGTGTTTGTGTTTGTGTTTGTGTTTGTGTTTGTGTTTGTGTTTGTGTTTGTGTTTGTGTTTGTGTTGTGTGTTTGTGTTGTGTTGTGTTTTGTTGTTTGTGTTCTGTCGTTTGTGTTTGTTCGTTCGTGTTCTGTTGGTGTTTGTGTTGTGTGTTTGTTTGTTCGTGTTCGTGTTCGTGTTCGTGTTCGTGTTCGTGTTGAGTCTGTTCGTGTTCGTGTTTGTGTTATGTTCGTGTTCGTGTTCGTGTTCGTGTTTTGTTCGTGTTATGTTCTGTTCGTGTTCGTGTTCGTGTTCGTGTTCGTGTTCGTGCTTGAGGTCGTGTTCGTGATTGTGTTTGTGTTTATGTTCGTGTTCGTGTTCGTGGTCGTGTTTGTGTTCGTGTTAGTTTCGTGTTCGTGTCCGTGTTCCGTGTTCTGTTCATGTTCGTGTTCGTGTTCGTGTTCTGTGTCGTGTTCGTGTTCGTGTTGTATTCGTGTTTCGTGTTCGTGTTTGTGTTCGTGTTCGTGCTTGAGGTCGTGTGCGTGATTGTGTTCGTGTTCGTGTGCGTCTTCGTGTTCATGTTCATGTTCGTGTTCGTGTTCGTGTTCGTGTTTGTGTTCGTGTTCGTGTTCGTGTTCGTATTCGTGTTCCGTGTTCGTGTTCGTGTTCCGTGTTGTGTTCGTGTTGTATGTCGTGTTCGTGATTCGTGTTTGTGTCTGTTCGTGTTGTGTGTGATGTGTTCGTGTTCGTGTTCCTGTTCGTGTTCGTGCTTGAGATCGTTTTCGTGATTGTGTTTGTGTTTATGTTCGTGTTCGTGTTCGTGTTCGTGTTCGTGTTCGTGATCGTGTTCGTGGTCGTGTTTGTGTTCGTGTTCGTATTCGTGTTCGTGACCGTGTCCGTGTTTGTGATCATGTTCGTGTTCGTGCTCGTGATCGTGTTCGTGTAGGTGTTTGTGTTCGTGTTTGTGTTCGTGTTCGTGCTTGAGGTTGTGTGTGTGATTGTGTTCGTGTTCGTGTTCGTGTGCGTCTTCGTGTTCGTGTTCGTGTTCGTGTTCGTGTTCGTGTTGGTGATCGTGTTCGTGGTCGTGTTTGTGTTCGTGTTAGTATTCGTGTCCGTGTCCGTGTTTGTGATCATGTTCGTATTCGTGCTCGTGATCGTGTTCGTGATCGTGTTCGTGTTCGTATTCGTGTTCGTGTTCGTGTTCGCTTTCGTTTTCGCGTTCGCGTTTGCATTCGCGTTCGCGTTAGCGTTCTCGCTTGCGGTTGTGTTTGCGTTTGCTTTTGCGGTTGTGTTTGTGAGTGTGTGTGTGTGTGTGTGTGTGTGTGTGTGTGTGTGTGTGTGTGTGTGTGTATGTGTGTGTGTATGTGTGTATGTGTGTGTGCGTGGGTGTGTGTGGTGTGTGGGGGGGTGCACGCATTTTCATTCTCTTTATACAATCATTTAGGACCATAATATATTTATCTGATTATTTATGACTTTCTATGTTATATGTTACTGGAATTAAATAAATGCTTATCATTATTTATTTCTTAGATGTGTGATATTTATTATTTTATATTTTAACTACTTGAAGGAAAGAAATGCTAATAAACTTGAGCACTATATTTTTTTGTTTTTTTGTGCGATTATTTATTATTTTTATTATGTGTCTGTGTCTGTGTCTGTGTCTGTGTCTGTGTCTGTGTCTGCCTGTGTCTGTGTCTGTGTCTGTGCCTGTGTCTGTGTCTGTGTCTGTGTCTGTGTCTGTGTCTGTGTCTGTGTCTGTGTCTGTGTCTGTGTCTGTGTCTGTGTCTGTGTCTGTGCCTGTACCTGTGCCTGTGTCTGTCTGTGTCTGTGTCTGTGTCTGTGTCTGTGTTTGTGTCTGTGTCTGTGTCTGTGTCTGTGTCTGTGCCTGTGCCTGTGCCTGTGTCTGTGTCTGTGTCTGTGTCTGTGTCTGTGTCTGTGTCTGTGTCTGTGACTGTGTCTGTGTCTGTGTCTGTGTCTGTGTCTGTGTCTGTGTCTGTGCCTGTGCCTGTGCCTGTGCCTGTGTCTGTGTCTGTGTCTGTGTCTGTGTCTGTGTCTGTGTCTGTGTCTGTGTCTGTGTCTGTGTCTGTGTCTGTGTCTGTGTCTGTGTCTGTGTCTGTGTCGTGTCTGTGTTTGTGTCAGTCTGTGTCTGTGTCTGTGTTTGTGTCTGTGTCTGTGTCTGTGTCTGTGTCTGTGTCTGTGTCTGTGTCTGTGTCTGTGTCCGTGTCTGTGTCTGTGTCTGTGTCTGTGTCTGTGTCTGTGTTTGTGTTTCTTGTGCTTGTGTTTGCGTTTGCGTTTGCGGTTGTGTTTGTGTTTGTGTGTTTGTGTGTGTGTGTGTGTGTGTGTGTGTGTGTGTATGTGTATGTGTGTGTGTGTGTGTGCGTGTGTATGTGGGGGTGCATGCATTTTCATTCTCTATCATTTAGGACCATAATATATTTATCTGATTATTTATGACTTTATATGTTATATGTTACTGGAATTAAATAAATGCTTATCATTATTTATTTCTTATATGTGTGATATTTAGTATTTTATATTTTAACTACTTGAAGGAAAGAAATGCTAATAAATCTGAGCATCATATTTTTTGTTTTTTTTGTGCGATTATTTATTATTTTTATGTTTAACTACTAAAAGTAAATAAATTCTAATAAAGCAGAGCGAGCTGCATATTCTGTTATTTCTTTGCTTCTGAGCGATTATTTAGTTCTCAAAATAAATAAATGCAACAATCTGGTCGAACTTGTACGTTTGCTGTCTTTTTGCTTGTCTTACCTTTTTTTTTAATTTTTCGGCTAAAAGAAGAAAATTAATAAAATGGTTTTTTGTGTTTACTGTATTACTATTATTTTTTTATGTTTTAGCTACTCGGAGTGAGCCTTCTAAGCCTCTTCAGCCACATTGATGGATCCCTAACATACATACATTAAGTATATATGTGCGGTCACCATCAAATTGGAAAGAATGGAGTTAGGGTTCTGAGGGGGAAATTATTAGCCCAGTATTCACTTAAATAGCCGCACATGATGTGCGTATGCGCAGTGATCATTCCGCTATATGTGTATGAGAGAAGCCAAGTAAAAACCTCGTACAGTGTAATTAGAGTGAGCTTCATGTTTACTTGTTATTTTTTAGAATGTCAGATTATTTATTTTTATATATTAGTTATACTTGTTTGTTAAAGCTTACGTATACAAAATACTGCTTTGAGTAATTTATTGTCTCTGCGGAGAAACAGCCGTAGACCAAGTGCTGTTGAATTTTTGCAATGTTATGTGCCGCTTCAAAACAATATTTGCTTTTCTTTTCAGCGAAGTGAATAGGATTTCGGCGATAATAGATATGCTTTAGATATTGACATTATTTTTCGAGTTCGACTGCCCGTAGTAGGTCCTTTACTACACGCAGTCGAACACACAATATTAGAGAATAGTTACCTCAAACTGTTCCAAATTTGAAGTATTTGAAAATTTTCCTAACATCCTTGCATTTATGAAGTTGTACAACTTATGTGAATCTTAGACAAATTTTATTATATTATATTATATTTTATTATTATACATTAGTTAATACATGGGATACTCCGAAAATGGATATTTTAATTAATAATACTCAATCAAAATTATATATATATATATATATATATATATATATATATATATATATATATATATATATGTGTGTGTGTGTGTGTGTGTGTGTGTGTGACTAGAATTATTTTTGAACAAAGTTCATTGAATATACAAATTGTATGTAAATTAAAATTTAAAATTACAAACTGAAAAATTCTCGAGTGAAATTCGAACCCACGATCTATTCTTTGCTAGAGAACTGCGTAACCAACTACGCTACCGAGGGAGCGAATGTCACTCGATTTAAACTTAATTTGTACCTATGTATTTTTTATATTAAGTACTAATGTACACTAACTTTATTTATGAATGATCACAGTCAACTTTTTGTACTTATGTCATGAGAGCCCGCAATTCGCTAGGTTTCACAGATGACATGTACATAATTGATTTTAAATTTTTTTGCGAAGGCAACATTCATAGAAAAGTATAGAAGGAATTATTTTTTGAGCAAAGTTCATTGAATATACAAATTGTATGTAAATTAAAATTTAAAAATGCATACAGAAAAGTTGAGTGTGATTATTAATAAATAAAGTTAGTGTACATCAGTATTAATATAAAAAATGTATACAAATTAAGTTTAAATCGAGTGAGATTCGCTCCCTCGGTAGCGTGGTTGGTAATGCAGTTCTCTAACAAAGTGGATCGTGGGTTCGAATCCCACTCGAGGAATTCTTTTTCTGTATGCATTTTTAAATTTTAATTTACATACCATTTGTATATTCAATGAACTTTGTTCAAAAAATAATTCCTTCTATAGTTTTTGTGAATGTTGCCTTCGTAAATAAATATAAAATTAGTCATGTGTGAAACCTAGCGAATTACGGGCTTTCATGACATAAGTACAAAAAGTTGACTTTGATCATCAATAAATAAAGTTAGTGTACATCAGTACTAACATACAAAATGCATACAAATTAAGTTTAAACCGAGTGAGATTCGCTCCCTCGGTAGCGTAGTTGGTAATGCAGTTCGCTAGCAAAGAACAGATCGTGAGTATGAATCCCACTCGAGGAATTCTTTTTCTGTATGTATTTTTAAATTTTAATTTACATACAATTTATATATATATATATATATATATATATATATATATATATATATATATATATATGAGATAGTAAATGCTGGCGTCGAGGTTGCATTTGAGAGCGATGGTGTCCAGTGGTGTTCTATGCTTAGGATATTTTATCATTAATTCTAATAATATACGTATTTTTGTTTGAACGTGTTAGTAATTTTGGTTTTAGTTTGTGGCAATTAATTTCTGACCAAAAAAAGTTTTCTAACAATTTTCAAACACTAATTGATTTATTCTAACTTGACACTTCTTACACCTTTGATAAAGTTCAAGTATCAGGACTTATGCCTGGACTATTATTTTCTTTATAAGCGTTGTCCACCAAACTCTGATTTTTAAGAGATATACATCAGGGTACAATTTTTTAGTATTTCAAATTTAATAACCACTTTTATTTTTGATAGGAGAAAGCAACATAAATATCTTAGTCCAACTAGACACCAATCTCGGGTATAATCAAGCGTATCTGTGTTCATAAAAAACATCTTTGTTTTATGAAAAGTCTACAATAATTTATTGTTTTAAGAGCAACCTAGAATACAAAAACTAAAAATTTGTGTCTGTTTGTTATTCTTGGGCTTAGAAAGTATGCTACCGTGGCTCACTCACTTAAGCAAATTGGGTGACTAAATATGGCAATAGAATAGGGGTTACGCGTTTTATTGTTTGTTAAACTGTTGGTTTTGAACTATTTTAAGCGAAACGAGAAAGAATACCAAATCTCACAAGACGGCTGAACTCACCCTTCATTCACGGGAATTGTTAGCATTTTCATCAGGTAGGTTAAATATCCATCCATATCGATATGTACCAGTTTTTGTAATAATACCTAATTTAGATCATTAGTTGACCGGGGTATTACCAGAAATTACTAAAACGGGTTGCTAAAGTAAGAAATTTCGGTTATTTTGGAAGGCAATAGGAATATTTATTCCAACTCAGCACTGAAATATTAATTTTGTTTGCGTTGTTGATATTTCATGTTTAACGTTATGTAAATGCATTAAACTACATATACGCATGCACCATTTTTGGGTAACACTCAGAATTTAAGACGACGAACATCGTTTTATTAGATAATTGGGTTGCATCAAATTTTGGCTAACTTAGTTTAAAATTACTTAATCAGATAAGTAGAACACCGGCACTTAAGCGCACTCGAGAATCGGTAAAGAAGATTTCTGCATTCCGAAATAAATCAATCGTTGTAGTAGTTAATCACAAAACTGTATATACCGCCATCCCTTCGGATATATTTCAAATTATTTGTTTATGGTTTACAGAGCAAATTATCTATTTCTTGATTACAGCGCTATCTATCGGTATCATTTTAAACTCGATTACAGCGCTATCTGTTGGATTAACTTGATCACAACGCTATGCAATGTCTTACTTTAAAAATTCATGAGAAGTATTGCAGTCAATTTAATCGTTAAGGGAACAGTTCCAATATCTCTTAAAATTAGACCATGATCTTAAAATTACTAATATGGTCCGTTTGTAAGAATTCCAAATCTGGTTTCAACATCTTAAACCAACAGCTTCAGATAAGGTCCTCTTAGCAGGATTTTAAAGCTAGCTTTAGCAGCTTGGGGTAACATTTCGCATTTTAGTTCACCTTAAAATTGGTCCTACATCTTGATTTGGCTTCAACATCTTGTGATTGTGTGTTTGTGGATTGGCTACTTTGTGTATTTGCGTGATTGTATGTTTGGAGGGATAAGTAACCTGTTTGTCCCTTAATTTGTGTATTAGTGTGTTTGGGTATGTATTTATTGGCTAGTTTGTATATTTGGGTGTTAAGTAACTAGCTTGTTTCTTTGGTTAGATTACAGATGCAGTTTCTATGTGGTATTTTGTTTTTGCGTTCGGGATTTTGAGTGACTTATTTTTTGTTCCTTAGTCTATGTATTCGGAAGTTTGAGAACGTTTCGTGGCTAGTATTTTTGTAGATGAATTCGAGTTTGCCAGTTTGAGTATTTGTATGTGTGCATGCTTGTATGTTTCTCCAGAGTAACTTCTTTGTTTCTTTCATTTTATTGTTTGTGTTGTTTAAGTTACTTAAGTGTTTTCATTTGGATGTTTCTGTGTTCATTGAGTAATTCTTTGGTTAGTTTTTGTTTGTTTTGGAGTTGTTTTGGTTACATTTAATGTTGTGAGATACTTTGCCTAAAAAAATTGTCATTGTCTAATAACAGTAATTCAAAGATTGTAAAGGATGTAGGGTTGTTCATCTTATAAGACAGTATTGCTTGGTCTTATAACTGAAAGGCTTAACCCTGGTGTAATGAATAATGCCGGACATTTCCAAATTCACAAACCAAACAAAAGAAAATAACTTACATGTCGTTACGGACCAGATATTAAGACATTGGACGATTTTCAAGATCCTTAATCATTTATGTATTATAAGTGTTTTGTAACTGTGGTTTCATATTAGTCGAGTTAATCGGCCTATTTCCACAGTTTGTGCTTTTATAGCGCGACGTTTCGGAAGCGGACCCTGCTTCCGCCATCAGCCTTAGTCTTGAGAAGGAATGTTTTCGCACTTGAGTCGAATTCATATATTATGATTATTCCCAGGCACTTGATTACTTTCAGATTCGAACTTGGTACCTTTCACTTGTAAGTTTGACACTTTTACCATTGAGCCACTGAGTAATCCAATATTGTTTATCGAATGATTGCTTTTAAACAATTTAAAGCGTTTAAATTCTCATCGCCAAGCTTATTCGAATCATCGTTGAATATTTCCCGCAGATACAAAGAAAATAATTGCATTTGATCTTTATTAAACGTTATTATTTTGTTCACTTATTGTAATATAGTTCATAATAGGCGATGTAGTTGGAGGGCAAAATGTAAAAGAAATAGATTAGATATAGCTTGTCAAAATATGACTTTTCTTCTTCTTTCTATGTTACCACTTTCTAAATTTTTGGCAAGTGTCCATAATGGGTTACGTGGTAGAGAACAACACACTAAAAAGATAGAGTGGATATACCTCTCCAAGTAGAAATATATTTTTTTCTCCTGTCTGCTTTAAAAGAAGTAAAATAATAAATTTTGTTCCCCACTACTTCTAAAATTTTTGCCGAGTGTCCATATTAGGCCATGTGCTTTATGGTAAGTATGATAATTAATTTTGCAATGCTTCCCGCTCCTTTCAGAACGTTTGGCGCCTGTTAATTGTAGGTAATGTCATGGAGGAAGATATCAAACAATAGACTGGACATGCATCTCCTTAACAAGATAATTTTTTTCTGTCTGTTTTATGAGAGTTAAAATAATTTACTTTACTATGTTCCCCACTACTACCAAAAGCAGTTGTCCATAACAGGAGACGTGCTAAAGAGGAACATATAAAAAATGTAGTGGATAAACCTCTCCTTATTAAAATAAAATGTTTTATGGCAAGTATAATAATAATTTTTGCAATGCTTCCTCGTACTTTCACAACTGTTGGTGATTGTCAATTGTAGATAACATGATTGAGAGGAACATATGAAAAAATTAGAGTATATATATATATATATATATATATATATTTTTTTTTTTTGAGATGGTTAGATATTAGTTTAAGACAGGGATTAGAGTGAGTAAGCTTATATTTCTTATAGTGGGCAATTTGAGATAAATTAGAATATATTTACATTGCATTTTATTAAGTAATATAGTAAACGAGTGAAAGAAATTGATTTTGATTTGACGAAACAGGCTTGGTGAAATTTGCACAAGTTTGTTTAATCATAAAAAGCATTGTGCTATGTAAGGAGCATGTCAGGAAGGTAGGAAGTGCGATTAAGTTCGTAGAACATATTTCATTAAATTTACAGTTTATATAAAGTATTTTGGCATTTTAGAAACCTTACAGATGTTTATCACACAGTTTAGATTTATAATTATATTTAGAACATGTATCGAGTTAGATAAAAAGCAGGAAAGATTTAAAATTTTAAGAAAGGGTTATTGTGCGGACATGGTTTAGTTTTTACTCACAAAATTAGTGTACAAAAAAGTGCAACAGAAGAAGTAGTGCATTGTAAACATTAAAGACGATATAAACAACGATTTTAAATGTGGATATTTTACATATAAATACTTTTTGTGCAAAATTTTTGAAGAAGTGTGTTTAACAATATGGATTGTTGAGTTGAGAAAGTTCTAGACAATACAATAAAAGTGAACATTGGTGACGTTGAAGACAGTTTTAACAAATTATTAGAGTAACATTTCAAGTAATTTGGACGTTAGAAACGAAAATTATATGTATATTTGTATAAAGTTAGGTTAAGTTTTAATTTTAAGGTTTTTGCAAATTTATAGTTTTTATAGAATAGTTTGAGCAAAGAATAAATTATTAGAGCAAATAATAGGAGATTTCCCTCATTTCCATGTAGAAATTTACTTTGTATAAGCTATTTAAACATAAAATTATGAAAATGGGGTTAACTACATAAATTTCCTATATGAAAAAAAATTTTCCTTTAAAATTAAGATATTTGAGTTTAAATAAATGTTTTCTAATTCAGTTTTTCGTGTAGATCACGAATATATATTTAGTTTAGGTGTAGAATTTAAGGTTTTTTAGATATAAGTAAATTTAGATTAGAATATGTCAATTCATACATTTTTGAACCAATATATGGCTCGTGAGGTATCATTCTGTGCGGAATTATGCAGTTTCCAATTCTGTTTTCAAAATGTAAATCAGAATTTTAAGAAAGTTATGGCGTAATTTGTATTTTAGTAAAGTTTTCAAATTTGTTTAAACCAATCAGAGGCTTGGTTACATTGTTTGTGTTGTACAGAAAAAGTTGAAATTTTTGTAGCTAACAGAATAGTATATAAGGAATTGCTTATGAATTCTCTCTTTTCCAATCTCTCTTCCAATTTTAAAAAAGTTGCTAACAAAAGTCAAAGCGTTGATAGTGTTTTGTGTTTACATGTAAATTTCAATTTACGTTACTATCAGAAATTTTTGAAACGCGGTTAGTGAAGAGCCGAGAAATCAGAAACAATTGCTCTTAACCTACGTGCAAATATAAAATTAGGTTACCGATAATTTTCTATTATAATAAAGTTTTGTTTCGATTTAAGTTTTACGAATTGAAAGTTCGGTGGATGTGTTTTTGTTTTGTTTATTTTTGTCGTTAATAAAATTATTCAGTTTTCTGAATCGATGTTTATTTTTCTGGAGCGACATATAAGTAATAATCGATTTTCCGTATCCGGACCTAAAACAAAAAGTGAACTTGAACTAAAGTTTTACGAACCTAAAATAAAATTTTTAAATCGTAAATTTTATCAACATTTAAAACAATACTTAAATAAATTATAATTAAAAACACAGTGCTTAGTTGAAGTTATTTAAGCAATTATAAGCAACATCACGATTACCAAAAAAGAAAAGTTGTCATTCAACGACGTGTACGGTGGTTGAAGATTGGAAGTATATGCAGCAACGATTTGAACAGCGAACCAGTAACATCGACTACATATGGGAAGAAGCCTAACGAAGTTTTATATGGAACCAGCCAAATGAAAACATCTATTGGAAATATGCCGAGACACCTGTGAGTTTATTTATCATAACCCTTAAATTGTTTCCATTATTTATGTAATTTCCTGCATTTGTGTGTTTGTGCAATAACGGTGTAAACATCTGTAAAGTAATTGAACTTTTATTATTTTATCCACATTTCAATATCAATTATAAAATAGTTAAACTCATTTTGTTTAGGAATTTTCTATCTGACAATTTTGATAGGCTGCTATTTATTTCAGTTAAGACGCTTCGCATGCGTTTTTGTGCAAGTTTAATTAAGGGCTATTTCACATACGATCTATTTATTATAATTTTAAATTCACATAAAAGAATTAAATTAATATCAAAGAGTAAATTATATTTATTTCTTTTGCCAACAATAAATGAACTCTATCCCCGATTATGAGATGTATGAGCTAGTTCGGTGCATAACAATTTATAACAATTATAAAAGAACCCTATCCCCATTTAAAATATATTTTGAGAGTTAAACAGCTATCCCAATATATATATATATATATATATATATATATATATATCTTTAACGAAATACATTCTTTTCCCGCCTGCTTGATGGGAGCTACGAAGATGTACTGAACAATTCTTAGCCTACTATAGAAGCAAATAAAATTTGACAGTCAAAATGTTTTATTATGCAACTTCTTCTCCTCTTAATTGGATACATTTATTACAACGAATCTGCAACGCCACTAGAACTTTCAAAAAAAAATTTTTATCTTACTCTGCAAACCAAGCCTCCACAGCTTCTATCACCTTTTCATTGGAAGAAAATGTACTACATTTTAGACTTTTTTCAGGCGAGGAAAGGCAAGGTAGTCGGACGGAGCCAGATTTCCTGAATAAGGTGGTGCTCGCATAATTCGAACCCTAAATCACGAATTGTTTACATGGTAACATGCGATTTGTGTGCAGTGGCATTGTCCTGCAGAAACAAAATACGTTTGGACAACTTTCAGCGTCTTCTTCATAATTTTTTCTCGTAGAGTGGTCAGCAACGTCGATGCTTCCTTAGGTATTACGACTTTACGAAAAGCACTTAGGAGTATGTATAGTGAAGAAGCTGCGGGTAGGGCAAGTACGCGACCCCCGTACCTGTTTGAATTTGATACTGATAGGTTAGCTATTAATGAAACTAAGTTAGAAATTGAAAAATTAATTGATGAATTACAAAGTAACGTGACTACAAAAATTATAGCGACTATTGAAACAAAATTTAAGTATATTTTTAATAGAATTAATAATGCTGTGGCAAAAACGGATGTAGAAAATAAAGAGAAAGAGGATTTCATTACGAGTATGGCAATTTTAGTTTCGAATTATGAAATTTTAGATAGGCAAGTAGTAGTTAGGACTCCCGCTAATGTAGGGACAAGTACTGATGACGTGATGGCTTCACCATCAACCAGTTTTAAGACTGAATTACCAATAGTTGACCCTTTAGTAAACGTAGCGCCTATTATGACTGTAGCGAAGAGTGTTTCCGTATGTAAGTGGAACATCTCTTTTTCAGGTGACATTAAGTCTTTGTCGTTAAATGCATTTTTGGAGAGAATTAGTGAGTTACAAATCTCCCGCAACGTTAAAGATGAACAACTGTTTACAGAATGTTTAGATTTGTTTACCGGAACTGCACTTATTTATGTTAGGTCAATTAGGAAAGAGGTTAGACATGGGGTGAATTGGTGGAATCTTTGCGATTGCAATTCCAGCCAAGTGATTACGATGAAAGATTAATTGAGGAAATTAAGCGACGCACACAGGCGTCTGACGAACCTATGGGTATCTATATTGCGATTATGCGCACATTATTTTCGCGACTTAATGAAGGGTTATCTGAGGATAAACAATTAAGAATTTTATGTAAAAATATCGCTCCTATTTATCAGACTCAATTAGGACTTACCGAAATTGGTACTATTAGTGATTTAATTAAGTATGGGAGATTAATTGAAGAACGTATACAAGCAATGGATAGTTACGTACCCCCGAGTAGGCGAAAGTCAGATTTACAGACCGATTTACCATATGTACGTGAGGTAGAGAGTGTGAGTGAGTCACGTAATGTTGTGAAAGGTGGCGAAGTTAAGGTATCGGAGAGAGTGGAAGTGAAACCGTCTGGGTCCAGAAAGATTATGAATGTGGCGAAACCTTTTGTTGTGCTGGAATTGCAAGCAAGGCAATCATAAAGCAGTTCAATGTCAGGTACCGAAAAAGAGGATGTATTGTTATCGATGTGGTAGGACAGATTTTACCGTTAGGACATGTCCTAAATGTTCACGATTTTTACGTAATCAGGGAAATGGGGAAGGGAGGCAATAGACACTCGCATATTGTCTTCCGAAATTTTCGTAGAGTCGGCTATATTTTATAATAGTTCTCGAAATAAGGCAGAGATAACGTTTTCGAAAAATAAAGTTTTATTGGATTATATGTTTGACAATTAGGCTTCAGATGAGAGACCATTTATTTATGTTAATGTTTATAGTCAGTCTATGTTAGCACTCTTGGACAGTGGTTCTTCTAGAACGATTTTGGGAATAAAAGGTTGGAATAGCTTAGAAAGGTTAGGAGTTAGGTGTAGAAGTAAGCGTGTGACTACGTGTGTTGTGGCGAATGGCCAGAAAGTTTTATCTGTAGGCACTGTGACGATTCCAATTGAAGTTAGAGGAAAAATTGTTATAATGGACGTGATTATTGTACCCGATATAAGATATCAGATGATTTTAGGATGGGATTTCTGGAAAAAGGCAGGTATTGTACCTGATTTTCGTAGAGGTGAATGGCAGTTTGAAAGTTTAAGTGAAATTGAAATTTTAGAGACTAGGGATTTAGTAATACATTCACGTTTAGATTTGACTACCGATCAATTGAATTTATTAGACAATTTAGTTGAGGATTATTTTGTGAGAACTAAGGAGAAAGAGTTGGGATGCGCAAATTTAGTAGAGCACCGAATTAGGACCAACAGTGAGCCTATTAAGCAAAGGTATTATCGTGTACCACCATTTATGCAGAAACATATTGATGATGAGTTAGAGAAAATGTTGAAACTTGGAGTGGTTGAGAAATGGAGTGGTTGAGAAATCGAGTAGTGCATGGGCTAGTCCTATTGTTATGGTCAAAAAAAGGACGGGAAATATAGGTTTTGTGTAGATTATCTCAAGTTGAATAAGGTTACGGAGAAGGATGCTTATCCTATTCCTTACGTTTCGTCAATTTTAGATCGTCTTCGTGACGCGAAGTTTATTTCGTCTTTAGATATTAAGTCTGCGCATTGGCAACTACCAATGGCGGAGGATTCAAAAGAGTTTACGGCTTTTACGGTACCCAATAGGGGTCTCTATCAGTTTAAGAGAATGCCTTTTGGCTTAGTTAATGCACCGGCATCGTGGCAACGATTAATTGATAGTGTTATTGGTTCAGAACTGGAACCTTATGTGTTTGTTTATCTTGATGACACTATAATTTGTACACCGACGTTTGAGAAACATATTGAAGTGATAACGGAAGTGTTTAAGCGTTTTGAACGGGCAGGTTTAACGTTGAGCAAGGACAAGTGTTCCTTTTGTCGTGACGAATTGCGTTATTTGGGTTATGTGGTAAATTCTACCGGTTTATCAGTTGATCCCGAGAAGGTTGAAGCTATTTTGAAGATCCCGGTTCCGACTACAGCGACGGAAATCAGAAGAATTATCGGTATGGCATCATAGTATCGGCGTTTTATCGCGCAGTTTTCGTCTATTATCGCACCTCTTACGAAATTATTGAAGAAAAATGTACGCTTTGAGTGGACGGAAAAATGTGGTGAAGCGTTGGATATTATTAAGAATTGTTTAGTGACAGCACCTATTTTGACGTGTCCAGATTTTAGCTTACCGTTTTCGATTCAAACTGACGCATCCGATTATGGAATCGGCTCTGTTTTGACTCAGACTATTGATGAAGTGGAGAAGGTTATATGTTATAATAGCAGATCATTCACGCGTAGCGAACGGAAGTTTTCGACTACGGAGAAGGAGTGTTTGGCGGTGTTATGGTCGATAGAAATAGACCTACATCGAAGGAGTTAAGTTTACCGTTATTACGGACCATGCATCCTTAGTATGGTTACATAATTTGAAGGATCCGACAGGACGTTTGGCTCGATGGGCAGTTAGGCTCCAACAGTATGATTTTGAAGTTATAACTAGGAAGGGTAGAGATCATGTTAAGTACCTATTTGATCAACTTAAAATATTAATACGAATGTCCGATACGATTAAACAGAGGCTATCATAGAAGGATTAAGCAATTATTAAGCACGATACATTACAAAGAAAAGTTTTCAGACGTAGGTGGTTGAAGATTAGGAATTATAGAACGATTTGAAGCGAACCAGTAACATCGACTACATATGGGAAGAAGCCTAACGAAGTTTTTATTATGGAACCAGCCAAATGTAAAACATCTATTGAAATATCCGAGGACACCTGTGAGTTTATTTATCATAACCCTTAAATTGTTTCCATTATTTATGTAATTTCCTGCATTTGTGTGTTTTAATAACGGGTAAACATCTGTAAAGTAATTGAACTTTATTATTTTATCCACATTTCAATATCAATTATAAAATAGTTATAACTCATTTTGTTTAGGAATTTTCTATTGACAATTTTGATAGGCTGTAATTTATTTAGTTAAGACGCTTGATGCGTTTTTGCAAGTTTAATTAGGGCTATTTCACATACGATCTATTTATTATAATTTGGTAAATTCACATAAAAAATTAAATTAATATCAAAGAGTAAATTATATTTATTTCTTTGGCCAACAATAGAATGAACTTATCCGATTATGAGACCTGTATGAGTAGTTGGTAAACAATTTGATAACAATTATAAAAGAACCCTATCATTTAAAATATATTTTGAGAGTTAATACAGCTATCCAATATATATATATATATATATATATAATATATATATATCTTGTGACGAAACATTTTTTCCCGTGACTTGATGCTACGAAGATGTACTGAACAATTCTTAGCCTACTATAGAGCAAATAAAATTTGACAGTCAAAATGTTTTATTATGCATTCTTTCCTCTTAATTGATACATTTATTACAACGAATCTCACGCCCTAGAACTTTCAAAAATTTTATCTTACTTGAAAGCCAACTTCTATCGACCTTTTCATTGAAGAAATGTACTACATTTTGACTTTTTCAGGCGAGGAAAGGCAAGTGTATCGGACGGAGCCAGATTTCTGAATAAGGTGGTGCTCGCATAATTCGAACCCTAACTCACGAATTGTTTACATGGTAACATGCGATTTGTGTGCAGTGGCATTGTCCTGCAGAAACAAAATACGTTTGGACAACTTTCAGCGTCTTCTCTTCATAATTTTTTCTCGTAGAGTGGTCAGCAACGTCGAATGGTAATTCCCAGTTGTTGTTCTACCCTTATTCAGAAAATCAATCATAATTACTCCTTGGCAATCCCAAAAGAAGTGAAGCAATCTTTTCTAGCAGATTATTGAACACGAAAATTCTTAGGCTTTGTAGAACCAGAGTGTCTCTATTCCATCGATTGCTGCTTTGATTCTGGGTCGTAGAAATGTACTCAACTTTCATCCATAATAACAACACGTCTTAAGAAGTTTGCATCTTTTTCAAACCGAGCACAGGTCCAACGCGATGATTCTACCTTTGCACGCTTCTGGTTAACATTCAGACATTCGGGGATCTATTTTGCAGAAATTTTTCTCGTGTCCAAATCGACGTGAACTATCTGATAGACGCGTTCATATAAAATATTCAATGCCTCAGATATTCGTTATAGCCCAATTCGACGGTCTGATAAAATCATGTCATGAACTGCATTGATATTGGCGGGGAGGGGGGGGCACAGAAATGCCCTTCTCGATCGGTTTTTATCTTCAATGGGAAGTTTACCTCTTTTGAAGTTTGCAATTCAATTTTTCACGGTTGCATACGAAGGACATTGATCGCCAAGGGTATTAAGCATACCTTCGTAAATCTGCAGGCTCTATACTTCAATTTTTCAATTTTCACAATTTTGTCGACATCCTTTTTTTCAAATTTTATTGCGCAACTCTGGTTTCCGTTTTTGACGAGAAACTTTACACTGACACTTCTGATAAGTTATTCTTTGTGATAGGGTCGAATACATAAAAAAATGAAAGTAGATATATATCTCTTCTTATACAAATATAATTTTTTCCCGCGTCTGCTTTAAAGAAGTTGAAGGCATGTTTATTATTTATTAATTCCTGATCATCGGTAATAACTCTTCTTATTTTTGTAGCTTTCAGATTTGAATTTAACATCGTCAACTTTTATTCCAATATTTGTTTGGTTTACTATAAAAATCCAGATCCCGCGCTAACTGCACACACGTCAATGGGTCCGTATTCACATCTTCGTATACCTGGAAATGACCATCGAATGAAAAGCTGAGTAGTGTTACAATTTTATCCTTGTGCAACCCATTGTCACTGGGACCGTTATAGCCCAGTAGAATTAGACAAAAAAGGCCTAAAATGTATCATACTTAACAGCAGGTAGCCACAAGGCAAAATTGTTTTTTTTTAGTGATAAGGAATATGACATACAAGTGAATCCCATTTTAACAACTGGAAACATTGTTTAAACAACGATTAAGTGTCGAAGGATCGGTAAAAAATGGATATTTTAAACGTATCTCGGAAACTACAGAGTGATCAATCTCAAGTGTATACCGCGTGATCAAAATATTTAAGTTAGTACCACTGATGGGTTGGTAAGAAGCTGTATTGCTCTCTAGCTACTCTAGAGCATGGTTCGAGTAAAAACTACGATCAGTTTCAAATCTGTATTATGAAGGTGATTAACCTATACATATTATCTTAATTTAAATAATGACTATTTTGTATTTGATTAGACTACATCCCTATAAAATACAACAAAATAAATAAAATATTATTTAAAGATTGGATTAAATCATTACAAAATAATGAATCTTAAGTATTTAAATGTTATAATTTCATTATAATTAAATAAAAATTACAGTACATGTTTATGGAATGACAATGACCGCCATTAAATTGTAAACATAAGTTCACCCTACGTTGCATATTCGCAAATACATTTTGTAACATTTCGGCACCAATATTATGAACTTCATAAGTTATAGCATCTCGCAATTTTTGAAGAGTATGCAATCTTCTGCTGAACACTTTGTTTTTTAAATAAGCAAAAAGAAAAAAGTTTAACGGTGTCAAGTCTGGTGAATTCGGTGGCCAACGATTTACACTAATGATTCTATCTTCAAAGAAGTCTCGTAAATAATTCATTGTAGCCTGTGTAGTATGTGGGGTAGCGGAGTCATGCTGGAAATACCCGTTTCGTAATTCACCATCATCCAAATTATTAATAAATGGTTCTAAAAGTATTTCCCTGTATCTTGTGCCATCGAAAAATACTGGTCCAAATATTCGTTGTCGCGACATTGCTATCCAGACACCGACCTTGATAGGGTGTAAGGTAGTTTCTCGAAATACATGTGGATTTTCTGCAGCCCACGTACGATAATTTTGGCTATTTATGTAACCGGACAGATGAAACCAAGCTTCATCAGAAAAAAAAAATACATCCAGTAAATCATTGTTTATCGCATTGTTAAACCATTGACAGTAGTTTACTCTAAGCTGAAAATCTCTATCTCGCAACTGTTGTAATACCGACACCTTGTACGGGTACAAATGTAAATTCTTCTTTACTGCAGTGTGGACACTTCCATAGGATACATCTAAAAATTATTTATGTAAAATTATGTTTGTATTGTAAAAATTTTTCATACGTGTTTGTGCAGATAGTTTTCGCAAAGATTTATTGGGGCTTGCATTCATCTTTGCTTGGATATGTACTAAGGTGTCCTCTGTTAAGACAGTAGCCGAAGCTTCACGTTTGCGTTTTAAAACACTACCAGTTTCCATGAATTGAGCTATCAATCGATTGCGATGTTGACTAAATGTTTCGTAACTAATATTTTCATTTGAACAATAAATTGATCGATGCATGACTGCAATGAATAATTCCATTGCCCATTACCATCTTGGAAGCCGCTACGAAAATGAACCACAACAATGAATGTGTCGTGTTCGATTGAAAACGGCATGACGATTAAATTCGATATCACAATTTGAAATTCAGAATATATAATTTGTCTTGATATGGACAGTTTGTAAATAACTCAAGAAAATACAAAAGTGAAAAACGAAGGTATAATATGACATAAACTGACATAAAATAAAACGACTAAAACCACACTAAAAATTCAAAGCAGCCAACTGCGAAGCACAACAATATTAACAACTAGGGATTTTTGTCATACCACTACAGTACACTTGAGATTGATCACGTTGTATAACCAATAGGGATTTCAAATTTTTCTCATTTTTAGCTGACTAGAAGGTTAATTTGAGACCAGATATATCGAAATCGGTTAAAATTTGTTTAAATAATTGCAAAAAACTGTGAAAATATAAATTTTTTTTTGCATCTCGTGAAAAAAGCACCTACATGTTTGAAACTTTCCACAATTATGTCTTTTATTACCCGGAACTTAACATAATTTTTCCGTTAAAAGATATTAATTTGTTTTCGAGAAATTCTAGTTATTTATGAAAAGTGACAAAATGTATCGTGCAATTTGACCCTTTTTCCGTCGGTTTAGAGGGTTTTCCCAAGAGGCTTATATTTTCTATATCTAATTTGGTCAGATCAAATTTTCACAATTTTCACCTATTTTTATAAATAGCGTCCGAAAATGTATGTCACGTTTTGGGCGAGGTTATTGCAAATATCTTTGCAAAAAAAGGAGATATCGGTTTGCAACTTTGAAATTCGAGTAGCTGGCAATTTTTCACGTATTAAAAAAAGTTCCCGTAGCTCAATTAGGAGCTGAGATCATTTGTTTTCTTGAAATTCCCCATTTTTTTATTTACAAATCTTAACTTTATGATACCATCAAGAGAAAAAGATGTGTGAAAATGAATGAAATGAAAGTGAACTGGAAGACTGGTCTCCCACAAGCAGAGCAGTAAATCTACCAGCTACTCTGGTTGGGCAATGACTCTTTAGACGTGACAAAATTTGGTTGGAAAAAAAACATGTGACTGCAACCAATTTTAATTCTTGATCCTCTATATCCCAATATGCGGTTATAATGGATGTGGTTTGTCATAAACATGGCCTGAAATGTTCAAGATTATGTTGAGTATGTAATGGAGAAACGTGCTAAAACAGCAATAATGTATTATGTACTAAAGTAAATAACAATGATGATGATGTTAATGTTGCCGAAATTGTGACTTAACGGTATAAAGGTGGTAGAACGGGATTACAGATAAATTGGCCCCTTTTTGCCTCGACTAGTCAGCGTATGGGTCGTGGATTGATGTTAATAATTTTGCACATCCAGAATAATAAATCGTACGTCAGTCAAAATAGGGGTTGAAGACAAAATTAATTCGGTTAAGGGCGCCAGAATGTTTAGTAGTCAAAATAAGGGTTGTCGTGCCAAAATTACGAGTACATAGCGTGTCCAAATATACAAAAAACATACGCTTACCTATTCGTAATCAATCCCAGGTGTGCTGGACAGCAACGCAGCAAATCACCTAAAATAGGGCTTCAAAATACACTACACGCTTGTCAAATAAAAGCGTGATAAACACTCAATAAATTTACGTTAATACACCTCAGTGTAAATAATTAGGCATTAAATAATAATCAAAACAAAACAAAAAAAAATCTACAAATGAATTAATACTCAACTAAAAATCCAATAAAATACTAAATATTAATAACGCTATTACTCAATAAAATCAAAAAAAAAACTAACTTCGTTACGTTAAAAACTAAAACTCCGGTAATTTGCAATTTGCAAAAAAAAACTCTTATGTAACACAAAAGGGTTTCCATAGAATCAAAACACATTTATAAAACCTAACAAACTATAATAAAATAATAAAAATGATAAATATAAAAAAATGTAAACACACGATAATGCGTATAAACAAAAATAAATGCTTAAAAGGCGACAGGATGTCTGATCAGAATACTGCTTTACGCCAGTCTAAATCGTTTAACCTAAATACAAAATTCGTGGATAATATACCCACACTACAATAGGGTCGATTGCCCTTTAATACCAAAATAAAACAAGTGTGAAGGCGGAGCGTCAAAACTATAATTAATTACGCTAAACAAATTCAAACAACTTACTTGAACAAAAAATAATGACCCGCTTTCAAACTTTCATAAACACAAAAAAAATAATCGAAACACACAAAAATCTTGAAATATTCAATAAAAACAATATTATGTTACCTTAAAGGTCTAGAATTACACCTCTCCTGTGTTACAATATGTGGAAGATAACCAGGTGGTCGGTTACGGCTATGACGGAAATGAATTCTCCCTGCTCTGGCAAAATGATGAATGAAATGTAGACTATTGTTCTATGATACACAAACAATTTCTTGAATTGATTCGCGTTAAATTGTTACTGCATAAGTTCAAAACTTCTTTTAAAATAATAATAATTTGAGCGTTCACAATTACTTAATAACTTTTAGCTTTTAATGGGTTTTATTTCCACTAATAATCCAAAATGTTAATAACTTGATTTAATTAAATATAACTTTTAATATATTGCGAGAGTTTCTTTATCCTTAAATACGCTTTGTACGGTAAATAAGAGGCACAAGAACGATGATGTTAATATCCGCAGAAGCGATATAAACCAAAGAGGTCACTGAAGCACTATACAACACGACGATGTCCTCTAGGTAACTTTACGTAAAACCGAAATCGGCACTAGGTATAATCCTTTGGTGATGAACAATTTTAATAAATCCCTTTTCAGGTAATGTTCAGAGTAGTTAACTACCCTTACTACACAAAACGTACGTTCGTTAAACACCACAAGGTCCAAAATTTCAACGTTCTAAACCACCCTTAAAGCGTAACAATCTTCACGGTACTACTACTACTGAAAGCGTGAACAGTTTTTGAATCTCACAAATTATTAACAAATTCCATCTTTGAATTTTGAATCCCACTACTCATAAAAATCTTATCTAAGTTAATTCCACCAATTAAAAAAACGGAAGGGGAAAATTTAGTACCCCCAATACATAAATTCGTTTTCGTCCGTAAGGACTCGGTAAATGTTGAAAAACTCAACGTCAGCTAAAATATCCTGTACAGCCTCTGTATGTTTACCTTAAAGTACGAACAATAAGGCCCACATGTAATCTCTATGAATCAAAACCAAAATACCTAATAATAAACTGGACAACTATACTTAAGCGTCTTTATGTCGCTAACATGACATCATACGCCGATAATTCCACACTATTTATTTAAATTACTTAATTTTCTATTATATTTTACGGGAATCAAACAAAATAAACCTTAATTAAACTTAGAAACAACTATTTACAAATAAACGTTAATCAAACTTCTATAAACGAGAAATAATAACGAAAAACAATCTAAATTTCGGAATAATAATTTCACAAACAAAGAATCTAAAGCTCACCACACACCTACCATCCCTAAAGGTCGTTACACACGTTAAAACAAATTTACTATAAAACATAACTTGACAAAAAAAAATATATGTGTATATGGAATCTAACTAAGCGAATAAAACTACAAACAAAATTACCCAATACGTGTACAAGGTGTTCAAAATACCCTGACAATGCATGATTGCAATGAATAATGCCATTGCCCATTACCATCTTGGAAGCCGCTACGAAAATGAGCCACAACAATGAATGTGTCGTGTTCGATTGAAAACGGCATGACGATTAAATTCGATATCACAGTTTGAAATTCAGAATATATAATTTGTCTTGATATAGACAGTTTGTAAATAACTCAAGAAAATACAAAAGTGAAAAACGAAGGTATAATATGACATAAACTGACATAAACTAAAACGGCTAAAACCACACTAAAAATCCAAAGCAGCCAACTGCAAAGCACAACAATATTAACAACTAGGGATTTTTGTCATACCACTACAGTACGCTTGAGATTGATCACGTTGTATAACCAATAGGGATTTCAAATTTTTCTCATTTTTAGCTGGCCAGAAGGTTAATTTGAGACCAGATCGGTTAATAATTTGTTTAAATAATTGCAAAAAACTGTGAAAATATAAATTTTTTTTGCGTCTCGTGAAAAAAGCACCTACATGTTTGAAACTTTCAACAATTATGTCTTTTATTACCCAGAACTTACCATAATTTTTCCGTTAAAAGATATTAATTTGTTTTCGAGAAATTCTAGTTATTTATGAAAAGTGACAAAATGTATCGTGCAATTTGACCCTTTTTCCGTCGGTTTAGAGGGTTTTCCCAAGAGGCTTATATTTTCTATATCTAATTTGGTCAGATCAAATTTTCACAATTTTCACCTATTTTTATAAATAGCGTCCGAAAATGTATGTCACGTTTTGGGCGAGGTTATTGCAAATATCTTTGCAAAAAAAGGAGATATCGGTTTGCAACTTTGAAATTCGAGTAGCTGGTAATTTTTCACGTATTAAAAAAAGTTCCCGTAGCTCAATTAGGAGCTGAGATAATTTGTTTTCTTGAAATTCCCCATTTTTTATTTAAAAATATTAAGGGTTAACTTTATGATACCATCAAGAGAAAAAGATGTGTGAAAATGAATGAAATGAAAGTGAACTGGAAGACTGGTCTCCCACAAGCAGAGCAGCAAATCTACCAGCTACTCTGGTTGGGCAATGACTCTTTAGACGTGACAAAATTTGGTTGGAAAAAAAAACATGTGACTGCAACCAATTTAATTCTTGAGCCTCTATATCCCAATATGCGGTTATAATGGATGTGGTTTGTCATAAACATGGCCTGAAATGTTCAAGATTATGTTGAGTATGTAATGGAGAAACGTGCTAAAACAGCAATAATGTATTATGTACTAAAGTAAATAACAATGATGATGATGTTAATGTTGATGATGGTGAGGATAATTTTAGTGATAATGGTGAATGTGACCTTGATTATAGTTTGAAAATTGATTTTTTCTGAAAACGTGAATGAATGCAAATGAAAGCAACTCGAGCGATTATGAAACTTCTGCTAAGCAGCCGAAATTAAGCTCTTGCTAATTTATGTATACCTTTAAATTAATAATGCACAATATATTTTGTTTGGGGCTTTATGGATATTAATATTTTCATACTAATGGATATCAATAAATCCATATAAAATGTTTATAGGCTATACGTTGATCCTATAAAAACAATGATAGAACAAACACATATGTTCTGTATTATAACTGTTTTGTAACTGTCGTTTCCTATTAGTGGAGTTGATCGGCCTATATCCACAGTTTATGCTTTTTGAGCGCGACGTTTCGGAAGCGGACTCTGCTACCATCATCAGGCTTAGTCCTGAGAAGGACTGTTTTCGCACTTGACTCGAATTCATATGTTATATATAATTTTTTCCCAAGCACTGGACTACTCTCAGATTCGAACTTGGTACCTTTCGCTTACTAGTCTGACACCTTTACCACTGAGCCACTGAGTAATCCAATATATATTTTCAAAATATACACGAAAAAATTTATGTTTTCAATAATTATTGTTTATAACAAATTCCTGCAACATTTTGACAAAACCAATATTTTCCAGTTATTATTTTTGCGACATTAAAAAAAACGTCGAAATTGAAGCATAATTAGCGGAGATACGTCGAATTTTTCACCGCGACGTGGTTTTGAACTCGCCGTGCCACGCCGCTCGCCACTGATGACTCCTACTTACATACCACAGCTAACGGGCAACTAAAAGTTAATTTCCTCTTTTCTCTTGTACATGGTGGTATCATGAAGTTCAAGTATTGCACTAGTGGTAGCGGAAATTTCAATCCTTAATATTTCTGAATAAACAATTGTCGAATTAAAAAAAAATTATCTTAGCTCCTAATTGAGCTACGAGGACTTCTTTTTTAAATACGTGAAAATTACAAGCTACTCGAATTTCAAACTGATATCTTCTTTTTTTGCAAAGATAATTGGAATAAACGCACCCCAAAAATGACAAACATCTTTGGACGCCATTTTGAAGGTGAAAATGGTGAAAAAGGGTCAAATTGCACTATAGATTTTGTCAATTTTTCATAAATAATTTGAATTTCTTAAAACTAAATTAATATTTTTTAACGGAAAAATTAAATAAGTACTGAAAGTATCAGCATGTAGGTGCTTTTTTCACGCGATGAAAAATAATTGAAAACAGTTTTTTTTGCAATTATTTAAACAAATATTAATCGTAATGCGCTTATAAATTTGTAATTATTATAAAAGCATTAAAAACCAGTGCGAATACAATAAATCATCGAAAGCAAGTGGAAATCCATTACCGAATAAGGTCAAAACTCACGAAAAATCAAAAACTAATATATTTTAGGGGTTGATACATGCAGTAAGTGTAATGCATGATACGCGCGCTGAAGAAAAAGTTATCAATTTCAAAATTCTTCAGAATCATTTGTTGAACACAGCTCGATGTACGATAAGTACACTGTTGAATAATATTAGTTTTAAGTACAAAAAAGACTGCAGTTGCCTCGGTGGTGGAATGCTAAGAGTTCTTGCCTTTCACTCTACCAGGTCTCAAATTGACTGATTTTTTATCGATTTTTCGACATTTGGCCGTTGTGTAAACAATATTCCCCGTTGTTAAAATGTGATTCATATGAATATCATTTTCCTTTTGCTAATTCCACCGGGCTATTATCAGTCTGGCAATTCGAACACTTCAATTTAAACAAAAAGTTACGGAATCAATCAAGCTACGACACAATGTTTATTCGAAGATGGAAAAACACGCCTCTTGTTTGAAATATCAAATATTATGAAAAATTTTGGAAGTTATGCAAGAAGAGAAGACGGCCATAATTTTCTTATAGAGAAAATAATGATGATTGCCTGTTCAACTCTACCAAATTGAAACAAGTATGCGACAACTTTAAAACATTTGACACAACAATGAAAACATAACTGACCGATTTATATAAGGACAAAAGAAGTAGATCACCCATTTTTACCTGTGTGTGTATTGCGTGTGCGTGCATTGACACATACACACACACGCGCAGACACGCAGATACACAGACACGCAGACACTCAGATCCACAGGCACACAAACTTATACACAGATACACAGACACATAGACACATATACACATAGACACATAGACACATAGACACATAGACACATAGACACATAGACACATAGACACATAGACACATAGACACATAGACACATAGACACATAGACACATAGACACATAGACACATAGACACATTGACACATAGACACATAGTGTGTGCGTGTGTGCTTATGTTCGTGTGTGCGTGTGTGCATGTGTGTGTGCGTGTGTGCGTGTGTGCGTGTGTGCGTGTGTGCGTGTGCGTGTGTGCGTGTGTGCGTGTGTGCGCGTGTGCTTGTGTGCGTGTGTGCGTGTGCGCGTATGTGTGTGTGTGTGTGTGATTTTGGGAGAAATCCAGCTGCGGGGGCTCGGTTTATTAGTGGCAGTTTTTGGTTTTTATCAAATATTTGTAATACAGCTGCATATTTCAAAGATATAGAATTAACTAGATATAGACCTTAAACATATCGATTAATTATGTTCTATGAATTTTTTGATGTAGCCCGTAATTTAGCGGCAAAAAAGTACCTAATATAGAATTTAAGTATTAGCTCAAATTCTTTCTCGAATAACGACTAATTTTATAAGAGAAAGTGTGAACATACTTTTTAAAGAAAATTTTATTTTACATAAATTTTTTAAAGTTTTTTAATGTAAAGCGAAATAAATCTAATAGTTAAATAAATATTATTAAAAGTGCTGAAGATGTATTATCGATATATTTATGGAAGCGGCCGGCTTTGGAATTTTTTACGTTTACATACATATGTTTATGTCTATTAATCTCTATCTGAAGTGTAGTTTTAATCGTCATTCTGACATAGATTATTGTTTTTGTTTTTACAATGTTGCCTGCTTGCGTTATGAACGTATAAAGAAGAGGTAACATAGGGATTCTAAAAAATTGAAATTAAAATTATTTCATGTCTTTTAATTTAAGTTAGCAACTGTCTGTCATGAAGTTTTAAAAGGCTGTTTGACATAGATTATTGTTTTTGCGTTTACGATGTTGCCTATTTATGTAATGAGCTTCTTATACAAGACATTGCATAGTTATGATAAAAAAAATGTTATTAAAATTAACAAATTAAAAAACACCGAACGCGTTTCAATAGCTACGGTATCATCGGCAGCGGTCGACCAGCTGATGAAGATAGCGTAGCTATTGGAACGCGTTCGTTGTTTTTAATTTTGTGTGGTACGTGGGTGTATTTTGTTTATTACAAATCCTGCCACAATCCCAGTGTTCCATATTTTTGAAGTTATTAAAATTATTTCATTTATTTTCATATCCATTTTGTGGGTTGAAAGTTCGTGTTGTGTTCCACACCAGATATTTAAAACATGCAGTCGTACGTAACAAACCCTATATCTAGGTTTGAATTTTAAAGTACCAAACAAAGATGTAACGGCGACGTTTTTACCCCAAAAACATGTGTGTGCAAATCTTTAACAATTCGTCACGGTCTTTCAGTAAAGGCGGTTTCGACAGAACACCCGTTTTCTACCCCAACTGCCCTTACTCAAATATCAGTTACACATAATACATAAAATAAAATATCCCGAAAAACATTATCAAATTACGACTTACTACCAACATATTAAAACCCATTAATAACCTTTTCTTTCGCGATGTGAACATTTTTGTTACAATAATAAAATTTTCTCGGTCCGCTATCCACAGTATGTGTTGTGTGAAAAACCGCTTAGTGTGAACAAGTGTAGTGCATAATCTTTACCTGCTTCTTGTGCTAATAGGTATTACTTGATATAACCAAATTACAAGGTAATGTAAGTAGTACTGGGACACTATCCCCTCCGCTTTTTTTACGTCACAAGCCCCGCCCACTTTCACTTTTTATACGCCCACGTGGGGGCCGTATTTTCCACCCCTATGGTTTCCTTTCGGAGGCCTTTTTCAACCCTTTCTTTATTCATAGTTATTTTTTTGCACACCCACGTGTAGGACGTGTTTTTTCACCCCTATTTCACTCGCTCACCTGTGAGACCGTATTTTTCATCCTTTCTTTTCGAGGGTCAACCCTAATTAGAGCCTTTTTGTACTTGCCCACGTGAGGGGCTGGTCTTGGTGCTGGACCTGGGGCTAGTCTTCGGGTCGGGGCTGGAGCTGGTCTTGGAGTTGGGATAATTCTTAGGGTTGGTCTTGGAATTGGTCTTAGGATGATTTTGATGGTTATCTAATTAAGGTCCTTTTGGCTATATTAAGGGCAGTAACCCTGGAGGTTAGGCAAACGCACACGTACACAATGTTTGAAATTGCATAATTACCCTAGTAAGATATTATTATTAAAATTATCGATCCTATTGCTTTAAAATGGTCATATGCTATTAGATTATGTTTTACCTATACGAGAAAACGTTGTATTTCTAATAAGGAGATTCTTGTAAGACACGTGTAGGGTTTCGCAACTTGTTCTCAGGCCTTCGCCCCCTGACCAGAGAAGGTATGGGAACCCTAACCTTATAAGACAAGTGTAGAGCTTAGCCCCTATCGTGGCCCCTTGATGCAATTGTATGAGGGTTCTAACTCAATCTTACAGCTGTAGGCATTCGCCCCGCCATACAAAATTGTATTCTAATAAGGAGGTTCTTGTAAGACAGGACTTATATCAAGGTCTACGCCCTGGCCCCTTTGAGTTAAAATTGATTTTAGTGCCATCTAGCGGCGTATAGACTAATGAACATTTTCTATAATAGAAGCTGATAATCCACACCTCTCTCTTGCTCTATCTTATTTCTCTCTCAATCCTCTCTCTTTCTCACACACACAAACAAATCAATTAATTAATCAATCTAAAACAAATCACGCTCGATCACCAGATCAATCTCAATCAATCAATCAATCGAAATTGTGTCTTACAGTTTGCGGAAACCAGATTACAGTTCAAACTGAATACATTAAAGTCTAATTAAATATGACGTGAAATAATAAATAATTTCTACCCTAATGCAATGATGCTTTATGTATAGGCTGATTCTCTAAACAGTCACCACCTATACATTCGGAACATCATATCTGATTTATTTGCATGTTCAATTACATACACACAAAATTGTTTCATTGTAACGTGTTCATTGACAGTTGTAAAAATCCCATTAAAAAAGACTGGAAAGTAATAATTACTTATATATAACATAGAGTTAAATTAAATTAACATGTTTTTAAGAATATCAAACTGATATAATGGAAATAAAAGGCAAAAGGTTTTAATGGTTTTATTATTATACGTGAATTAACAATAACTACAAGTTTAAAATCAACGAATACGTACCAACTATCTGTAGAGCTCATCTTATGACGTCATCCTATAAGAGTAATAATACATTTAAAAAAATCTTTATCGACATTTTTGTTAGCAATATCAGGTAAAAAACATATATTAAAAATAGTACACTACCTTTAGAAGTGTTTTTTCCTTCAGATGTACCATACGTTGAACTGAAATATTTTTTATACAACGTGTCCACATGTAATCTCACTAAAATACGATTTCTGAATGGCTGGATATAAACAGGCTATTACATTCCGATCATTAACTAATTTAGAAAGTAATACACAAAGCCTGATTACTGCTACTCGTATTTTACCTTTCTCTTAAAAATAATTAATAACAAATCGGTTTGAAAAATATTCATATTGTACATACGGACACACAAATTGTTTTTTATAAAAAAAACCACATTAGGAGTTTGGAATGTAATTACGTGTGCAACATACTGTTTTAAATTGACCATGCATTTTCCCATATTATTTTTTTATTAGAGTTTTAAATTTTTATTACCATGATTGTTATTAAAATTATCACATCTCTATTAATGATCATTTTGATATAAAAAGGGATGCCTAAAATGTACCATTGCATTTTTTCAATTCTGGTAAAACATAATCTCGTTTTGAGGAAACGACCTTTAAAACAGTCAATCAAACCAGATACATAAGAATGCTTTAATTATATCCATTTAAATAGCGAAATAAATAAATTCAAGATGTATCTGAAAATGACTTCTATCAAAAAAGGTTGTGTCCTTTTAAAAAACCTTAGATTTTTATAAAACAAGATCGAACGTCCTAGTCGTTATTGAAAATGCTCAACCATCTATGTACAGTATACATTGCAATAACAAATATAATTCAACTCATTACTTTAAAATAAATGTGTAATTAAGAGCTGGTTGGTATACATCAGAACGTTATTGGTTAACATGCAATTTAAACACGCGTTGAATAAACGGTCTTGCTTGCTTATATGTTTTATTTACACAGACCTTTTGAGAATTTTATGTCAAGGACCAGCGACAAGGGGAAAGACCCGAGCGCAAGTTCCTAGGAACTGTATGTAGTTTTGAAAATATACAGCTACGTGGAACTATGATCAATCTCTGTTACAGAAAAACGTCTGTTGGCTCATACACCACTAGATGGCGCCACAAACAAGCTCAAACTTCCAGCCAACCGGACACGACAGACGTGAGAGACGAAAGGGACAAGAGAAACGCAGGGATGGGAGAGACGAAAGCCACGTTTCATTTCCAACGCTTTTGTTTTTTGTATTAAATCCAATAAGATTGATAGAAACTGGCTTTTTAAATATACAAATTATAAACAAATCCGGAAGTCCATTCCGAAAACAAGATTATTAATAAAAAATTGAAAGAAAATTTGGCGTTTAAAAAATATATTTAAACAATACATCATTTATTTATTTAATTTAATTATATTCTTAGCCATCTTCTCCTTTTTACGACTGTAATTCGTCACTATCGTCATGGTCTTGAGATTCGTCCTTTCCCTCTATCTCATCAGTCTTCTTCTTCTGTGAATCATCATTATCATCATGAGTGTGAGATACATTCACCTCGACCACTTCATTGTTTTCATCATCATCAGCTTGAATATTGTAGTAGTTTACTAACAAATTCCTGAAATCTCTAATGTCCTCTGATGTTGGTTCATAAACAGGAGAATACATTATAACAATAATAATGCTTACTCGCTGGAGACTATATATACAGGTAAAATTTTGCGATGCAATGTTTTCATATAGGTACGAATCGCATTAACCGTACTATAGTTAGTGCCACCCAACCTCTCGACACCCGAAGATAACCGATCCTATCCGAACATTGTTGAGTACTTACACCATTCCTCCAATATAATTTAAATAAAATCAAATAAACAAGTTTTACAACACTTTTATTTTTTACACAAAAAATAGGTAACATTTTTACACACAAACTGCAATTCTCTCTTTATGCCTAATAGGCGTATGCTTTAGTACATCCAATTTAATTTTAATTTTATAATTTAAATCTATACTTTGTTCTTCCAATTCTCTTTCTAGTCAATAATTAGATATACATAACGTATCCAGTTCGTTGAAATGTAATATGTTATGCAATTTATTTCTTGTGGTTACCGGTTTAATACCTATTATAACTAATTCTGTCCCCTCGGATAATCGCCCCAATTTCCAACAGTCTCTCGACTTTATAATACGTTTAATTTTTACATAGAAGCTTCGTTAATTTATCCATGTCTTGTGGAAGGATATTTACATTTTTTGTATTTTCTAAAGTTTCTTACATGCCCCACAACATCTATCATAGCAAGAGATTATCATTAAATGTGGTATTTCCATCAGTTTAAACGTCTCGTCTTTTCTCTATCGTGCGCTTCTTGTTTCTCTCGCCCCTCTGTCTCTCTCTCTCTCTCTTCTCCCTCTCTTTCTCTCTCTCTCTCTTGTGCCTTTCTCGTCTGTCTCGCTTCGCTCGTTTCTCCTGTGTCCTCCCTCTCTCTCTATCTCCCCCCGCTCTCCCTCTCGCTCTCCCCCCCCTCTACCTCGCCTCCCCCCGCCGCTATCTCCCCCCCTCTCGCTCTCTCTTCCCCCTCCTCTCTCCCACCCCTCTCCCTTTCTTCCTCCCTCCCTCTCTCCTTCCCTCCCTCTCTTCCTCCCTCCCTCCCTCTCGCCCCCCTCTCTGTCTCTCTTTCTCTCTCTCTCGTCTTCTATCTCCCCTCCCTTTCCCTCTCTCGTCTCGCTTCTCTCACGTTTCCCTCTCGTCTCTCTCTCTCGTTTCTCTCTCTCGCTTCTCTCGTTCCATTGCTTCTTTCTCTCTGTCTCTCTCTCTCTCGCTTTTCTCGTTTCTCACACTTCTCCAGTCTCTCTCTCTCTCTCTCTCTCTCGTTTTTCTCCTCTCCCTCCGTCTCGCCTCTCTCTCGTTTCCCTCTAGTTTCTATCTCCCTTCTCTCGTTCCGTCGCTTCTCTCTCTTGCCTTTGAGAGAGAGAGATAGAGAGAGAGAGAGAGAGAGAGAGAGCGAGAGAGACAAGAAGCGCACGATAGAGAAAAGACGAGAGATTTAAACTAATGGAAATACACATTTAATGGAAATCTCTTGCTATGATAGATGTTGTGGGGCATGTAAAATACTTTAGAAAATACGAAAAATGTAAATATCCTTCAACAAGACATGAATAAATTAACGAAACTTCTATGTAAAAATTAAACGTATTATAAGGTCTAGAGACTGTTGGAAATTGGGGCGATTATCCGAGGGGACAGAATTAGTTATAATAGGTATTAAACCGGTAACCACAAGAAATAAATTACATAACGTATTACATTTCGACGAACTGGATACGTGATGTATATCTAATTATTGACTAGAAAGAGAATTGGAAGAACAAAGTATAGATTTAAATTATAAAATTAAAATTAAATTGGATGTACTGAAGCATACGCCTATTAGACATAAAGAGAGAGAATTGTAATTTGTGTATAAAAATGTTACCTATTTTTTGTGTAAAAAATAAAAGTGTTGTAAAACTTGTTTATTTGATTTTATTTAAATTATATTGGAGGAATGGTGTAAGTACTCAACAATGTTCGGATAGGATCGGTTATCTTCGGGTGTCGAGAGGTTGGGTGGCACTAACTATAGTACGGTTAATGCGATTCGTACCTATATGAAAACATTGCATCGCAAAATTTTACCTGTATATATAGTCTCCAGCGAGTAAGCATTATTATTGTTATAATGTATTCTCCTGTTTATGAACCAACATCAGAGGACATTAGAGATTTCAGGGATTTGTTAGTAAACTACTACAATATTCAAGCTGATGATGATGAAAACAATGAAGTGGACGAGGTGAATGTATCTCATACTCATGATGATAATGATGATTCACAGAAGAAGAAGACTGATGAGATAGAGGGAAAGGACGAATCTCAAGACCATGACGATAGTGACGAATTACAGTCGTAAAAAGGAGAAGACGGCTAAGAATGTAATTAAATTAAATAAATAAATGATGTATTGTTTAAATATATTTTTTAAACGCCAAATTTTCTTTCAATTTTTTATTAATAATCTTGTTTTCGGAATGGACTTCCGGATTTGTTTATAATTTGTATGTTTAAAAAGCCAGTTTCTATCAATCTTATTGGATTTAATACAAAAAACAAAAGCGTTGGAAATGAAACGTGGCTTTCGTCTCTCCCATCCCTGCGTTTCTCTTGTCCCTTTCGTCTCTCACGTCTGTCGTGTCCGGTTGGCTGGAAGTTTGAGCTTGTTTGTGGCGCCATCTAGTGGTGTATGAGCTAATAGACGTTTTTCTGTAACAGAGATTGATCATAGTTCCACGTAGCTGTATATTTTCAAAACTACATACAGTTCCTAGGAACTTGCGCTCGGGTCTTTCCCTTTGTAGCTGGTCCTTGACATAAAATTCTCAAAAGGTCTGTGTAAATAAAACATATAAGCAAGCAAGACCGTTTATTCAACGCGTGTTTAAATTGCATGTTAACCAATAACGTTCTGATGTATACCAACCAGCTCTTAATTACACATTTATTTTAAAGTAATGAGTTGAATTATATTTGTTATTGCAATGTATACTGTACATAGATGGTTGAGCATTTTCAATAACGACTAGGACATTGGATCTTGTTTTATAAAAATCTAAGGTTTTTTAAAAGGACACAACCTTTTTTTGATAGAAGTCATTTTCAGATACATCTTGAATTTATTTATTTCGCTATTTAAATGGATATAATTAAAGCATTCTTATGTGCCTGGTTTGATTGATTGTTTTGAAGGTCGTTTCCTCAAAACGAGATTATGTTTTACCAGAATTGAAAAAATGCAATGGTAAATTTTAGGTATCCCTTTTCATATCAAAATGATCATTAATAGAGATGTGATAATTTTAATAACAATCATGGTAATAAAAATTTAAAACTCTAATAAGAAAATAATATGGGAAAATGCATGGTCAATTTAAAACAGTATGTTGCACACGTAATTACATTCCAAACTTTTAATGTGGTTTTTTTATAAAAACAATTTGTGTGTCTGTATGTACAATATGAATATTTTCAAACCGATTTGTTATTAATTATTTTTAAGAGAAAGGTAAAATACGAGTAGCAGTAATCAGGTTTTGTGTATTACTTTCTAAATTAGTTAATGATCGGAATGTAATAGCCTGTTTATATCCAGCCATTCACGAATCGTATTTTAGTGATATTACATGTGGACACGCTGTATAAAAGATATTTCAGTTCAACCTATGGTACAGCGGAAGGAAAAAACACTTCTAAAGGTAAGCGTACTATTTTTAATATATGTTTTTTACCTGATATTGCTAACAAAAATGTCGATAAAGATTTTTTAAAATGTATTAGTACTCTTATAGGATGACGTCATAAGATGAGCTCTACAGATAGTTGGTACGTATTCGTTGATTTTAAATTTGTAGTTATTGTTAATTCACGTATAATAATAAAACCATTGAAACCTTTTGCCTTTTATTTCCATTATATCAGTTTGATATTCTTAAAAACATGTTAATTTAATTTAACTCTATGTTATATATAAGTTATTATTACTTTCCAGTCTTTTTTAATGGGATTTTTACAACTGTTAATGAACACGTTACTATGAAACAATTTTGTGTGTATGTAATTAAACATGCAAATAAATCAGATATGATGTTCCGAATGTATAGGTGGTGACTGTTTAGAGAATCTGCCTATACATAAAGCATCATTGCATTAGGGTAGAAATTATTTATTATTTCACGTCATATTTAATTAGACTTTAATGTATTCAGTTTGAACTGTAATCTGGTTTCCGCAAACTGTAAGACATAATTTCGGTTGATTGATTGATTGAGATTGATCTGGTGATCGAGCGTGATTTGTTTTAGATTGATTAATTAATTGATTTGTTTGTGTGTGTGAGAAAGAGCCGAAAGAGAGAGGGGTGAGAGAGAAACAAGATAGAGCAAGAGAGAGGTGTGCATTATCAGCTTCTATTATAGAAAATGTTCATTAGTCTATACGTCGCTAGATGGCACTAAAATCAATTTTAACTCAAAGGGGCCAGGGCGTAGACCTTGATATAAGTCCTGTCTTACAAGAACCTCCTTATTAGAATACAATTTTGTATAACGGGGCGAAGGCCTACAGCTGTAAGATTGAGTTAGAACCCTCATACAATTGCATCAAGGGGCCAAACGATAGGGGCCAAGCTCTACACTTGTCTTATAAGGTTAGGGTTCCCATACCATCTCCGGTCAGGGGGCGAAGGTCTGAGAACAAGTTGCGAAGCCCTACACGTGTCTTACAAGAACCTCCTTATTAGAAATACGTTTTCTGGTATAGGTAAAAGATCATCCAATAGCATATGACCATTTTAAAGCAATAGGATCGATAATTTTAATAATAATAATATCTTATTTGGGTAATTATGCAATTTCCAACATTGTATGCCTGTGCGTTTGCCTAACCTCCAGAGGTACTGCCCTTAATATAGCCAAAAGGACCTTAATTAGATAATCATCAAAATCATCCTAAGACCAATTCCAAGTCCAAGACCAACCCTAAGACTTATCCCAAGTCCAAGAGCAGCTCCAGCCCCGACCCCAAGACCAGCTCCAGGTCCAGCCCCAGCACCAGACAGCCCCTCACGTGAGCAAGTACAAAAAAGGCTCTAATGAGGGTTGACCCTGGAAAAGAAAGGGTGAAAAATACGGTCTCACTCGTGAGCGAGTAAAATAGGGGTGAAAAAACACGTCCTACACGTGGGTGCCCCAGTACTACTAATGTACTATAAAGATCGAAAAAAAATTATTGTTGATGATAGGTGGTTCAACGGTTATGGCAGCTGTAATTTTTACTTTGTGAACTGGAGGCTGGTAATTATAACATGAACCAGTTTCTCCAATTACGTTCACCAAATCCTGTTCTAGTAAAAATAGCGTCGCTTGGCTTTTAGAATGTTTGATAGTTACATTAATCCAATTTATAATATACTATTTTTTTTTCGTGATTCTCAAAAATCAAGTTATTAGGAAATTTTACATCATTATGGTAGTCACCGCAGTGAATTACAAATAAATATAAAAATACCTTTAATTTTAATTTTCATCATCATTTAGCTTTGACGTAAAACATTATAGTTTTCATTATTTAAAGCTATTTAAAATTAATTAAAAAAATAAAAATTAAATATTTTATCCGTATATTCTTTACAAAGACGAAGTCTCCTGTTTACTCTTCAGTTGCCTTAACTTAACTTACGCTATTCCCTTGCGGGGTAGGCAAAACAATCCCTGCCTCTTATTTATTTTTCATTCACAATCTTTCTCCATGGTTTCCTATCTCCGCATACCTCCCTAGCTTCCGCAAGATTCATACATTGTCTCTGACATGCGCTTTTATTTTTAAAACTCCTTATCTTTCTTTCCTTTATCACAAATTCTACTACATTCAACCAAGTTTTACGCAGCCTACCAGGCCCGGCCTTTCCCCTAACCTCACCGACATATATTTGTTTTGTTAATCTTGCGTTGTTCATTCTCTCAATGTGACCAAACCAACGTAATTCTTTTCCTCACCACACTCCGTCATTATGTATTAATTTTATATCTTTTCCCTTCTCGTTTTACCACATGCGCTTCTCAGGAATCTCATACCCACGGCATTTATTTTCTTTCGTGCTTTGTTTGACATACTTATGTCTCACTTCCATACAGTACTGACGGGACGAATTACGCCATTATAGATTGCTCGTTTTGTAGCTAGGCTCATGCTTTCATTTCTGATTATCGTCCACATACTTCCAATTACTTTCCTTCCAGCATTGACCCTTCGTCCAATCTCGCCCTCCATTGTACCATCTGCAGTAAACATTCTACCGAGATATACCAGCTCGTTCACTTGCTCCACAATTCCATCTTGCAGAGTAAATACTCTACTCTCCTTTTCACCTTCCCGATTGAACACCACAATCTTAGTTTTGTTCACGTTTACCTTTAGGTCCATGCCCTTACAGACTGTATCAAACTTCCTCTGAGCGGTTTGCAGCTCATCCGCACTGTCACTTAATAAGACTGTGTCATCTGCATACACCAGAAGTCGTACATTTACGTCACCAACCATTACACTATTTGTTGTTGAACACCACGTGGCATCACACAGCTTTGTCGCACTCCTTGCTCAATATTAAAGTATTCACTCACACCTCTCACCCTAACACATGTTCGACTACCGTTGTATACTGCCCTTATTCCATTTATTAGACCTTTATTTACGCCATATTCATTTAATATTTCCCACAGCTACTCCCTGTTCACTCTGTCATATGCTTTCTCAGATCTACAAACGCACAGTACAACTTCCTTTTTACCTTTAAACACTTTTCGATCACCTGCGGGAGAGCAACCATCTGACCGACACATCCTCTCCCTGGCATGAAGCCACCTTGCACATCCTAAATCTTAGTTTGTGTAGTTTCTCGTACTCTACCAATCAGTATTCTTCCAAATACTTTACCAGGCACGCTGAGCAAACTTATTCCTCTGTAGTTCTTACAGTCACTCTTGTTCCCCTTACCCTTATACAGTGGTACAAAGATCGCGCTCTTCCAATCCCTAGGCACTTTTCTACACATAAGGAAAAGTGCCCATGGATTGGAAGGGCGCGATGATTCGCGCCTCATACTGTAATTACGTTTGTACCATTGAGACCGTTCTTATACATTTATTAGTTTAGACGTTAACGTTATTGATTGTGTCCTTTTCTTAATGTTAGGTGTTACCAATTTTTAACAGGCCTTTGAGTTTCACTCGAAAGTCTAAATGGGAAGGTTTTCTCTTTGTGCTTCCTGAACAAAATCTTCAGGTGACATGAAACTTGCAGTTTTCTTTTTTGCATTATATCCACAATTTACTTGCTACTGCCAAACAACAGTTTCATATTTATAAATGTAGCCATATGCATATTCTTCGGAAATCGTCTCTTTTCAGTAAAAGTTTCTAAATTATAAGTAAGGAATTAAGGGAAATTCAAACATTTATTATATATGGGTTACGTTCAAACATATACTAAAGTTTTAATGAGTTACGTAATATTTTAAATCATGAAAATTATATACGTATCAATTTATTATGAATCCAAATGTGCTACACACATTCGGACATAAAAAATATTTTAGAATAAAGTATTTATCATGTTGAACATTAACATACAATGGAAAACATTTCAGTAATCATATAAATTATCTTAATTATTATATAAAATATAGTTATAAATTTCAATTGGCCATGGTCATATAAAATTATATTCGGTAAATTAAGATTTTCTTTTAATTCAAAGAACTTCGTAGTTATCTTCCAACTTTAATATAATTCGTGTGGATGAATGAATGAAGGTTCGATAATGATATGATATTCATTTCAATTTTAAAAGATCTGCTGGAAATTCAACCATAGACGATTGAAAAAATTAAAAAATTCTCTGTTTAAATGATATTTTCAAAAACTTGAATTCCATACTCTATAAGCGTGATATTAAAAGCAAATACAGGGTGTCCGTTTTTCGAGTGCCTGCATGGGATCTCGCTTATCTTTAGAGATGTAGCGTCCCAGATACCCTATCTTAAAAAGTGTAATTTGAACTTATTAGCAATAATGCAAATTCAAGAACGAAACTATCGCTAAGTGACTTATCCTGACATTACTGCTACTATTACTCAAATTAATTGCTTGCCTTACATAGACTTTTCTGGCAATGATTAAAACATTAGAATTTATTTACAAGTCTGATATTTAATTACTCGCACACCTCAAATCTGATCAAATGGCCGTCTAATAGTAGCTACGCTGTGTTACTTGAATTAGACAGGCTTGATGAGGTTAAGTGTTGCGTCATGTGGGACAGATAAACAATGAAACTACTCAAATTGGAATTAACGAGCTTTGCGCAATGATAGCTCAACCCGTTAATTTATTATGTTGGGAAAGAACCACCAAAAAAACTCAATTTATTCATAAATAAGTAATTGCACAAGTACCGGGTGGCCAACTAAGAACGGCCGTCGGCCATATCTCAGGAATGGATTATAGCACAGGTTCGGGAACAAAAATGTTATAACAAAAGTGTCCTCGAGAAACGCTTGGAAATTATTTTCAGAATTGTAGGTCCACCGCTAGAGGGCGTATTTGACAGTTAAAATTTTAAAAAGCAAAATTTTTTAAAATTTACTCAATTAAGGGGCATATTAAATATTATAATCAGATTCCTCGACAAATTCTGCATATTTTTTATTTGACAAGTTTTAGTCTATCTCTTCAGATAAGGGGTGGGGGAGAGTGGGAACCCTTGTTACGAAAAAACGCGTTTAATTCAGGTTCTGCTTGACCGATTTTAATAAACTTGATGTTGTTTGAAAGAGCTTTTGTTAAACAATAGAAAATTTGTAAATTTGAAGCAATCTGATTAATAACATAAATGCTAGAGGGCGCTGTTTAATATTTTTTTAATATTGTGTTTTCTTTTTACAATTTTAAATGGAAGCATAAAAATTTAAGTAGGTCTTTAAAAAGTAGACTAAATTAGTAATAAAACAGTGAAAACTGCAAGTCGATATCTTTTTCCTATCCTGAGATATCGTAAGAAACAGGTAAATGGCGGGAATTGTTCTTCCAACGCCTAGTAGGCTAGTTCGCGTTAACGGAAATTATTAAATTTAGCCTGGATGAAAATATCTTACATTGGTCTGCAGTAATTTAAACTGTTATCATACTAATGTTACGGTTGCCGCTAGATTACCTAAATGTAATGCTGTCGCTACTAACAATGAGAACAAAGTATAAAATAATAATGTGATAAATCAAACAATTAAAACCTTAAATAAATAACTACGTAATTAGTGTCGCCCTAGATGTTCGAAATGTCGTCCATCATTTTCAATGCATGAAATCAAGCGCTGACGGATGGAGAGAACAGCAGTTTCAATTTCTGCCCTTGAAATACTTCGTATTGTCTGTAGTATTCTTTCAATCGTGTCAGCTCTTGTTGAGGGTCTATCGACAGAAAGGAGATCTTTTATTCGCCCCCACAAATAAAAATCTAAACAAGTTAGGTCTGGAGACCTTGGTGGCCAAATAAATAAACTTTCACGTCCTATACACCTTTCAGGGTATGATTGATCTAAGAAATTCCGAACATCTCCAGAATAATGTGCCGGGCACCCATCATGTTGCAAGAACATGTCACGACGAATGGCCAAGGGTACGTCTTCTAAAAGAAGTGACAATTCGTTGCTTAAAAAATCTAAATATCTTTCTCCATTAACAGTCTCATTAAAGAAAGGCCCAATTATTTCTCCACCTAGAATCCTGCACCACATATTTACAGACTAACGACCCTGATGATGGACCTCCGTCATCCAGTGGGGATTCGTTTCAGACCAGTAGTGCATATTATGTGAAAGTATTTCAGGATCGTCGTGTATAATATTTGAGAGCCAGTTGCAAAAATCCAACCTGGTATCGAAATCTTGAGAACTATGGTGTAGGACCATGTGATATGGGTGCAATCTAAAATAGTATATATTGTAAAGTAATCAGATCAATAAGACACATTGAAGTCCTTCGTTGTTAGTAAACGAAAAAGGACTTTAAATGCATTAACTATCGTAATGTTATTACGAATTTTTTTCGCCCGGCCTCTCATTATTTTTTATTATTGGTACCTTTTAGTTTACTTTGCCTCACTTAATTATCATGTTGTCGGTATGATAAAAATGAGAAACATATAACGACAAACGAAAAAAATTAAAACATTTTTATCATTATAATATCGAATAAAACATGCATTAATTAATAAATAAGTAGTCACCTGTGTTCTCTTAAAACATTTTGGACGGTGGTTCGACATATACCCAAATCTCTAGCTATAGCTCTGGTGCTTGAATGAGGGTTAACATTTACATAAGCTAAAACATCAATAACATTTTCCTCTGTTTTACCTCTGCGTTGTCTTCGGTACACAGGAAGATTCACATTTCCAGTAGTACGCACACGGTGTGCGAGTCGGAGAAAAACTCTTCTGCTGTGATGCCGTCTGTTAGGGTACTGCAGTGCATACATTTTAGTAGCAATGGTTGCATTGCTCATACATTCAAAATCAACTGCCAACGTATCAAATGCTTCTTCATTTGTAAGAATCATTTTGGTACGAAAAGATAAAGAAAGTCTATTAAATGCAACACGATGAATAATTTTTGACATATGCGTGAAAATCATAGCTTGCTTGTTTTCAACAGGGAATTTATTTTATATCTTACATGACCCTCTTTACTAATTTTGTTGTCATCAGTAAACAGTAATTCATATTTTAAACTGTATTTGTTGTTGCTGGCCAAATATCGGTTTTTATTGATATTTTGTGCTTTTGATTTACTAACACATCGCTTGAAAACAAATATAACATTCGTATATAATTAAAAAAATGTTAGATTTATCACATTATTATTTTATAATTTGTTCTCATTATTAGTAGAGACAGCATTAAATTTAGGTAATCTAGCGGCAATCGTAACATTAGTATGATAACAGTTTAAATTACTGCAGACCAATGTAAGATCTTTTCATCCAGGCTAAATTTAATAATTTCCGTTAACGCGAACTAACCTACTAGGCGTTGGAAGAACAATTCCCGCCATTTACCTGTTTCTTACGATATCTCAGGATAGGAAAAAGATATCGACTTGCAGTTTCCACTGTTTTATTACTAATTTAGTCTGCTTTTTAAAGACCTACTTAAATTTTTATGCTTCCATTTAGAATTGTAAAGAGAAAACACAATATTAAAAAAATATTAAGCAGCACCCTCTAGCATTTATGTTATTAATCAGATTGCTTCAAATTTTCAAATTTTCTATTGTTTAAAAAAAGCTCTTTCGAACAACATCAAGTTTATTAAAATCGGTCAAGCAGAACCTGAATTAAAGGCGTTTTTTCGTAACAAGGTTCCCACTCTCCCCCACCCCTTATTTGAAGAGCCCTTAACTGAGTAAATTTTAAAAAATTTTGTTTTTTAAAATTTTAACTGTCAAATACACCCTCTAGCGGTGGACTTACAATTCTGAAAATAATTTCCAGGCGTTTCTCAAGGCCACTTTTGTTATAAATTTTTTTTTCCCGAACCTGTGCTATAATCCATTCCTGAGATATGGCCGACGGCCGTTCTTAGTTGGCCACCCGGTATATTAATAAGTCAAATATAAAAAAAGGTTCAATATATAATAAAACACCGTTAGATCAGGTTAAAGTGCGTACGAAATTATAACATTTAGGAACAAGAAAATAAAAAGCAGTTTAATAAACACATAAACACAATAAAAAAGCAAACAGAATAATCACATCCACAATTGTGTCATAAATAAATCAGAATGAAAATCGTAATACTAAACATGTGGTCCTTTAAAACCAATCTTGCCGGTCTTTAAGTAAATAAGCAATTAACGTAATAAGGAAGATTACGGTACATATAAAATATAACAACAGTAAAATTACACAGGTGATAATAAGATAACTGTAAGAACAACAGGAAAAATAGGCAGAATTTTACACATACACAATTGCGTACAATTACAGTAAATTACATATAAAGAGAAATTAGTTCGCAGACAAACAATTCTACTTAAACAGGCTGAATCAAAGACAAAAAAAAACACATTAAAACAAAGCCTTACAAGAGTAAGTACAAATAAATAACCACGTGACCGATACACAAGCATGAGTGACTGCGTTAAAAAAATACAGCGTCTCTTTCTCAGGTTACACATACATCTATACAAAACAATAAAAACAGTAAACATAGAACTCGAGGAGCCGTTTACCGTCATTTGGACCCGAAGTGTGTAAATCAATCGATATTGCCTATATAGAATATAACCGTGATTTATTCTTTACACGTTTTGTCCACGCCAGCTCTCTCCATACAAATATCATCAAACAGACAACAATGCTAATTCGCCCTATACTGTTTGACGCTAGACCATTTATTTAAACAGATTTCAACTACCTGTATTTACTCTCGAAATCAATCCCCGTTTTCAAAAGTAATAAAAAAAACAGAAATTATTACGTGGGAAGATTTTTCACATTCATTAATTTTAAAAATATGCACTCGTCCGTAGAAAAACCTACATCTAATATCGAATTTCCTAGTACCAAACAAAGATGTCTTTTGATTTGCATTACGTTCCAATGTAATTTGTTACAACGTCTCTTTTCGAAATCTCCCAAAAACTCAGAATTCTCAAAAAGTAATATTAAACTAAAATCACAATTCTCGAATTTTCCAAAACTTCTGGACTTTGCAAAATTCTTTGAAATCACAAAACTTCGAACCATACCAAAGCTTTAAAAGTTCAAAAACTCATCATGTTTAGTTTTCAGTTAGAATTATGTGATTTATGTAATGTGAAAAAACAACAATCTAAAACATTCTACAAAGTTTTCTCTAAACCAATGAGGATTCAGGATCCCTTCATCACCTTGAATTTGGAAGGAAATAAATAACGTGCAGTTTTTCACAAACCTCATTTTTGTCTTGACTTGACGTCCGGAGAAGGGGGATTTGTACTGCTATCATCGTTCACGACAAATGGGTAATGAGGGTGTAACCAATCCCCTAAAAAGCGTAACGTTGCTTATGACCGATCCCTAAAAGCGCTCAGAACCTTGTAAAATACTTAGAAATGCACTCAACTACTAAAAACGTTTAATAATGTATCTTTAAATCGCTTAAAAATCTTTTTATTTTGAATTAATTAGAGAAACGACAATGAAATATTTTTGAAACAGGAGAATGGGAAAAACAACCGCAACCGTTCTGGCAAAAACTAACAAGTCAACTGTCATTCTGTTGTCCTGGAAACTATCTGTAGACCAATGCGCGTCGGAGTTACATTCATATTTTTATTATGGAATAATAGCTTTTTTTTGTATTTGTGGGCCGAGATCTAGACACAAACGGATATGTCAGGCATCTCTATGCGCATCAACTACTAATGGTTATTAGCACTACCCATCACTAAAATTTTGACCTACTAATTCCACCTTTAGTAAGGGATCTTTAACGTGTCACTCATGGTATTGCCACGGGACCTACAGTGTTACTTCCTATCCGAGAACAAGGAGTGCTTTGGTTTTTCTCCATTTTAAAAAAAACGGTTACCTCGGCCAGGTTTGGACCTGCGCCGTTCGGGTGAAAAGCAAGGACACTCTAATCATTCCACCACCGAGACAGCTGGGTAATAATATTAATCTGTAGAGATGTATTTTTTCTATGTTTTTGATATCTGTATTTTATATTTTCATCGAACAAAAGTTCGGTATATGAATTCGTTAAATCTGTGTGTGTGTGTGTGTGTGTAACTTTTTCGTGTTAAAGAATATTGAAAATCTGACTTCAGATTCTGAAAGAGGATAAAAAAATAATAGGGGCCACATTTGTACGAACTTTGTATCTCATCGGAAACATGGTCAAATCGGGGGGAAAAATATAAAAATTATTAATATACATATGATACACATATAATTTTACGATAACCGAAGTAAAGCAACGTCGGGTCCGGTCAGTACTTGGATGGGCGACCGCTTGGCAACACCGCGTGCCGTTGTCTTTTTTTATATTTTTATAATGTAGTTAACGCTAAACAAGATAAACAATAGTAGATTATATTACAAGTGAGTGAAATAAGCCATTATAAGCAAGTGAGATTTTTGACGCGCGAGTGCTTATAATGGCATTTCACTAACGTGTGATATACGATGTTTTGTCCAACAGTTGAATTTTTTTTAACGAAAAACTTGAAGAGATTATTTAAATAAAAACAGTCAAGCAGCCAGGTCTTGGTTGTCATGGTCGGTTGACCGGTTGTCATGAATACGTTGTTGATATAAAGTTTAGTCACTAGTGAATAAAATTTGATTTTAGTCACTGAAAACTAACGTATAAAACACGTGAAAAACTGCAACTGTTGGACAATAGTAGATTATATTACAAGTCATTTTAATCATTCATTTTAATTCGTAGGACTACGGTATACCGGGCAGATGCCCCCTATACCTTCATCGGACCTTGCTTTATTCAGGGCATAGTATATACATGTCATTTCATTCCTATCTAACTTAAACTAACTTAAGATATGTAACAACAAATAGCCATATAACTACATGGTATAAATATTTCATATAACTCAACACAGCACGATCTTCGGCCTCTTGTGCCTCGTCTCGTCGTTAGCGTCGTAGTTCCATAATCCCGCGATGACGGAATTTGGATGGGCCGCTAGTACCATCTCCAGGTTGGCTGTGGCGGTTTTCATGAAGTCCATTAACGTGGCCATCTTGAGATCCTTGTGGAGTCGGTCGTTCCTTACGTACCAGGGAGCGTCGGTGATGATCGGGAGACAGTTGTTCTGGATGGTCTGAAGGCGCTTGATGTACGAGGGAGCGGCGTATGCCCATGCTTCGCAGGCGTAGCTCAGCATCGAGCGGATGATCGACTTGTAGATCAGCATCTTGTTGTCGGTTGTTTGGACGCTGTTCCGCCCCATGGGCGGATACATCTTCTTGATGATGCCGTAGGCCTTGGCTCTTTTGTCTGCGACGTGCTGGTTCCATCGGAGCTTCCTGTCTATGAGGAGTCCCAGGTACCTCACGGAATCACTCCATGGGATGTCCTGCCGAACATGGAGATGTTCCTCGTGGGACTCATGTATCTTCGGGTGAACAGGACCGCGGTGCTTTTTACGGGGTTGATTCCGATGTGCCATTTGGAGTACCATCCTTCCAGGTCGTTCAGTGCTCGTTGTAGGATCTTGCTCGCCTGGTGGTTGCTGTGTAACTGGGCGAGGACTGCGGTGCCGTCCGCGCAGGTGGCTAGGGTGCTTCCGTCGGTCTTTGGCAAATCTGAAACATAAAGATTGAAAAGCGTAGGGGCGAGTATCGAGCCTTGAGGAACTCCCACGGTGGTTTTCCTGGGAAACGACCTACAGTGGGGATAGTTTCATGCTGAAGCATCGACTGGTGAGGTAGGACCGGATCATCTTCACTATGGGTAGCGAGATCCTGCGTTCCAGCATCTTGAAGAGGAGTCCGTGGTGTCAAACCTTTTCGAAGGCCTTGGAGATGTCCAGAAACATCCCTCCGGTGAACTTCCTCAGTTGAATCCACGCACGATGAATTCCACGACTCGGAGCGCTTGTTGTGTGGTCGAGTGGTGAGGACGGAAGGCGAACTGCTCGTCGGGAAGGATCTTGAGTTCTTCGATTTCTACCTGTACTCGGGTGTGGATGATCTTCGCCAGTAGTGTTCCCATCGTTGGTAGTAGGATGATCTGGCGGTAGTTTTGAGGGTGGCTGAGTTTCTTTCCGGGCTTCGGTATCATCACGGTGTTCGCTTCTTTCCATCTGATTGGGAAGTGTCTGAGCCTCAGCGCCGCGTTGTAGATGGTCGTGAGGTATGCGATGCCTTTCGGTGGGAGGAGCTTCAGAACCTTGTTCGGGATGGAGTCCGGTCCCGGGGATTTCCTGGGCTTCAGCTTCTTGACGATGCCTTGGACTTCTCTCGGCGTCGTGGGTCGGATGTTGTCCTCGGTGTCCTCTGCTAGGTTGGCCCTGAGGGCGCTGTGGACTGCGGCGATGTGGTCCTGATCGGTGTTTTTTTGTAACGAGCTGCATTGAAGTTCGATGGTCTCGGCGAATACGTCCGCTTTTTCGGCTTCTGTGTAGACGAGTCCGTTCCTTCCGTGCAGTGGTGGGACGAGGATGTATTCCTTCCTTAGGGATTTCACCATCTTCCAGTATGATCCATCTTGGGTGTTGAAGGACTCCACTTTGGCCTTCCATGTCGAGTTTCGGTGCTCCGTGATTGCTGTCTTCACGCTCTGTGCATCCGGTTTATCTCCTCCGGTCGTCCGGGTGTTGCGTCCTGTGGCCCTGTTCTTCTCGCGGATCAGGTCTCTGATCTTCCTGGGTAGTCCGTAGGTGTTTCCTCGGTGTGCTTCCGTGGTGCGCCTGGCGTATTCCGTTGCTTGGAGTATGGTCTTCGTGATGTCCTCTACGGCGAAGTTCAGCTGCTGAACGTTGTCGATGGTCGGCACCGATGGGATCCTTCCGTATATGATGTTATTGTATCTTCTCCAGATGATCGTGGATTGTTGTGCGGGTGTGGGCGCTTCCGGGGTGCCTAGTTGGAGTAGAACCAGGTTGTGGTCGGAGCTGAGGTCTTCTATCGTCTCCATCCTGTAGTGTAGCCTCACGTTCCGGAAAATGGCGATGTCCAGTACGCCCGGTCGGTATAATTCCTGGTATGGGAAGTGGGTTGGCTCGGTTGGTCCATCCGCGATGATGTTTCTCGGGCCGACGTGGTCTTCTAGCTTCCTTCCCAGCTCGTTGGTGGTCCTACTGTTCCACAGTGGGCGTTTCGCGATGAAATCCCCTCCTGCGATCGTTGGGGTGTTGTCCTCGAAGAGGTCGTCCAGTTCCTGTTCGTCTTTCTGGGCTCCCGGTGGTTTGTAGATGGCTATGATCCTCATGAGACCGGCTGTGCTGCTGATAATTCCGATGGCGGTGGTTTCCATCCTCTGCATCTTCGATGTGGGCAGTGGGTGGTGGTCGATAAAGCTCTTGATGTAGATAGCCGTCCCTCCGCATCTTCCGGTCAGCCTGTCCGTGCGGTGTAGCGTGAAGCCTGCTATCTTCGGGTTGTTGCATGGGCGTAGATGTGATTCCGATAACAGTACCATGCCCAGGTTGTGGTGGTGTATGAAGGCGGCTAGCTCTTCTCTCTTGTGAAGAAGACCGTTCGCGTTCCACATCGCGATGTGGAAGGATGCTGGCTTGTGAAGGCGTCTATCCATGAACGGTTTTTTCAGCACGGATTGCCCTCAGGATCCTCATGGCGAGGGCGAAGTCGGCGTATTCTTCTGAGATGGTGGTGTGTGGTCCATGGCAGTTGCAGCAGTTGGCTGCCGTGTCCCTGGACTTCTGGCAGGTGCTGGTGTGGTGGAGCCCTCCGCACTTGACGCATCTGGCGATGGCGTGACATCCGCCGGTTGAGTAGCCGAACCGTTAGCACTGGTGGCACTGTCCGACTTCGTTCTTCTTGTGTGGGGATTCCATACCGATCCTGAGGTAGCCGAGGGTCCTCATCTCCTTGGCTCTTGCAGCCTTGCCTAGTTGCACCAAAACCAGTGACGTGGGTCGGCGTTCTCATTCCGCTTGCATACGGGACACCTGGACTTGATGGCCGAGGACGGTGAAGTCATCAGCAACCTGCTGCAGCATGTCCTCTCCCTAGGGGATTCCTCGGACCACTATCTTGAGTGGCCTGCCTTCCTGTAACATATAGGTGTTAAACTGTACCTTTATGTTGTCCAGGGTGGTGGTGGCTCTCCTGTAGTCCTCGGCGGATCCTACGTTGACGATGATGCCCGTTCTCGTTGATCTCGTCTGCGTCGAGGTGATGCCTGCTCCGTTGAGGACCCACATCGCGGATCAGTAATCCTCCTGTTGGTGAAGAATGAGGGGTGGCACACGTTTTTTCTTCGCCGGTGATTCTGGCTGAGCTGCTTGAGGCTCCTCTTCTACGCGCTGCCTCTTCGCCGTTGCCCTCCTGGTGTAGACCTGGAAGCCTTCGTCGTCTTCGTCTGACGTGTCGTGGGCAACCGCTTGGCTAGGTTGCGGCTGGGCGACTTCCATAGGGGCTTCTTGCTCAGTCGCCGCGTTGAAGGTGGTAGGAAGTGGCGTTGCTTTCTTTCCGTTGTTCTTCGCTGCTTTCTTCTTCGGTTTCTTCTTTTCCGGTTCCTTACCGGAAGTTGAAGGGGTCGGAGCGTCCATTTCTGTTCCGCTGGTGGTGGCGGCTGACGGGGCAGGTGTCTTCTTGTTGGTGGGTGTCGGGAGGAGTGTGTCCATCTTCAGCATGAGCCGGTGGATGGTGGCCGTGAGCTCTTCTATCTTAGGGTTCTGGCTGGCCGCAAGCTCTCGTTGTACCGCAAGATCCTTCCGGAGTTGCTCATTATCCTGTTGAAGCATCCTCATATCGTAGACGGTAGGTGTCGGCGTCGCTAAACTTCTGGTTTCTGCGTCCATTTCTTGATGTTGATCCATCATTGGTTGTAAACATTTGCAGAGCCGCACATGGTGTGCATATACGCCGTGACCATGCTGCTACGTGTGTAAGAGGAAAACCCCTGAAAAAACCTCATACAAGGTAGACGGTAATGTGAATCGAACCCATTACCTCCCGAATGCTAAGCAGGTCGAGTCACCACTACGCTACCAGCTCGGTATTACAAGTCAGTCAAATAAGCCTTTATAAGCAAGTGAGATTTTTGACGCACGAGCGCTTGCGCGAGTGCGACAAATTCTCAGGTGCTCATAATGGCATTTTACTCACGTGTGATATACGACGTTTTGTCCAATAGCTGCATTTTTTTAACGAAAAACTTGAAAAGATTATTTAAATGAAAAAGAGTCAAGTAGTCAGGTCTTGGTTGTCATGGTCGGTCGACCGGTTGATTTTAGTCACTGGAAACTAACGTATAAAACATGTGAAAAACTGCAACTGTTGGACAAAATATATTTGACAATGCAATTTTGTTCGGTTTGGTTAGAAGAGCATTCTCAACTTGTTATAATTAAATTATTATACACAGAATGTATTAAAATGAGCTAGCAAATGTAGATACTAGTTGATTATTTCTAATTAATTAATAGATCGTTCAAGAAAACCTCTAATTTTTTAAAAGAATTTTCTACATCAAAATTTTACATCATCATATAAAACAATGAATACAATACAGCCATCTGAGTAGGAAATTGTTGAAAATTTTCTTATTTCCCAAAATTTACAAATTTTTAGAAATTTAGAAATGATATACTTAAAAATTATCAATATTTGAAAATTCTTGAATTTTCAAAAATTTTTGAATTTTTCGAATATTTTTCATCGTTAGCGCCACCTACAAGGGACACATTTTTTTGCCCATCGACCGGCGTATTGTGAAAGAAAACTTTGCTGTATTTCGAATAAAAAAAGGCCGACCCGACAGTTCCGTCAGGGAGGCTAGCCGTCGAAATAAATATTTCGAAATCGGTGGCCGAGCCCTTGAAACAATGTGGGGATCCGCCGACTTGGCGGTTTTGCATCCTCAAACGTCTATCTACCGACTGATAACAAAAAAAAGCGACAGTTATGTGACAGTATTCAAGCACCTGGTACTTGTCAACAATTAGCACATTTATGTGTTACTAGACAAGATCAGCTCCGGCCGACCAACGGTTCCTAATTTCACCTAACTAGACGCTATTTTTTATCAACTTAAATTCCGACAGTCCAGACACCACACATTTAGAGCATTCAACTCTCGGACTATTGGTGTCCACTCTACATTTCAACACATTGCGGACTGCTCTATTTACAAACAAGTTATGGACACTTTAGGAATTTATGTTAAAGAGAAAAAACCGAACCATTTGCAAGATACCAGCTTATCAGTAGGAAACAAAATATAAGTGAAACAATTGAACAATATGTCCAAGCACTTCATTTGTTAAGGAAAGACTGTAAGCGCAAGAATGTTATTGCTGAGAAACACAAAGAAGACTATATCCGAGACTGCTTAGAGAAGGAAGAGTTGACACTAGCAATTCACAATGGGGCGCATAAGTTATTGCTGTTAAGAATGACAACCTCAAGATGAGAATGGTGATTGATTACACTCAAACTATAATATTAATCGCATCCCTCATTTGGATGCTTACCCATTACCAAGTATATAAGGACTTGGGAGCATTGGTAATTACAAATATTTTAGTACTGCCGATCTTAGAAGTGCGTTTGAAGCAAATGACCAACTATATCAATATTTCAGAAAACCATTTGCTGTTGCAAATGGAGTTGCAGATTTCACAGAGTTGTGGATGAAATGATCAATATTGAAAAGATGGAAGGTGTCTACGCGTATCTTGATAACGTCACAATTTGAAGAAAATCTGAAGAGGAATATCAAGTCTTAACAAGATTATGGAATTAGTAAAAAAATACAATTTAACAATCAACGAGGAGAAAACTTTATTCAATCAAAAACCAATCAAGATACTGGGACAATTCATTGAAAATTCGACGTTAAAGCCTGACCTTACAAGAATAAAAGCTTCGCTTAAAGTGCCTTCACCAAGTAATGTTACTTCTTTAAAGTGAACTCTTGGTATGTTTGCTCATTATGCTAAAAATCTTATAAAATATAATCACTTCCCTTTGGATAATCAGCCCACAATTGATTTTGAAAACATCGAAGAAGATAGTTAACTCTTCTATCCAGAGCATTGAAGGTGTTCTCTTTGCAGTGGAGACAGATGCATCGGAACACTATCGCAGGTACATTAAGTCAACATGGTAGACCTGTAGCCTTCTTCTCAAGAACACTTTCAAAGATCGAACAAAACCATTCAGCTGCAGATCAAAAATTTGTTTCATTCATGTTTAACTTAAAACACTGCATGTTTTAGTTTCGATATTATCTATGGACCTGGCAAAAATAATGTTGTTGCAGATACATTCTCACGAGTTTGTGGTGCCATTAGTGTCATGACTTCATTTATATTTGATCATTTTTCGTTCTTTACTTTTAAAATGTTATTGTTTTGATGAGAAGGTTGTTTTAAATGGAATTAAAAAGTTGTGTTTTCAAACGTATTTTATTTTTTGATATTTTTATTAAATTCCAACTTTAATAATTACGGGAAATAACGTAACATGATGCCGAAATAGTGGATTTATTGAACTTAATAGAAAAATATCTGGCGTGGAACACCACACGATCTTCCAACCTACAAAGTGGAAATTAAAATAAATGAAATAATTGTAATAACATTTTTTTTAGGATAATTATGCAACCTCTTTTATAAGAAGTTCGTTACGAAAATAGGCAACATTGTAAACGCAAAATAATAATCTATGTCCAACAGACGTTTAAAACTTCATGACAGGCAGAGGTTAATAGACATCTGGACGCTAACTTAAATTAAACGAAATGAAATAATATTTTTTTACTTGATTTATTTATGGGCCAAGATCTAAACACAAACGGAAATGTCAGGCATCTCTATGCGCATCAACCACTAATGGTTATTAGCACTACCAGTCACTAGAGTTTTTACCTACTAAAGGAATTCCACATTTAGTACGGGATCGTTAACGTGTCAATCATTGTATTGCCACGGGACCTACACTTTTACTTCCTAACCGAGAAGAAGGAGTGTTTTGGTTTTTCTCCGTTTTTAGAAAAACGGCTACCTCGGCCAGATTTGAACCCGCGCCGCTCGGGTGAAAGGCAAGCACTCTAACCATTCCACCGAGGTAGCCGAAATAATATTATCTTCAACTTTTGCAACCTTTTTTTATACGTTCATAATGAAAACAGGGAACATTGTAAAAACAATAATCAGAATTACGTTTAAAGCTTCATGTCAGATACAGATTAATAGACATAAATACATGTTAACGTAAAAAAAATTCCTAAGCTGCCCGCTTCTATAAAAATAATAATATAAGGTTTCTTAGTATAACGCAAGGTAAGTCTAAAGATAAACTAAAAATGAACGAAAATGGTTAAACTGTATTATTGATATCTTATAGAAATGGGCGTCAACATGTATTTGTCTATTAATCTCTATCTGATCTGAAGGTTTAAATGTCGCTATGATATATTAAATAATTCAAGAAAATGAAATAATTTTGATTATAATTTTTTTAGGGTAACTGTGCGACCCCTTTTATACTATCATAACGGAAACAGGCAACACTGTAAAAGCAAAAACAATAATTTCTGTCAGAATGACGTTTAAAACTTCATGTCAGATAGATATTAATATAGTAATATTCACGAGTAAGAGCAGTTGCGTCGCTAATGTTAATACTGTCAGAGGACGCCGATGTTGTCAGATTGTGAAAATAACAGTCAAATCTTAGCTTGAGGGGCTAAGTTTGTTTTGTAACAATAATAAAATTTAAGTTTTATATTTCTTTTGGAAAATGGGTGTTATGTCAAATGCTCAATGTCAGAAATGTTTGATAACACCGGACAGAATTGCTAACCTAAATCAATTCCATCTGCTTGCTCTCGTGCACAAATGCTGGTTCTAAAGGTAGTAATGAAACAAAGTTAGTTATAACGCAACTGCAACTGCTCTGACTCGTAAAAATTGGTATAGACATAAATACATGTTAATACAAAAAAAAATGCCAAAGCCGCCCGCTTCTATAAAGATATCGATAATACAGTTTCAGCATTTTCAATCATATTTCTTTAATTTTTACATTTATTTCGCTTTACAATAAAAAATTAAATTTTCTTTAAAAAATATGTCTACACCCTTTCTTACAAAATTAATCGTTAATCAGATAATGAAAAAAATGGAACTAACACTTAAATTCTACCTTAGGAATTTTTTTGCCGTTAAATTACGCATCATATCAAAAAATTGCATAGAACATAATTAATCGATATGTTTAAGGTCTATTTCTAGGTATTTTTATATCTTTGAAATATGCAGCTGTCTTAGAAATATTTGATAGAAACCAAAAACTTTCTCTAATAACCCCCCTCCCAGCCACTGAATTTCTCTTAAAATCTAATCAGCTCCAAGCCAAATGATAACAAGCTTAAACACAAAATTTTAAGTACGTAGGTATTTTCGTTCTGGAGTTATCGTGGATACTAGCATACATCCATAAACACACACACACACACACGCGCGCACACATACACATACACACACACATACACACACACATACGCTCACATCCACACATACGCGGACGCGCACGCACACGCACACGCACACGCACACGCACACGCACACGCACACGCACACGCACACGCACACGCACACGCACACGCAAACGCACACGCACACCCACACGCACACGCACACACGTCCGCACGCACGCGCGCACTTACGCACGCACGCACGCACGCACGGACGTATGCATACACGCACGCACGCTCGCATGCACGCACGCACGTACACGCACACGCACACGCATTCGAACATGCATACGCACACGCACACACGCACACACGCACGTACGCACACACACACACGCACAGACACAGTTCCATCTGCATCTCTCGTGCATAAAGGCGGGTTCTAAAGGTGGTAATCAAACAAACTTAGTTATAACACAACTGCTCTGACTCTGACTTCTTTCTGAGTTAACATGTATTTGTCTATTAATCTCTGTCTGATCTGAAGTTTTAAACGTCGTTATGACATATACATATACATATACGTTATTTGCGAAACTTCACCGTGCGAAAGGTTTCTGGTAAATTTCAGGGACGGACAGAACGTCAAAATATCTGCTATAGCTACTCCATCGAGAAGATATATTAGATTGAATAAAAAAAGTTGGGCTAAAACTGAACACCCATAATATGTGATATGTAATTTCAAAAATTCGATCAAAGTGGATCCAGATAAAGTCAAGGCGGTTGACAATTTAAAAATCCCAAAGAATGTAAAAGAATTACAGCGTTTTATACGCATGATTACTTACTTAGCAAAATTTATTAACTATTTATCCTAATTAACAGCTTCATTGAGGAAACTGTTAGTAAAACAGATAGAGTGGTGTTGGGAACATACGCAGGAATTTAATAGAATTAAAGATGTTATCAAATCAGCACCAGAGTTACGAAACTACAATCCAAATGAAGGTATTACTTTATCCGTGGATGCAAGTAAGCATTTGGTGGTATCGGATTTGCTCCAAGGAGGCCGGTCAGTGGCCGTTAGCTCCAACTTAATCGGATCAACTTAATTATGGTCCAATACAAGAAGAGGCCACCGTCATATTGGTTGGCTGTAAAAAATTTCATGAATACATATGGGAAAATCCTGATTTGATTATTGAGACTGACCACAAGCCAATTGAAGCAACATCAAAAACCATTACACCGTGTTCCAGTCAGGTTGCAGCGAATAGTTTTTGAAATAATACCGTATTCCCCAAAAATAAAATCTAAGAAAGGTACGGGAATGTTTTTGGGTAACATTTTTAGCCGTAACTGTTCCGGGACAGATCAAACAGACCATGAAGCTACTTCAGATATTACCATTCATGTCAATGTACCATTATCAAAATCTATATTGGAGAAGCTAAAAGAAGCAATTCAAGAAGACTCAACGTTGTCTGAAGTTAAGACTCTAAGAAGACAGTTTGCCTGATAGTAAAGAAGAACTTGACATTAACGTTCAAGAATACTTTAATTTTAAAGATGAAGGTGGGCAGCTAGTAATTCCAAGGAGTTTTGAAAATGTAGTACTTCAAGAAATACACCGAAGGCATAAAAGGTGTAGAAAGCTGTCCCTGTTTAGCTAGAGAAAATTTTTTCTGTCCTAAGATTAGTTAAGGTATCACAACTTCATCTACGACTATAAACGTAATAAAAAGATGGTTTGCTGCTTTTGGCATTTCTGATCAATTAAATACGGACGAAGGGCCACAGTCAGCAAGCCAAGAATTTCAATTGTTCATGAACCAATAGAAGATTCGCCATAAGAGTTCCAGTCCAGAATTCGCAAGATCTAACGGAGTTGCTCAAAGATATGTGCAAGAAGTCAAACTGTTGTTAAAGAGGTGTTTAAATGACAGGTCCGATATACACCTAGCACTACTGAATAATCGTAATATCTCTAAGGGTAACATGGGCTCACCCGTCTCAAGACTGACGAAAGACAAAATCTCTGTTGCCCTGTCCGCCTCAGGGACTTAATCCTAAGTTAATAAATCCTACAGAAGTTTCAAACGTGCTGAAGAAATGGCTGACTCAACAGAAGGCTACGGCTGATAAAGGGAAAACTCCTAATCAACAATTCGTTATGTGGAGAAGAGTTCCCCGATATTGGACTCCGACAGAAGTAGTGGATAAGCATTCGGAGTCAAACCCTTACCTAGAACGTACTCCAGAGGGAGTACAATTCCGAAGAAATTCCTGGTTTCTCAGATAGAAACGCAATAAGCCAGATTCACAAATCTGTAATCAAGTGAGACAAAGTGAACAAGAAAGCTCAACTGAAAATCAAGATCGAGATCTGGATAATCAAGAATCGAAATCCGAGCAACCAATTGGAAGAGATCAAGAACCTCCACCGGCGGAGCCACCAGGCTACCGAACTACTAGTGGAAGAGTGATTAGACCTCCCAAAAGACTTAATTTGTGACTGTTAAAATAAAAACTGAACTTATGTTTTTTTAGTTCTCATAGTTGTTTTCACGCTGAACTTTTATTTGAATAAAAAGGAGGATGTCATGTGACGTCAATTATATTTGATTATTTTCACGTTATTTACTTTTTTAAGGTTATTGTTTTGATGAGAAGGTTGTGTTTTTATCGGTTTCTGTCTATTAAACACCTGTTTACATTTATAAAAGTTAGCTGGTAGCTAGGCCATAACCGTATCCTGTATGTAAAATCGGTATGGTAATATTACCTTACCAAAATGTCAATTGTCAACATTTGTTGAAGAATTGAAAACCAATAAATGTCTGTATCGTTATTTATTTAAACAGAAACAGAACTGTAACCAATACCTAATAGTTTAATAAGAAGAAAATTCACTATTACTCTTTTTATTACCGCCGTTAAATAAACAGTGTTGGTGCAATCTTTCAAACAGAAATCGCAATTCCCAGCAGTTTGCAATTAGAAGATTCCGTGTGTGAAAATGTATTTTGCTGCCCAACTTCTGTTGTATGTTATATGTTTATTGTAAATAATTTCAGCTGAAACCGCTGCATTTTCTGGCAATAAACCACCAAAATCCAAATTTTTTTCCAATTTTGTTTGAATAAACTACAAAATCTAACCATGTCATGCAAACGCGATCAGCCCAATCGTTTTAAAACAAATCTTTCGATTTAACTGTTTTGGACTGTCGACTCAATCGACAGAAACCGATAAAATCTTGAACGTACCGCAGATGAAATCAATGTCATACGAGCCATTCTTACACATAGCACTTCTACGTATACGCACAACACTACCTAGTCTATAATACACACGCAAACACGATATGGAAATAAAAAGAGGTCTAATAAGTTTGCAAAAACACAAAAAGAAATGTCTGTAGATTCGTAACTGTAACACAAATACAAATGTTGTACAATACACGTAAAGTACCGAAGGCACCTAGAACGGATGCACCTGGTAGCAATACGAATACGCAGAAATGGTTGGTTTGTCTATTAGTCCAATGCACACACAACGTACAATAGTAGTAGTATATAAGTTCAAATATGTACAAGTTCTATTTAACGTAAATATGTCCTAACTAAATAAAAATATATGCAAAGTCCTTAACACTACACTATATGAAATATCGTCCTTGCGAATAACAGTAATAAAAAAAATTGACCATAATTACACAATAACAAACACACGTACACGTAGTCAGAATTCCAAACGACGATCCTGGGCCTCAATCTGCCTACCTCCAGGATTTGTTCCGCCAGTCTCAGCTGCCTGTAAGGTAAAAGGTGACTTATACACCCCAAGCGAAGAACTCAGATCAGACCACCAGTCTCAATAGCCTGTTAGATAGTAACAAAACTTCTACAACCTGAGTGATCACCTTTGCGTTTCGTTCTTCTATTCATACCCGGATTCTAGAAATTGAAATAATGAATGGAATCTTTATGTCATCCTCGAATAGTAGACTGGATTTTATCAAAGAATCTTCCATATTATCTTGAAACAGTAAGGAAAGTGATTGAATCTTGTCCTATTTGTGCTGAATTAGAGCCGCAATTTCTAAAAGTTGATGATGGGAAACTTATTAAAGCTACTCTGCTCTTTGAACGACGACCTCGATTTAAATGGCCATGTTCCTATCGCAGGTAGAAATAAACATATTCATACAATTACAGACGAATATTCTAAATTTACGTTTGCCTATCCATGTCCAGATGTGTCTTCTGGTACTGTTATAAATTGTTTTAAAAATTTGTTTTTAATTTTCGGTATTCCTTCATACATTTTTTAGATCAGGGTACTGCATTCCTACCTGAGAAATTAAAAAAAATTCTTATCTTATGTTTCAGGGCATAGCTGCTAGTCGTTCTACTGTAATGTAACACTACAGGTAATGGACAAACTAAGGGGTATAATGGAATAATTTAAAAAACAGTTCTAGCATTGAGGTCTCGAAATTTAAGCATTTCATATTGGGAAACAGTCCTGGCAGATGCTCTTCATTCAATTAGACCTCTCTTATGTACACCAATCAATGGTACAGCACATGAAAGAATGTTAGTTCACAAGAAAAAAAACCCTAAACGGAAAATCAAGGACATCTCGGTTAAATGAATCTAGATCAGTTTTTATTATGAAGTTTTTCAGACAAAGCCAATATAAACCGCTTGTTGAGAAGGTGAATTTAATCGAAGCCAATCTAGAGTATGCCTTAATTTAATATCCAAGTGGAAGGGAAGTGTATGTTTCATTACGACACTTGGCATCTGTTAATATTAACAACAATAAAATAATGAGATGATATATGACGTGCACAAAAAGATAATGACATGTTTGAAATAACTGATCATTGTTTTGAAAGCGCAGACAAGCTTAGAAACCTCAAATGTGGAAAATAACGCATCTGAAATTCGACGCTCCACGCGAAATAAACGACTATTATTATTATTTATTAATTTTTGTTAATTATCATAGTTATCTGTCTTTACAATACTGTCAAAGTCATACTGACGTTTTATGCTGATTATAGCCTTTAGAGAAGGGTTTGTTATTATTAGTTCAAACCCAAGAAAGCTAAGTATTTTAATTGTGTGTAATAATGGTGAATATTTCCTTCATGTATAATTTTGATGATATATAAATATATATATATATATATATATATATATATATATATATATATATATATATATATATATGAGGGTTGTCCGTAAATTAAGGTATGCAAGGAGCTGCGGTCGCGATGGAGCGAGCCAGCTTAAATCTGACAACAGAGCTGTGTTCCATGATTCCCTCACCACTACTCTGTCCGGTTTCCACCTCTCTAAGGCGCTCAGTCTTGGCATAGCAGCCGTCAACGATGGAAGGGAAAATCGACGCTCCCACCAAGTGCGAATTGTGTTCTGTGATTAGATTTCTGTGGATTAAGGGGTCAAGTGTATGGATGTAAAAAATGTGCGTAAGTGGTGTAGGGAGTTCGCAGAATGCAGTACAAACGTTTACGGCGAGGCCGACCGCGGCCGTCCGTCAGTTTCGGACGAGACAGTGAGGAAAGTTAAGGAAATTTTGCTTGTGGATCGGCGGTGATCGTGCGAGAGATTGTCGAACTAATAGGGGACGTCTCTAAGACTACCGTGGACAAGATTTTGGCGAACACTTTGAATTATCACCACGGGTGTGCCAGATGGGTGCCGCGGATGTTCATCGATGAACACAAAAAGAAGCGCATCGACAGTCCCCCGAGTTTCTGTGCCGTTACAGGGAAGAGGGTGAGAAATTTCTGCAGTCGATTGTAATCTCAAACGAGACTTGGGTCCACTACTTTACGCCAGAGACTAAGGCACAATCAAAACAATGGCGTCATTCCGGTTCTCCAAGTGCCAAGAAGTTCAAACAAACCCCGTCAGCGGGGAAGGTGATGGCTTCGGTATTCTGGGATAGGAAAGGCGTTTTTCTGGACGACTACCTGGAAAGAACTACAACAATCAACGCGGTAAGGTACTACGAGACACTAACGAAGCTAAACCGGGCTATACAGAACAAAAGGAGGGGCCGGCTGACAAAGGGAGTTCGTTGGCATCATGATAACGCCCGCCCTTACGTCAACAACTTGAAACAACACCTGGGAGGAATGAAATTCTCAAGCGACAAAGAGCTGAAGGCAGCCGTCGATTCCTTCCTGCGCGAGTCGGCGGGAGAGTGGTACGACCCGGGTATTAAAAGGCTTCAAGAGCGACTCAAAAAATGCATCGATCGTGACGGGAACTACGTTGAAAAACAGCAAAAAGTCCAAGCTTTCAGAATCTGTAATTTGTTTTGCAATAAAATGATGTGAAAAATCATAGGAGACCTTAATTTACGGATAAACCTCGTGTATATATATATATATATATATATATATATATATATATATATAGATATATAAGCAAACGGACAAAACCTTAGTTAATTATGTAAAAAGGTTACAAAATTTAATGGATGAATAAAACCTTTATCTAATTAATTAAAAGCTTAAATTTAAAAAACGACAGAACTTTTTAATTACAAAGCATGTAACAAAATTTGGAAAACGGACAATACTTGCGTCCAAATAAATGCCTTATTTTTTATTGTATTCTTCGGAACACCCATTTCAATATTGTTATCAATGGTTTCTCACGAAATTTTACGAAATCGTTTCAATTCTACAATAAACTTAACATAATTTTTAACGTGACTGTCAGTGTTTGACAAATGCGTCTTGTTTGTTCATGATAAGAATATCTCTGTTACTATGGTAGTTGAGTATGACGTCATTGTAGTTGAAATACCGTTGTAATTCATAACGTCCTTTAAGGAACCAACAATTTAATATATATATATATATATATATATATATATATATATATATATATATATATATATAGGGTGGCGCACTGCATATGCCATGGAGTTTCTATAGGAGCCTATTGGATTTTTTATTCTTTTTCTTAGAGCATATACAGGGTATTTAGGAGCACAATTTAAAAATAATTTCCACTGTAGAGATCCATATCAAAGTAATATTTTTTAATGGAACACCCTGTATATTATATGTTTTTGGAATCTATGAATAAAATAAAGGCAAGTTGCAATAGAATTCCCTATACCCAAAACTAACCGTTTCAAAGATATTTAATGATTTTGAAATTACAGCCCTGCATTCAAAATTTATTTTTGTTACGTTTATTATTATTGAACCAGCGTACGCTCTGTCAGTACTTTGCAAAAGGGTTATATTGTAAGACAGCATAACATTTTTGTTAAGAAAATATACAGGGCACTCAAAAACCAAATGTAAACTGCAGGTACCTAATATTGCAAATAACTGCCTTATTTTAAATAGCACACTCTGTATTTAATAAACAAGTTTGTTGTAAAATTTTGTAACCTTTCAAATTATATTACGGTTCCCTAACCCTAACCTAACTCTAACAGTTTTTGAGTTATTTTGATTTCTTTTTATTTTAAATATTACATCTAATTTTTCAATATTAAGATGACCCTCAAATACAGGATGACATCTTTTTTATTTTGTAGGGTAAATAAAACTTAGCACTAATTGAAAAAAAATATGGGATACTAATAAAGCATGGAAATAATTTATTAATCAAGTATAGAATTAACAAAATAATTACAATTACTTTAATAAATGTCCGAAGTGGTGTGAATTTTGATCATTATAAAGGCGTATTCTGTCTTGGAAAGACCTCTTTGCATTTAATAACATTTGAGGTGTGATTGCTTCAAAGGAATAGCGTATTCTTACCTTCATATCATCAGGTGTAGTCGGAGGTACGTTATAAACAATACCTTTTATGTAGCCCCATAAAAAAAATAGTCATATCTGGGGGTCTTGTCGGGAAATTTTATGGTCCTTCCCTTCCTATCCATTTATTAGTGAAAGTTCTATTGAAATACTCTCGGAATGTGCCGGAGCACCACCTAAATGACTGCAGTTGACATTTGATTTTTGAATGCCCTGTATATTTTCGTAACAAAAATTTTATGCTATCTTATACAACAACCCTTTTGCAAAGTACTGAGAGAGGCTAAGCTGTTTCAATCATAATAAACGTAGCAAAAATTAATTTTGAATTCAAGCCTGTAATTTCAAAAATCATTAAATATCTTTGAAACGGTAGGTTTAGGTATAGGGAATTATATTGGAACTTGGATTCTTTATTTTATTCGTAGATTCCAAAAAACATATAACATACAGGGTATTCCATTAAAAAATATATAACTTTGATATGGATCCTTTTTGTGAACACCCTATACAGTTGAAATTATTTTTAAATTGTGTTCCTAAACACCCTGTATATGCTCTAAGAAAAAGAATTAAAAATTCCAATAGGCTCCTATAGAAACTCCGTGGCGTATACGGTGCGCCACCCTATATATATATATATATATATATATATATATATATATATATATATATATTGCTATTGACGACAGGATATTTTCTACAGAACACCACGCGTGCATCAAAATTAATCAGATAATCCTAAAAAGGCGTTGTTTCCTTACGGAAACCGCTGTTGGTTAAAAGAAGAGCCTTCCTCCTTCGGAGTCAGGATCTTTTAACTTTTAACCAACAGAGAAAACCAACAGTTCCCATGCAACACCGCTTTTTCCCGGATTATCGATAATTTTGGACGCACTAGTGGTATTATATATGAAAGTTTACATTTTCGTACACTTTATTAAATTTTATTACCATATCATAACTTTACGTTCGACCAACTCAGAGCTCTTGTTGCTCATTTAGTAAACTAATTTAAAATATTGGTTTAATTATAAGCACACATACGAAAGATTAGCTGCAATACTAATTAAAATTCTGATAAATTAACTTTAACAAAACAATATAATTTATATAAAACAAACAGATAACTCAAAGGTAGTCGTAAAAGACACTCGGCCTGTGAGCTATGATACCTAGGGCTGTTTGTTAAGCTAAAAATTGTTAGTAATACACAGGAACGGTAAATAATCATTTGGCAAAGTTTTAACCACGATGCGCAATTATTACTGAATACGTCTTTGTGTAATGCCGAGGGCATCATAGAGCAAAAGATTGTTAGTAACACACAAGAACGGTAAATAATAGTTTGGCAAATACGTTAACTTGAGCAGTCATAAATTCTACTGAATACTTCTCTGTGTTATACGGGGATAATTACGCTTATATGTAAAGTGTTACATAATTAATTAATCTTGGGTAATTAAACAAGTTAAATAACTACATAATTTAAAAAAATAAGCTTAATTTCGTTTAGGGTAGATGAAATAACCGCTGCTAGTTGGTGGTTTTTGATAGTAGTTTGGTTAGCATCTTCTGGGTTAACTGGACGTTATACAGGAAAACGTTTTATGTTTGAAAGATATGGCGGGTTACTATTTTACTTCATAAAATTTAATCATAATGTGCCTACTACACGCCCACGTGTTCGTGGCCATTTCCCACCTCTATTTTGACGGCTTCTTTTCGGAAGCCTTTTTCAACCCCCAGACGAAATTTTTAACTCCATGATGGTATTTCTACCTCTAATTAATGACTTTTTGGCTGTCTGTGAGGGTAGGGTCGGTTTCTTTTCGGGGGCGTTTATCAACCCCTTGATGGAATTTTCATCCCTTTGGCAGTATTTTCACCCCTAATTAAGACCTTTTTGGCAGTATTAAGAGTCTTTTTGCCAGTCCACCCCCAGTGTTTAGAGTGCAGGACGGTCACGAGACTGGTATGGGGATGGTTACGTGACATTTTCACTCTAATTAAGGCCTTTTTGGCAGTTCAACTCCTGAAGGGTAGGCAAATGTGCGCGCAAGCAATTTTCTTATTGGATGGCCTGAGGGTGGGCCACGCCCCCTAGTTTCTGATTGGTCCATGGACTCCGACCCTGGTTTCCGATTGGTTGAGGTGTGTGGCTTGTAGGATATTTTGTCGACCATTCTGGTTTTGGTGGCCAGTTTGTTTTTGAGACCATTTTGTCGGAGATTTAAAATAACATTCAAATAAGGGGCTCATAAAACAATTATAGGACGCCGTACGTCCCCTGGTGTCTGAATGGTGGCGGCAATTTTATTTCAATTATAAGCAAAGTCCTCCGCCATTTTTTTGAAATTATGGCGTCATAATCAAAGCCCACGACCATTTTGTTTTTTGGCGGGAGCAATATAGAAATCGTGTTATATCACAACACCTTGGTTATTACTGATAATAAAAAAAGGTAAAGGAGTTTTAATAATTTATTATAAGTAATACCATTTTTAAATTTTTTAATATTAAATTGGTTGTTTTGCCTGTTGACCCTAAAGAACGTATATCCCTATTCTTCAGCCGCTCGTTAAATTGGTGTATACGCTGGTTCTCGCTCAAGTAGTATGCATTTAAATTCAGCTTCACAATTACCATCTCGCTGTACTTTGTTGCTACGAGTCCAAGATTAAAACATGTTGATGCATTTAGAGTTGATAAATCCAACGCTGTAATTATAACATAGCATTACAAAATCTGCACATGTCATTAACTAAACAAGCGCTTACCAGTGTTGTAGTGAAAGAATGTCTTGGAAGGTTGACATACGAATGAATAACTGTTACTTTTCTGTAACGAAATAAAAGCCGAAATAAAATGCCTAATTATCTTCTGGATTTCACCACGGTTAATTAACAAACTTTCACTATCCAATTATCTCTATCGTGTCTGGGTAAAACCCCTAATTACCTAGTTAAGCAAGTTGACCTTCAAACTTTCACCATTCATTTAACTCTATCGCGGATGGGAAAACCCACTAATTACGTAAAGCCAGGCAAGTTGACCTTCAAACGTTCACTATTTAATTATATCTACCGTATCTGGGGAAAACTCACTAATTACGTGTAGGTGTGCAAATCGACCTTCATTCACAATTTTGCTAACACACTTCATCCTTTACATAAGCTTTGTTTTAAGAAGCTGTGAGGGATTTTGAAATAATATGGTGCACACATCGGTACATCAATACCAAACTTGCATCTTGTTTCCCGTATCCATCCTCCTCTAGCTGAAACAATTTCAAGCTAGAATCACTCGTTACAGACATCCTGAGCCATAATTAAAACAACTAAAGTACTAAAATTATTTTTATTTATCAGAGTAGAATGATTGAAAAACAGGTATTATACAGTAACTTGATTACCTCATCATTTATAACTAAACATGTAGAGAAAAACTTATTTACAAAATCAAGGATTGGTGAATTATTTATTCTAAAATACAAAAACATTATCGTATAAAGTCCAACCACATTCGAATGGTAATCCTGCAGCGTTGTTGTGCTGTAATGTAACCATATAAAATTATTCTCAAGGAAGCGTAAATGGTATCCTTGCGTTGGCCGACCACCATTCTTGTCAATTTAGATTGCTGTTCAATGCTGACCGGGTTTGTTTGCAGGATCCGTGTTCACAATAATTGCACACGGTCTAGGTGCGTGCCTCGGTAACTGATTAGAAGCACATACAAGTCTAAACACATTCTTGTGGCTGGGGATTGATTTCAAACATTTCAACACTTGTACCGCATATATCTTTGGAGTTGGTAGGCATCCATTCTTGCAATAATAATGCGTTTTCGAGCGCACACATAGGCTCCTCGATGTTATGGTTTAAACAACTGTGCGCCTTTACTTCCTTTTTCAATTTTTTAATCGACGGACAACCAATCTCGTTCAGGTTTAGTATTGGTTTGTTATGGGATATTAAAAACTGCTCTTTTTCACTGCCCTTAACGTGAATTTTTTTAAACAACAGCAGCGTTTTTATCAACTCATCTTGGAAAGCGTTATAGGGCACATGTCCCGATCGCCATTTCAATCCGTGATATTTATCCTCTAAATACTTTGTCTGTCTTGACGTGGGTTTTGATATAAAATAATCTCGAGGTGACTTTACCAGCATCAACAATAACGAACCGTGAGCTGTATTCACAACGATTTATTTCCGTGTGAATTCGTTATCAACACCTCTAAACCCTTGCACGTCCAAGTATGCGCCCATCTTCTTTCAACCGCTGCTGTAAACTGAAGTTTGTGATCTAGAGCTACCCTTTTAACAGCTGAAATCCACCACGACATTTCGACGTTTATTGATCTCGATCACGTTATCGAATTCGGCGTACACCAAGCGGTTAACGGTTTCCGCGAGAGTTTCTTCAACCAAATTCCAGTGCGTGCTAGCGTTTCCAGATAAGTCAGGGGCGAGGTCAAAGGCCATTAAACAGTAGCTGTTGGGGTAATCACTTCTCGATATATCGTTACTCTACTCAAAAAATCAATACCCTTACCGGAGAATAAGGAGTGATACACCCTTACATATAAACCATTAGCTGTAAAGTCTGGTTGTAAGACCTTCGAAGGAATTTCTTGGCCGTCAATATATAATGACATGTAGTTAATATTACTGTAATGAAAATTGAACGGGTTTGAGGGGTAATCACCATTGAAGGCTGAAAGTGGCGTTTAAATGCATACTATCTGAGCGTTTCCATAAGTTTTTCAAGGCCGAGGACCAGCATATACATCAATTTAACGAGCGGATGAAGAGTAGGGATGTGTTCTTTAGAACCAACAGGCAAAACACCCAATTTAATATTCCATTAGAAGCTGTATTATAATTACTATGTGATGCTGAGCTTGACTTGCTGCTGAAGATGTAATCTTAAAAATAGTATTATAATAAATTATTAAAAACCCCTTTACCTTTTTTATTATCGGTAATAACCAAGGTGTTTTGATAGAGTAGGATTTCAGATCAACACCTTGAATTTATTAAATATTACTTTAAATCGAGGTGTAATTAAAAAACCTGTTTATGTATTTGGTTTGATAATTATGACACCAAGATAACGTGTCTGCTGTTGACCACCCTCTAGGGGTCGGTCTGCTCAGATTGCTGACATCTGTACCAAGCCAAAGGGTGCTGCCTCACCCACAGGCACTTCAACCAGAACCCGGCGCCTTACCCCTCGATGTCGTGCAGTGGACCGGAGCTTGTTAAGATGAAGATCACCTTAACACGAATGCTGAGATGAACAAAGATTTCGGTACTTAGGGATCTTGCGACACCCACGGCGTGAACTGACAAAAAAGCTCTTAATACTGGCAAAAGGGCCGTAATCAGGGTGAAAATGTCGTGACCCTCACTCCTTACTCCCACCCGGTTGCTGGACCGCCCCCCTGCGCCCTAAGCCTAGGGGCGGACTGACAAAAAGGCTTTTAACAACACCAAAAAGGCCTGAATTAGAGGTGAAAATTCTATCAAGGGGTTGATACCGTCCCCGAAAAGAATTGCCACAAAGGCTCATAATAAAGCCAAAAGGGCAATAATTAAAGGTAAAAACATCATCAAAGGGTTGAAAATGCCATCAAGGGGTTGAAATATGCCCCCGAAAAGAAGCCGTCAAAATAGGGGTGGGAAATGGCGACGGCCAAGTGGGCGTGACTTCCCCCACCATTTTTGCCCCTCAGCTGCCTCCTTCTACTAATACATTTAACGTATTAAGGAGCTTAGTGTGCTAAAAGAAATTCTCATATACATGATCTTAGGGGTAATATATACAGGATTAATTAGTTAACTAATTAATTAATTAATTACGATTAGTTACTGGACCGACTTAACTAGGAAATCCTAATTAAAATTACGAAGTGTTAATTAGACATATTTGCACTATCGTGGTATAAACGTTTAGTCGTATTAAAAGTGAAACGAGAACAGTTTCGTTTATGATAGGACATTTAGACAGTTTCGTTTATGATTTAAGATTTATGCGACTTTTTTTTTTGATTTGGGTTTCCATTAAACTATATTTTAAATGAAAATTGCATTATCTTTAAGGAAAATGATCCACGCTTAGCCTGTCGGAATAAACCTTATTGGACATCTGACAGGCGGGAATATGTTTCAGAAAACAATATACTTTACATAAAACAAAAATATCACTCAAAGATAAATTCATGCGAAACGGACCTATATAAAATTCTCTTCAGCGGAAAACTGGGAAGCATGTTACCTTCAGTGTCTATCGGTAGTCGTAAAAGACTTAGCATGTGAGCAATGATGCCCAGAGCTAGTTGCAATGCAAAAGATTGTTAGTAACACACCGGAACCGTAAATATCCATTTGGCAAGGTTTTAATCAAAATAAGTTAACTTGTGCAATTATAAATTCTACTAAATACGTCTCTGTATTGTAAGGAAGTATTTGCAACGGTTTATACTACGTGTAAATATGTAAGTTCAAATAATTTTTATCTTATATCTCCCTATAAATTTAGAAAGGGTATTTCTTTTAATCCTGTCTTTTCTATGGCGTGTATCTAAAAATAAATATGTTCGTTTAGTACAGTAACCTTCATAACGTATTTTGTTTGCGATAATTACATAGGAATAATTACACTGACAAGTAAAGTGGTATACTGTTAATTATGCGGATTAAGCTTAAGTTATTAAAGAACTTAAAGAACAACAGAATTTAAGGAGAAACAAATTTGATTTCATTTAGGATAGATGGAATAAATACTACCAGTTGGTGGTTCTTGATGGTGGTTTGATTAACGTGTTCTGGTTAACTGGACATGTTTTTGTCAAGGAATCGTTTTATGTTTGACAGGTATTTCGAGGTATTCCTTTACTTGATAAAATTTAATCAGGATAGTGTCTACTGAAATTATACGTAGGCGATTGGTGTTTAAGATTACTGGAAGGCCAACAACAAGTTTCAGGAATACATTTAACGTATTAAGGAGCGGTGTGGGGAGTTTATTGTCCTAAAATATATTCTCATATCTAGGGTCTTCCGGATAATACATACAGAATTGAACTATTTACGATTAATTAGTTACTGAACAGACTTAACTAGGAAATCAATTAAAGTAAACTACAGGATTCCATGTGCAATGTGAACCAATTGTAACTGCGACGTGCTAATTAAAGATATTAGTATTGTCGTAGTAAGTTGAGGTTCACGTATTGAACTGAATCTCTTTGAAAGTGAAACGGGGATAGTTTCGTTTATGATAGACATCATGCCCCATTTTGGGATTTAAGGTTTTAGCGACTCCTTGAGTTTTGTATCTGATAACGGGAATATGTTCGAGCAAACGGGTATTTCGCATCACGGCGGTCCTGTCGCACTCAAGAAGAGGGGAATTCATAATGTAAACTGCAACATGTAGATATTTAACCTTCAATAAATCTCTCTAATATTAATTTCTGATCTAGCGGTGCGGATCACGCGGGATGTTATCTGGACAAGAGATAGACAATTGATTATGAAACAGAGAGATCGTTTTAAGCAAATACTTGCAGTATCTACCTCTGGAAAATAAATGTTATTTATTTATCTTTCAAACATGATATTAAAGTTGGATTTTTATGAAAGTTGGCAATATAAACCTGTTTTTTGTTTTAAACACAACAACTCCTTCTGCTGTTCAGTTATTGGTGGTAGAGAGTAACTGAACAGAGGTGTGTTAGTCGCTACCTTAGTAGGTTAGGTTTTACGAGCCATCCCATTAGGGATACTAGGTTCCAAGGAGGTAACACAGAGCTACCTCTACGCTACGTTTCGGTCGAAGGTGGAAGAAAACGATACACGGCGCTTTCGTTCTGTGTAATTTTTGTAAGTGTAGGTGATGTGCAACTTACATACTGGCGAGGTTGTATTCAAACGGTGCTAGGTCAGTAACCGCATGGGAAAATCTTTGATTGGGAGCTGGTTTGAGACGATTAGGTTATGAAGGAGGAGAAGTCCCAGGGCTCTAAATACCAAACTACCGGAAGTCAGAAGATTTCAAAACAATCTTCAACTGTTAGGAAAAGTCAACGTATTTCATTCCAAGCTCCTTCAGCCACAGTATCGGCTTCCCAACATGCATAAATGAAATATATACATAGTATAGAATTAAGGACAGTTCCGGTCGGTCAGGATAGGATTATATGGAACGGAGTTAGGTTTCCGAGGGGGAAATACTGACCCAGCATTTGCTTAAATAGCCGCACATGTTGCACATACACGCACTGATCATGCTGATATGTGTGTATGAGGAAAATCCTTTGAAAACACCTCGTACTAACCGGAGGGCATCCGAAATCTAATGCATTACCTCTCTGATGACAAGTAAATCGTGTTAGAGAAGGAAAATACTAACTCTGTTTGCGCTCCTTACAAACGCGCCGTTGGTTCTGGTTGTGACGTCAGTATCGTTGATTAGTTTATTGTAGGCGGATCCACTTTCATTATATTATTTTAATAACTTGGATGATGATTTGATTGTTTATGAAGATACCCGTCTATGTCTATGAGCTTTCGATAAACATTCAGAAGAAGCTATTTGTTTTAGATTTCTAAGAAAGATAAACAAGTATTAGCTTTTTCCCTCATAGTATAGATAAGTGGCGTTTACAAAATCTCATAAGTGCTTTTTACCTTCCAACCTACATATACGGGGTGGCCAACTAAGAATGCGAGGTACTGTATCTGGGAAACTATACATCGTAGAGGCTTGCGGAAAAAAAAGTTTACTAAAACGGCCAATACAAAAACCTGGAAAATATTTTCATGTTTCTGAAATGGCCGCTAGGGGGCGTAACTGCAATCTTGAATCTAAAAAAGTGATGTTTCTGTGAATTCTGATATATTAACCTAATAAAAAAATAACTGATCTGATCTTTGAAGTCGAGGATAATCTGAACTTTTTTTGTTTAGCACTTTTTGACGTATCTATAAAAATAAAGTGGTGGGGGGTATTCAAAGGTTTCCTTAAATCACCCCCCGTATCTTCGAAACGGCTAATACGATTTTAACAAACTTGAGCGCGTTGAAAAGAGCTATTCTTGCGCTACGAATGTTAAAATAATTGAAGTTTTGTTAGTTTCACATGTCGGCGCTAGAGGGCTTTGTTCGACATTCCGACAGAAACGGTTAATTTTCGCAAAAATGACTTTTATGAATGTATGAATTTTTTATGAACAAGTAGCTAAATGATGCCTAAACAAGCCCGCGAAAACCGCATCTTGATATCTTGTTCCTAACCTAAAATATCGGCCAAGGAAAACTTTCTACGAAAATCCCATAAATTTTTTTTTTCACTATATTTTTCTGGAATTGTTTCTATTATGTAATTTGTGGCCCTAAAAAGGACTGATTTAAACGAGGAAGGTTTTTAATGCCCCCGTGAATGCTCGAAATGCTGACCATCACTCTGTGCATTGCTGAGGCCTCTTATGGGTAGACAAAACTGCAGCTTCAATTTCGGCTCTGAATAGGTTACCTAGAAATTGCGATTTTAAATGTTTGTAAATTTATTCACCAAAATAAAATCATTTTTTTGTTTGTTTATACGAAAAATACAATTAATAGAAGCAGGCAATGGAAACAGATACCTAAACAAAGCATACATAATCCTCAAATTGTCAATAGTTGTCAATACTTTCGCGTTACTTTGAGCACTGTTTGTGCTTTCAAAATGCGTTTTACGAATAATGAAGCTGTTGGTATGCTTGCCGCTTATTTTGAATGTCTTCAGAATGCCGCAGTAGCTAAGAGAGTTTACGCGGCTCGATATCCAAATCGGCGTCCTTGCGATGTGAGAGTTTTTCCCCGATTAGTGGCGAGCTTACGAGCCAATGGTAGTTTTCGGCCTACGTTTTAACGGTAAAGAATTGGAAGAACACAAGAAAATATTAACCTTGTAATGGGCTATATTGAAGGAAATCCTCATGTTAGCACAAGAGCATTATCCACTGAGTTGGGCATATCACGGACAACGGTTCAAAATATTTTGAAGGACCATAGGTAAGTTTTAATGGCCACCAAATTTTATAAGTATTCGTTTAAACTTTTTTTAATTACTTTAAGAATGCACCCATATCATGACGTTTTGCATCAGGCTTTGAAAGAGGAATATTTTGATCGAAGGTTAGACTATTGCCATTGGATGTTAGGCGTGATATGCGAAAATAGAGAATTTTTATTTCAAATTCTTTGGACCGATGAAGCCACCTTCAGTAGTGACGGGAGAGTCAATCTGCACTATTGGTCTGTAGAAAATCCCCATTGGTTGCGTGAAGTTCAGCGCCAAGGGCTTTGGAGTTTAAATGTATGGTGTGGCATACTGGGAGGAAGAACTATTTGCCCTAAATGGCAATGTATTTCTTGACTTTTTGGCCAATAAATTACCGTTGTTGTTGGAAGATGTGCCTCTGGAAACAAGGCAAAAATTGTTTTTGCAGTTGGATGGTTACTCAGCACATTTTAATATTAATGTGCGAGAGCATATTAATGCAGTATTTCAACAGCGGTGGATTGGAAGAGGAAGTCTTTTCCATGGGCCCTGCGATCGCCAGACTTAACTTGCCTCGATTTTTATTTATGGGGGCGCTTAAAGGACATCGTGTTTCGGACTCAACCTACTACTAGAGAAGATATGAAAAACCGGATTCGTAACGCAATACGTAACATACCGAGAGCCGAAATTGAAGCTGCAGTTTTGTCTAGTCAAGAGAGGCTTCAGCAATGCATGGAGCATGATGGTCAGTATTTCGAGCATTTACGGGGGCATTAAAAACCTTTCTCATTTAAATCGGTTCTTTTTAGGGCCACAATTTACATAATAGAATAATCCCAGAAAAATATAGTTAAAAAAATAAAAATTTAAGGGGTTTTCATACAAAGTTTTCTTTGGCTGATATTTTAGGATAGGAACAAGATACCGAGCTTGTTTAGGCACCATTTAGCTACTTGATGATGAAAAAAAGTCATACCAATGCATTTAATTTTTTTGCGAAAATTAACCGTTTCGGTCGGAATGTCGAACAAAGCCCTCTAGCGACGACGTGTGAAACTAACAAAACTTTAAATGTTATTTTCATTTGTAGCCCAAGAATAGCTTATTTCAATGCTCCCAAGTTTGTTAAAATCGACTTAGCCGTTTCGAAGATACAGGGGTTATTTAAGGAAACCTTTGAATACCCCCCCCAACTTTATTTTTAGACATACGTCAAAAAGTGCCAACTAAAAAAAGTTCAGATTAGCCTCGACTTCAAAGATCAGTTATTTCATTATTAGGTTAATATATCAAAATATTCAAGACTGCAGTTACGCCCCCTAGCGGCCATTTCAGAAACTTGAAAATATTTTGCAAGTTTTTGTATTGGCCGTTTTAGTAATAACTTTTTTTGCACAGGCCTCTACGATTGATAGTTTCCCAGATACAGTACCTCGCATTCTTAGTTGGCCACCCTGTACATATGTATGTAGGTATAGAAGGTTATGCGATCGACTTTTTTTCACTATCGCTAAATTCACTAATTAGCTCTTTTTAAAAGATCGGCCATCATGTCTAGATGCCTGCGTGTGCGTGCGCCAGTGTGTGTACGTGCGTGTGTGTGTGTGCGTGTGCGTGCGTGTGTGCGTGTGTGCGTGTGCGCGTGTGCGGTGTGTGGGTGTGGTGTGCGTGTGTGTGCGTGTGTGCGCGTGTGTGTGCGTGTGCGCGCGTGCGTGTGCGTGTGTGCGTGTGTGTTGGTGTGTGTGCGTGTGTGTGCGTGTGTGCATGTGTGTGTGCGTGTGTGTGCGTGTGTGCGTGTGCGCGCGTGTGTGCGTTTGTGTGCGCGTGTGTGCGTGTGTGCGCGTGTGTGCGTGTGTCGTGTGTGTGTGTGTGCGTGTGTGCTGTGTGTGCTGTGTGTGCTGTGTGTGCGTGTGTGTCGTGTGTGCGTGTGTGTGCGTGTGTGCGTGTGTGAGCGTGTGTTTGCGTTTGTGTGCGTGTGTGCGTGTGTGCGTGTGTGTGCGTGTGTGGGTGCGTGCGTGCGTGCGTCCGTGCGCGCGTGTGTGTGTGTGGATGTATGTTAGTATCCACGATAACTCCAGAACTAAGATAGCTACGTACTTAAAATGGTGTATTTAAGCTAGTTTTCATTTGACTTAGAGCTGATTAGATTTTGGGAGAAATACAGCAGCGGCGAGGGGGTTTATTAGAGACAATTTTTGGTTTCTATCAAATATTTATAAAACAGCTGCATATTTCAAAGATATAAAAATACCTAGATATAGAACTTAAACATATCGATTAATTATGTTCTATGCAATTTTTTGATATGACGCGTAATTTAGCGAGAAAAAATTCCTAAGGTAGAATTTAAGTGTTAGTTCAATTTTTTTATTATCTGAATAACGATTAATTTTATAATAAAAAGTGTAGACGTATTTTCTAAAGAAAATTTAATTTTACATAAATTGTCTTATAAAGTTTTTTCTGTAAAGCATAATAAATGTCAAAATTAAATAAATATGATTGAAAATGCTAAAGCTGTATTATCGATATTTTTACAGAAGCGAGTCGCTTTGGAATTTTTTTACGTTAACATGTATTTACGCCATTCTGACATAGATTATTGTTTTTGTTTTTACAATATTGCGTTATCGTTATGAACGTATAATAAGAGGTTGCATAGTTATTTTAAAAAAATTAAAATAGTAGTACGTTATGTGATTAGAAGTAAAAGTGGAGAAGCCGAATTTTTGCTGAACGAAGTGAGGCAAATAATTATTCAGCTGATCCACATAAACTCACTTTTACTCCGAATAACATATACTATTTTATCCGCAAACGTAATTAAAAATAACTGGCTAAGATCGAAAGGAAAGAGAAAAGCTAATTAGCAGGTAAAAGAATAAAATAATCAGGACGTTTTGCAAGTAATGAAACCATAACAACGCTCATTGGTAAAAGTCAAAATTCCTAGGCGCAAAAGTGAAACTTTTACTCCATGTCCGACAAGTAAAACTTTTAGCTTTGAAATTTAGTCGTAAAAGTGTCACTTTTATGACGTTTACGGATAAAATTATTTCATTTCTTTTAATTTAAGTTAGATGCCTATTAACCTCTGTCTGTCGTGAAGTTTTAAACGTCTGTTTGCCATGATTATTGTTTTTGCGTTTACAATGTTGCCTATTTTCGTAATGAAATTCTTATAACAGAGGTATAAGAGGCATACGTATCTTTGTCGTCGACTAGCATTAGAAGGCGTTGGTTATTAATGTTAAAAACGTTAATAATTTGTCACCTTATGGCATGCGTGCTGTAATGTTGTGCCATAAAGTCGTCTTGACGACGAAATACAAACAAAGGAATTGAATAAATCATTTATTTATATTAATACTACGGTTAGAATATGATCTGTAAATAATATCTATTAAAGAAATTATTGTTTACTGATGTTAATATTAATGGTGCAATTGGAACTTCCGGTAATTGAAATTCCCCCAGATGTTTCAAGAAGGTATTCGCTTGAAGATGTTGGTATAGATATTTCTCGGTTACTCATTTGTTGTACGCTACTAGATCCTAAGGTTTTGGCAATTGTGTTCTGGTTTTCGATGGAGTCTGCCACGTACCCTTCAGCAACAGCATTGTTTTTTCCAGTCCCCATGCCGTTTTAAAGTTCTAATGTCAACTCCACTGTCGGTCAAGATTGTGGCAGAAGTTCTGCGAAATGAATGCCCTGTGCCTTAATCGGCATTGGGAATATTTAAATACTTGCCAATCTGTCAAAGAATTTGACCAAATCTGTTAATGTCAATAGGATTACAGGTACATTTACACCCATTGTAGAATAAAAAACTTTTCAATCTTCATATGCTTCGGTATTAAACTCATGTACTTCTTAATGAGGTCAATATAATTTACTCTACTGTCATCGCTTAATATGGTCTGTGTGTTTTGGTACCTCTAATGTAAATCAAAAAGACAGACCGTTCTTCTTTAATATCCCCAACACACAGATTGTACAATTCTATGCGTCTCACACAAAATATTGCAACTACCTAAAATGGAATTCACATTTATTAAGAATAACCTTAAAAGTAAAAATTTACCTTCATAAGTAAGTATTTGTCGTTGGGTGCTTCAAGAAAAAAATTAAGTAAGTGCTCTTTTGAAAACACTAATGACTTCTTTGGTATGTCCCCAACAGAACAGTTTTTCAAGAATGCCGAAAGTTTTGAAAACTTGCTGAGACGTAATATACATTTTAAATTGGAATACATGCACCATAATGAAGATGATTTGTAGTTTTTCGACTAATAAAATAAATACAAAGAATGATTACCTCTAATAAGTGATGTAATGAACTCCCTGATCAAGGGAATACGGAAGCAAAACCTTTTCTGTAACAGTTTCCGTTTTATTCTTGTGCATCCATTCAATAAATCTGTCGAACCCTTTCTCATAAATGATTTCGGACTTGTTAGGTATAAGACTCAACTCAGCTTCTTCTGCTTTTTTAAGAATTTCTTCATCTACTTTTGAATCCATTTTGATAAATGACTCTTATAATGCAAAACTATGGCAACTATAATAAGACCGTTCATGAACTCATGTGAAATGGTATTCTTTTGTAACGATCTGAAATTATTATTTCATTTAAATTGTGTCGCAAAGTGGCTAGTTCGATGACAAAATAGTATATGAAATGCGGGATTATGGCATTCGTTTTCTGCCATAATTCCTTGCATTATAAACTAATTTCATAATATACTATTAAAAAAATGTTATTAAAATTATTTCATTTCTTTTAATTTCCATTTTGTAGGTTGGAAGAGATTTTCCATTACGGTAAAACTATATCCACACAAATAGTAACATTCCTATTCTATAGTATCACTAAAGAGTTATACCATTGATTGTTATACAATGTATTGCTCTTTGGTATCACAATTACGACTTATGAAAAACACGAATTTTTACTACTGTATAGGCAACTTAAACCGCACTTTTGTGCGATTGCTAGAACATTTTTAGTGTTAGTTTTAGTAAATTTTAAATCAGTGTAACACAATACTAGTTTTCTTCTAAAGCAATTTATATTGTATTACGAAACCAGAAAAACAATCTGTTATAAAGCGTAAAGATTCTCCCGCAATAAAAACTCGAAATACTGTTGACAAAATAATATCCCTTCGAGAAGTAATCACAGCAGGCAGTCAATATGTCTCAGCAGAACAAGTTCTTGAAAAATTACTAAGGTCTAAGTTGCTATCATTTTTATTAGATTCTAAAATTCCATATTTACACAAAATACCAAGCAGAAATGCACTTCCCCTTAAGTAATTTTTTCCATCTTCTTAAACCGAGCTGGTAGCGAAGTGGTGACACGACCTGCCTAGCATTCGGGAGGTAATGGGTTCGATTCCCGTTACCGTCTACCTTGTATGAGGTTTTTTCAGGGGGTTTTCCTCATACACATGTAGCGGCATGGTCACTGCGTATATGCACACCATGTGCGGATGCTTAGGCGAATGCTGGGTTAGTATTTCCCCCCCTCAGAAACCTAACTCCGTTCCTTCCGATCCTATCCTGACCACACCCATCCTTAATCCCACCATACATATATATATATATATATATAAATATATATAAATTTGTAATGGTTAAATATCTCAAAAATATATAAATATCAATTAAATTAACTTAAATTTTATTTTTTTATATATTAATTTAATAGCATTTAAGTGAAATCATTAGATGGTTCTTTATTAAGTAAATTCCACGTTATATTAAATGGCTCGTATGTGAGATAGACCTTATTAAAATTTGCATAATAACGCATGCGTAGCGTCTTAGCTGAAATTAAATAGCAAACTGTCAAAATTGTTAAATGGAAAATTCTTAAAAATGTGAACTTAATAATTTTATAATTAAAATTGAAATTTTGATAGAAGAATAAAAATTTAATTGTTTTACAGATGTTTACACCGTTATTGCATAAACATTTACACCTATACATGAAATACAAATGCGGGAAATTACACAAATAATGGATACAAATTTAAGGGTTATTATAAATTGACTCACATGTGTATCGGCATATTTTCAAAAAGATGTATTCATTCGGCTGGTTCCATATACAAACTTCGTAGGCTCCTTCTCGTGTGTGATCGATGTTATTGATTCGTTGTTCCAATTGCTGCTGCAAGTACTTCCAACTTTTATCAACGAATCTCGGATAAATGGTTGCTTTCTTGTGGTAATCGTTACTTAACTTTGCTTAAATGACTTCAATCAAGCACTGAGTTATTTATTATCATTTATTTAAAAGTTGTATTAAAATGTTTAAATAATTTTCGGTTTAAAAATTACATTTAAGGTTGTAAATTTTTAATTCTAATTCACTTTTGTTTTGAGAACCCGATATGGAATATCGTTTATTATTATGTCGCACCAGGAAAATAAACACCAATTCAGAAAAATTGAATAATTTTTATTTACGACAAACATAACCAAAACAAAAATACAACAACCGAATTTTAAAAACGTTAAACTTGAATCGTAACAAACTTTACTATTATGGAGAATTATCGGTAACCTAACTTTATTTATGATTGTAGGTTAAGAACAATTGTTTCTGAATTCTCGGCTCTTCACCAAACTCGATTCAAAATTTTCCGAAAGTAAACGTGACTTGAAACTTACATGTTAACACAAAACACAACACTTTGACCTTAGTCATAAACATTAAAACTTTGAAAAAAAAATGGAAGAGAGATCGTTTCAGGATCAATTCCTTATATACTATCCTGTTAGCTAAAAAAATTTCAATTTTTTTCTTTCAATACAAACAAAATAACTAAGTCTGTGATTGGTTTAAATAAATATGAAAACCTATCTAAAATATAAATTATGCTATAACTTTCTTAATATGCTTCTGATTTACATGTTGAAAACAGAAATGAAATCTGTGCATGATTTCGCATAAAATGATACCTCATTGACATATATCTGTTCCAAAATGTACGATTTGACTTATTCTAATCTAAATTGACTTATATCTAAAAAACCTTACTTTCTACACTTAAACTAAATACATATTCGTGATCTGCATGAAAATTTGAATTAGACAACATTTATTTAAACTCAAATATCTTAAATTTAAAGGATAATTCTTTTTCACATAGGAAATTTGTGTAGTTAACCCCATTTTCATAAATTTATGTTTAAAGACTTGTACAAAGTAAATTACTACATGGAAATGAGGAAAACCTCCTATTAATTACACTAATAATTTATTCTAAGCTCAACTTATTCTATAAAACTATAAATTTGCAAAAAAACCTTAAAATTAAAACTTAACCTAACTTTATTTAAATGCTCATATAATTTGCGTATCTAACGTCCAAATTATTGAAAATGTTACTCTAACAATTTATTAAATCTGTCTTCAACATTTCCAATGTTCACTTTTATTGTAACGTTTAAATTTTTGTCACTTCAACAATCCATATTGTTAAACACATTGCTTTAAAAATTTTACACAAAATGTATTTGTATGTAAAATATCCATATGTTAAATTGTTGTTTATATCGAGCTTAATGTTTACTATGCACTACTTCTTCTGTTGCATTTTTATATACACTAATATTGTGAGTATTAACTAAATCACGTCCGTACCGTAACCCTTTCTTAAATTTTTACATCTTTCCTGCATTTTACCTGACTTAAAATATGTTCTAAATGTAATCATAAATCTAAACTATGTGCTAAACATCTGTAAAATACCCAAATGCCAAAATACTTTATATGAACTGTAAATTTAATAAAATATTTTCTGCGAACTTAATCGTACTTACAAATATAACTTCATCTAACCTTCCTGACATGTTTTTTACATAGCACAATGCTTTTTATGATTGAACAAACTTGTGCAAATCTTATTAAGCCTGTTTCATCAAATCAAATCAATTTCTTTCACTCGTTTACTAAATTACTTCAAATAAATGCAGTGTAAATATATTGTAATTGATCTCAAATTGTCCAATATAAGAAATACAAGCTTGTACTCTCAATTCCCTGTCTTAATCTTATATCTAACCATCTCTCTCTCTCTCTCTCTATATATATATATATATATATATATATATATATATATATATATATATATATATATATATATATATATATATATATATATATATATATATATATATATATATGTATGCTAAATCCATGATTGTGGCTGAAGGAGCTCGGAAAGCTCGAGTAGCCCGCCCTCCCACTTGGTGAGGGAATGAAATACGTAACCTTTCCTTTCCTTCTATCTTCTTTTAAGTGACAAACTTGCTTGTAATCTTAACTCCAATTAATTTTCCAATGAATTCATATCTATCCCATGCAGTGTCTATTATAAAACTGATAAAAATGTAACCAAAGGGCAATTCCGCTGACAATATTTTATTATCATTATCATCTGAAGCAAACTGTTAATGGTGGTTCAACATTGCTAAGCAAGATTCTCCAATACGATTACAATTGCTAAAACTAGCGGGATCTAAACATTCCGCCGGATTCCCAAAACGCCTAGCGTGACCAAAACGCCGAGGACCATTGCGTCGACTACGCCCATACCGCCTACCAACAAAGACCAAAACGTCGAATGATATTTTGGACATTTTTCCGAATGCTTAAACGCCGACACTGTATTTTTAAATGTTGTAAAACTGATTTAAAACCATTCTGCATGCTAGTTTACTATTCAAGAATTGCATCTTGTTAGAAGTTAAAAATGTTATTTACTTATAAAGAAATGTTTAATGCCTAATGAGTAATGTGATTTTTCCATATTCAGTAAATGCATTGAATATTAATAGATTCCAGTCATCTATCCTTTTCCAAAAACAATTTGAATAGATGTATAATGTATACAACTAGAAAAATACAAAAGGTGTATAAAATCATTTTGTCTTCCAAGATGCAGACATAACGACCGCATTAAGTAAATATTTAGTGTGGATCACCACGCGACCTTCCAACCTACAAAATGGAAATGAAAAGAAATGAAATAATTTTAATATTTTTTTAGCATAATCTATGTCAAACAGACGTTTAAAACTTCATGTCAGACAGATATTAATAGACATCTAGATGCTAACTTAAATTAAAAGAAATGAAACAATTTTCATTTCAATTTTTTTAGGATAAATATGCAACCTCTTTTTTATACGTTCATAATGAAAACAGGCAACATTGTAAAAACAAAAACATTAATCTATGTCAGAATGACGTTTATAACTATGTCAGATGTGAGGTTAATGGACATAAATACGTGTCAACGTAAAAAAATTCCAAAGGCGCTCGTTTCTATAAAAATATCGATAATACAGCTTAAGCATTTTCATGCTCATCTAAAAAAATTAAGAAAGAAATATTTGTTTTGTAATTTGCTTCCATTTTGATTCATTATAGCCATTAATTCGCGGAACCTTTAACGAAAATTTTTAGGTTGGCAACGCTTGATCCGGAATTATGTAATGCCTGTGAGTCTTACAAAATGTGTCTAAAACAGGATGCGTCCAGTGAAAATGTTTAATACCAGCAAATCCGCTACAGTATTTTTGACAATACACCGAAAGTGATCAAACGCCGACGACCAATCCGCCGTCTGCGCTCATTCCGCCATATACGCCAACCATGATCAAGGCACCGAATAACCAAAGCGCCAAATGACTAAAGCGACGTATGGGCAAAACGTCGACAGTATAATTTCATAAGTCCAAAATGTTGATGCTTGGTGTAGGACCAGATGCCGTCGCCCGCTTTTGTCGTAACTTATTAATATTAATGAAATTCAAAATAAATTTACCGAATTAGAAAGTTTAGAATTGTGGGTATTTCATTAAATTATGTACAGGGTGAGTCAACGATAGAATAAAGTAAACTGGTGCTTTATGGGCAACTTTGGCTATAAATTGTATTTAACATATTATATGGCATTAAACAATTATATCATCCGATTTTTGGATTTTTTGTGCAATTATAAAACTTTATTTGTGTAGGTTTCATGCATGTAAAATTTACAGTTTTGAAATTCGAATTTTATTCAAAAAATCTCATTTACAGGTATAACTTTATTATTATGTACCATCTTGTGTTTTGTTAGGAAAGCTTTTATATTTGGTGCAAGAAAAGACCACGCTTAAGCCTATCTTCTAAAGAAGAAATATTAGAGGTAAATGCTACAGGCTGTTCAAAATATATGTTCAAATCTTCGAAACTTGAAATTCACTTTTTTCTCAACTAGAACACCCAAAAAAGAGATCTCCCTCCTGCTGAATGCACGCATTTAGTCGTTTTACTGTTGCTCCTCACGTTTCCCAGAATTTCCAGAGTTATTGTTCCACAAACGGCTCGTTTCCTATCTTTCATATATTCTTTTGCAGTGTGAGATGTGATATATATATATATATATATATATATATATATATATATATATATATATATACATACACGTTCTTTAATATATCCCCCTAAGAAGAAATCTAATGGGGTGAAATCACACGACCTTGGGGGCCATTGAACAAAACCTCCTTGCCCAATCCATTAGTGAGGTTAATTATCACCTACAAATTCACGTACCTCGCAGCAGTAGTGCAAAGGGACACCATCCTTTTGCAGCTACACATTCCACATGAAGGAGGTTAGGCAAAACGTCTTGGAGGAATTGAAGGTAGATATGACCAGTCAGGAGAGTGTTAAAAAAATACGGTCCAATAATTCAATTGTGGGGAATGCCACACAAAACATTTATGAACCGGTGGTTTTGGATTTGCATTTGTCGTATTCACAATGGATTGGCTAATGCGTAATAAGGCATTTTATGCCGATAACGTAGCTTCGACAGAAAACAATATAATATAAAAAGTTTGAATTAATCTCAAGTTGAGAAATGATCAACTGGCAAAAGTCTACTCGTCTTCCGAAGTCATTATTGCGTAATTTCTGGTCTAATTCAATATGGTCAGGATGATACTTATATTTTCTAATAGTCCAATTGACAATTAAGGGCGGGTCATTTATACGCCTAATCGCTCTTTTTTGAATAGGATCAACGATATCGTGAGCTTATTGGGGAGCACCAACCCAGAGGTTTGAATTATATTCCAGATGAGGTCGAATTTGGGCCTTATACATCAGGAAGAGTGGGCGGGAGGTAAGGTACTGCTTAGATCAGTACAAAAAGCCTATTTTATGAGCAGATATTTTGGTAGCTACGGAAGATGGTCAACCCATGATAGATTTGAAGACACAGTCATTCTCAACAGAGTCTGAGCCATCCATACTTACAATAGGAAATGATCGATCTTTATTGGCGGACACAAGGAAACACTGAGTTTTGTTAGCATTACAATTAACTAAATTATTGCTTCCCCATTCGAGAATACATTGAATGTCTTTGTTGATTGAATTTGCCATTTAAGCTTTAATGTCTTGAGTGCATAGACGGTAGATTATCATTATGAGTAGACTGAAATGAAATTCAATGAAGAGTGCCGTCGTCAGCAAATCAATGGATCGGATTAGTTGTTGAAGAAGTATAGCAGAAAAAGTGTAGGCTCTATAACTGATCCCTGTGGCATACCCGCGTTAATGTTAACTTCTTTTGAAAAACAGCCACCAACTACGACACGTAGTCGTAAAAGTTGGCAACTTTTCTACAAGGCGAGAATGGTACGATGCGTTGTCTTTTATTATTAAAGATTCCGTTAAATTTGGTAGAAGCTGTTCTCTTAACCAGTTTCCAAATAAATCCGCGTCCACACAGTCATAGTAATCGCTGGATTTAGAAATTGAAGGAAGTATTAAAGTGCAATTTTTGACGAACCCGTCCTTATTACCCGCATGAAAAATTATATACCTCTCCCTGAAGACGACTGATCAGGATTTTGACTGATTTGAAGTTATCGTCCTGCCATTATAGTTTTGGAGATCTCCTTGCGAATACCCACGTTTTATCTAGAAACACTACTGAAAGAGATGACGCAGATTCCATATTTTTTACATATTCTCTTAAAAATGAAACATGCGATGTTGATTTTTTCTCAATGTGCTCTTCTGTTACAACTCTTTTTATGTTTAAATCCGATTGTATTTAAAATTTTAGCTATGGTAGGTCGAGATGCAGTTAGTATTCCTTATGTGCTAGGGTACTTTGTAATGTAGTAATGGTTACTGGTTTTTTATCAGCATACATACAGTATACTGTATCCCTGACTGTGTATTGTAATCCCTCGGGAATGTCACTTTTTGGCTTTCTACGAGATCTTTTCTTTCCTTCTCCCGTTCCTGTAATCACACGTCTCAATGTCAGAAGACTAATTTCTAATGCTTCCGCTGCTCGTTCTTTTGCAACTTCAACAGCACGTACAGGACCAAAATTATCTCTTTCTTTTTTAAAGTAGTTATAACCACTCATTAATAATAAGTTCATGACACCTCTTATTTAAATATTTTCCGGACATTTTAAACAGAATTATAGTACAAGTACAAAGATTAAGTCACAATTCCAACTCCGTTACTCTAACGGTAAAGACTATCGATTAACTAACCAACAATAAATCAATACGTCATAAGTACTGAAGACAAGCAATTAATGAGCCGCTTTCTACAGTGTACTTATTTTCTGAATAAACCTATGTTCGTTGTGTTTTTATTTTCACTTAATTTATGCTTAGTGAAATAATTATTTCTTCAATTAAACAAACACAGACCATTGTACTAAAACTCGTCGAAAACGTTTTAGAACTTCTGCAATGTCATTAAAAACTTGTTTGTTAAAATTCGAAATGTGTTTAAGAATGCGAATGGTTGCTTTATTTTCTATTTCTTTCTAACCTGACGTTTCTTATGACGAATACTTTTAAACGTATAGTGTAATACTTAATTCAGATAAGTGATGCATGTCCTTGCTTTACTTGTTGAACTCATACATGTAGGAAGGAAACGGCAATAGTGTATACAGGGTATTACAAAAACCGTTCCGCTAATTTCTAGGGTAAATAAAATATTAAAAAATAACGTTAGTTTGGTTATTAAACATGTGGCCGAAAATGCCGCCTTAAGAAGATACGGCCCTGTAAAAGTGGCCCCAAATATCATTTTTTTTATTATCTCTGAAATGGTTTAAGACACCTAAATGAAATTTAGATCACAAACACCTTTGATTAGGTCAAAAAAGATAGTGTTGACAAATTTTTAATATTTTGTACAGGAGCGTCTCTAAAGGGGGGATGCCACTTATCTGCCCCCAAACTGTTTTTTATGGGGATATTTTGAATTTTTTGGGCAAAAATAATATTTGCCACAAAAAAAGATACTTGTTGAAAGTTAAAAAATTACTGGTTTTGGAGTTTTTTGAGGTTTTAACATGTCTTACCTAAAATAAGAAAATAAAAGAAATATTGAGTTCATTTGATTTACTTGAATTAAGTAGGCTTAGGTTGCAGACTCCCGATTTTTCTTTGTTTGACAGATTCGTTTGACACATCGTTGTTGATACTTTTGGATTGTTTAACAAGTAATAACGCTTTTAAAAACTTTGAAAATGAATATGTACATTAATAGTGACTATACCGATATGTTGTTAACATTACGGGAACGTGATGGAAATGCTAAAGCAGCGAAAAGAGGATATGCGGAAAAATTTCCAAGAAGAAATGTTCCGGATTCAAAAAAAGGTAAATTCTGGTAGACCACGAGTGGCAAGAATTCCTCAAGCAAAAGAAAATATTTAAAATTTGCGGATCCTACGATAAGTGTAAGAAATGTGGCAAGGGCAAGTGTTTCTAGTGTACATCGTGCATTAAAAGAACAATTATTGCTCCCGTTTCACTACAGGCAAGTACAAGAATTATTGCCTGAAGATCTTTGTTTGAGAGGAGACTTTTGCGAATTATTACAAGAAAGAATGAGACAGAACCCTGATTTTTTACAAAATATTCTTTTCACCGATTAATCAACTTTACTAGACAATATATGTTTAACAGTCATAATAGTCACTTTTGGGCAGAGGAAAATCCAAAGGTTACACGTAGCCTCATTGCATTCCACATTTTTGAAATAAATTTAAATGGTAATGTTTACTATTAATTCTTGGATAATCGTTTATTTCCGGTATTAGATTTGCTTCTCGATCTACGAAGAAATATGGTTTTATGCATTATGGTGCTCCACCTCACTCCAGTAGACAAGCTGGAATATAGCTCAACGAACATTTTCCAAATCGTTGGATTGGTCGAGGTGCTGATGTTCCTATCCACCGGCCACCAAGGTCCCTTCACCTAAATCCCTTGTATTTTGATGTGTAGAGTTTAGTTAAAGAAAAAGTATATTCAAGCGAAATAAATTTCATTGAAGAACTTCATGCGAGAGTTGAAAATAATTTAAGAATTTAATTCAAGAACCACGGCCACTCCAAAGGATTATGTTTTCACTAGAAAAAGGTTCGTGAAAATGGTGGGCATTTCAAACATTTAATGTAAAAACCCGCACCTACTTATTTAATTTTTTTCTGTTTGTTTTTTGTTATTCGTTGTTTTTTTTTAATTGTTTCCTTTGTCTGTTCTGTGTTAATGTCATACAATTAAAGCCTTTTTTTAAATTCTAAATAATTTATAATATTTTTACCTCATTTAGAGCGGATAAAAAAGGACCGATGTTATAGAAGAAGGATGTGTAACAGTCCTAATACTGAAGAACTAATGACGCCCCAAATTTTCAAACTATCACCCGTACAGAACTGCAATCTCTCACGCATGGACAGAATAGAAGTCTAGTAAAAACAAGTAGGTCTTGAAATGACAAAAAATACAGGAAACTATAACCACTTTAAACATTACTTTGCGTCAAAACAATAGTAGTTTTTCGTGTTTTGCAACCTTGGTAAATAATAATCATTTTATAGCAAATGCATCCGACATAAACATTAGTAGGGTGTAAAACCAAAATTGGAAGCTATACGTCAAAGTATTAAAACATTTTAGTTTCATGTCAACGTCATGGAGTTTCTATTTTTACAAGCCTGTTCTGGATTTTCCAAACCGCATTGGAACCATTCCGTGTTCTTGTTTGAGTTTTTCTTGTTATTGTTCGTGTTGCGCAGCAATATTCTGATAGACGCAACCCAAGAAACAAACATTTTCTTCGAGTTATCCATCGTTTGCGAACCACTGGAAACGTTCATTTTCCCGTGCATCGCAGGGGAGACACCGAAAAGAACATTATTAATGTTTTCGTTTATGTCCAGTTTAATCCTCCCTGCAGGACCTGAGAGTAACTAAGCAACTAAGAATGGAACTATCAATCTGACAACATTGGAAAAAATACTAATAGGTAAATCGGCCAAAGAAAAATCACTGGAAATAGCTCGCCGCAGGGTGAAGTTTTGGATGCACGATTTTGATAATTTTACTTTACCAACTTTATTTTAAAAAAAACTGCAACTATTTTCAAAACCCCTGAATTGCTATTCGAAGTGCTCATCTTGCAGGTATACGTGTGCAAAAAATCAGAATTTTAGATTAAAAGCTTAAATTGTTTCAACGGTTAATGTTAAGAAAATGTAGTCTTTCTCACTCGACCTCAGTCGCGTTTAAGCGCCATTTGTTATTAAGCAGATTATAAAGAAAAGATAAGAGTGACAATTACGTCTTAATTAAAGATATTCAATATTGAATTGTTGCAACAAAAAGTTATTTTCAAAACTTCGATCTGGATACTTTCATATAAAAGTAAGTCCAATAGTGCTTCGTTTTCGAGATACAGGGTACAAGTTGATAATAAATACCTAAAATGCAAATATCTTAGAAACTGTGAAAGTTATCGATTTAGACAAAGTGTACCTTTTTTATCTAAAAAACAGCAAGGTTTCGTATTTCAGCAAAAACATTCAATTTACTACATTGGCGTAGAAATTAGGGATTAAAACGAGATATTTCAAAAACCAACTTTTTTTTGTAACTTTGACACCCTGTATCTCGGAAACGAAACATGATTGGACTTACGTTTACATGCAAGTTTTGCCTTAACATGATTAGATCTATCATCTCCCAAGTTTTTGGTACGAACTCGTGGGACACCTTGTATTTAAGCATTTTCCTCTGAATTCCTTCTAAACTTTCTGACGAATTTTGATAAACCGGAGACTAAATTATTGATGCATAGTCAAGTTTATAACGGATGAAAGTAAAATATATTATTTTCAAACTGTTGATTCATTTAAATTTTGACCAATTCCCCATACAAGATCCTAACGCTTTAGATGCAGACAACATAACAGAATTTATATGTTTAACAAAGGAAAGTTGAGTAATGGGTTTGTCGGTAGTGGCAAGTGAAGCTTGCCCTCAACGAGCACCAATACAAAAATGAAACTCGTTTGGAACTAAATTTATTAAAGATACCTATAAGGTACGGTAATTTTATTTGAAAACTGATTCGGGCGCCACCCAAAAATTAGATAATGTCCAGGCGATCTTTGGGTCCAATCCTGAACTTGTACTGTTTCCAAACGGTTGCTCCAGGTATCTCAGTGGAGGATAATATTCACGGTTTTATCCTGCGGTAGAAGATGTACCTAAAACAAAATTACTACGAACGGAAAGCCAATTTCTGTAAAGGATTTTTCGGTGGTGACAAGTGAAGCTTGCCTTCAACGAGCACCAATATAAAAATTAAGACTCGTTTGGAAACGAAAACTTTTATTTAAAATAATTATTAAGTTGCGGTAATTTTGATTTGAAAACGGATTCGGGCGCCACCCAAAGATAACCTACTGCCCAGGTGTTCTTTGGGGCCAGTCCTGAGCTTGCTCGGTTCCAAACGGCTCTTCAAGGTCTCTCAGTGGAGGATAAAATTTCAAGGTTTTATCATGCGGTAGAATCTAAAACAAAATTACTACAGACGGAAGGCGGATACGGTAGTTGACAAAGGTCACAGGTCCCCATGACAAACAAAGTTCCTTCACCAATGATGGATGAAATTGAATGATTCTTAATAAATATGAGCTCTATTAATTTATTTCAATTGCAACGATTTTTAAACGGAAACGGTTTTACTACTTGTGTCAAAATAAGTTAACTAGTTTTCAAACTTGATTACAGAGCGAGTATTTATTAAGTCTAATTATACTAATTACATCAGAACTTGATTAAATTTTGTTAAATGTGTTTTTTGGCTGACATTTTTTATTGTTAGCTTTCGCCGTTAGAGAGTATTCTGATTTGCCATCTTTAAGACAGTTTAACAATAGTTAATTTTTAATGACCTTGTAAGGCCCATAATTTTGTGCAGGTTTCTTTTATGAGTTACCCTTACTAATTACCACTATGTGGATTTCTTTTTAATTTCGGCTAGTCAGGAATTTTGGGAAGTGGGTTTTTAGACTTATATAACTGTTAAACAATTTCGTACCCAGGTTTAATACATATATTAAAACAAAACTTCTGGAATTATAATAATAATAATATAACAAAAAATGATATTCTGGTAAAACAATTAAGTATTCAAGTTAAACACAATGATGGAAAATAAACGAAAAATTTCTAGTACAGCGCCTGGTATTTGGGCAGCCCACCGTACATCAGAGTAATGCTGGTGTCGTTGAAATGTCGGCGGTAAATCCTAAGATTTTAGTTTAATGGTTAGGGACAGGTGTCGCCTGTGTATCTGTGCTCGTCGTCGTTGGTTTGGAAATTTCCTGTAAACAAGCGCGTTATAATGCAGTGTTCAAGAATAAAATATTGGTGGTTTTATTTCTTTGTAAACACAAATAATGTGTTCAGGTGAAAATAATACAAGGGTGTGTGTACAATTCCAAAAAGAGGATTATTGTGATTTAGACAGGTAAGTTTAGTTTGTCTATTATTTTATAAATTCAAGACAATGTTGTTGAATTCGAGGTTAGAGCGTATTTCAAATCTTTACCGTGGACTGGCTCTTTTATTACTTATATTTTCTTAAGTAACGTTTTGAAATACGGAACAGGTTAAAGAAAAGCAGGCCCTACACGAGATTTGATAATTACACGATTAGTGTTAATACAAATTCGTGTTATACAACGGTGGTATTGGATTGGTTTAATTTTGAGGGTTTGTACACACGGACTAAGGGAAAGACTAATTCTAAATTAACTATAAATAATATATACAATCAAATATGTACAAGGGGTTATTAGATGTTTTGGAATTCGCAATTTTAAGGTTGTAATGGTTCATATGATACAGGAATATATTCGACAATGTGTTGTTGAAAATTGATAAGAGTTCATTCAAAACTACTAAAATGGAACGTTGACCTTCGTTTTATTTGTATAAAGAGGATAATTTTTTACACTTTAATTGAATGTGAGTACTTATTTGCGAAATGGGATTTTATTTTCTAAGAATAATTATCTTAAAGTTTTAATTGTTAAAGCGCAAATAAATCTCTTTAATGTAATGGATTTCTTATTGTAAAATAGAAATTCTTTTACTTTGAAGTAAAACGTAAAATTTACTTTCTTATTGTATAAATTTAATGTTTTACACAATTCAGGTTTTTCGATAATAATTTGGATTTGATATTCAGCTGGATTGCCGTGATATACAGAGGATAAATTATAAGTGTTGATAGCCAAGCAAGGAGCTCGAGCTAAATCAACAAATTCTAGAGATTCTATCTATTCAAAACTGTAACGAACACTTTGAATATATAGAACTATATACAGGGGTTCAGGATATATTGGGTGTTCGTTTATAATTTCGTTAATAGCCAAGCCAGTGGGCTCAATAGTCTAAATTAACGAATCTTAGGGATTCTATTTATTCAAAGCTGTATCGGACCTTTGAATATATAGAACTATTGTACAGGAGGTTCAGGATATATCTGGTGTTAGCTTATAATCTCGTTAATAGCTAAGCCAATGGGCTCAATAGTCTAAATTAACGAATCTTAGGGATTCCATTTATTCAAAGCTGTATCGGAAACTTTGAATATATAGAACTATATACAGGGGTTCAGGATGGGATTTGTAAATTGCCGTTTTCTGAGGTTATAGCGCGTAATCGGGCAACCAGACGTGGCTTATTGAGCCCCATTAGCTAGAAGAAGCCCTATAATAGTCCCGGTGACCGCCGGTGTTAACCAGTCAATCTACCTAAGGCCAGTATAATACGCAAAACCTCTTTGACGTCAATTAATTTCTTAAGGATGGTTTGTTAATAGGAATTTTTAGGTATTACAACTATTGTCGTAAAAATTGATTATACTTCGGGGTGTTAGAATTCTATTTAATTCAATTGAAATTGCTTTAAGAGCGGGTCAGGCGGTTATGTTCTCGAATAGAGAATTTCAGGTGTAATAAATTATTACAAACGGACAGGCAGGAGAGTATTTGTAGAGAAGCGTTCTACAAACAGAATTTCAGGTGTAATAATAAATTACAAACGGAGACGCAGGAGAGTATTTGCAGAGAAGCGTTCTACAAACAGAATTAATTTAAAAGTGCCAAAATTTTGCTTATAAACCTTGCGAATGAGTGGGGTTTTAGGTAGGAAATGTCTCAACGTTTCGGCACATCGTGAAAGTGGGGTACCGGTGCGCACGCAAAAGTACTGATTATTTACATTTATTTAGAACTGGAATAAAATGAATTATTATTTAAGCATTATCTTAATAATTTTTATTAAAATAACAATTTATTTGTCTTACCCAATTCTGGCTCATTACAACCTAGTTATTTTTTACTAAAATTCAATTCTATAGTTGGCTTTATACGTTTCTCAAACTGTTATGTTGATAGCAGGCTGATGTTTGTTTTAATTTTTCAACTTTGACAAAATTGTTTACATCTTTAACAATTTTAACAGATATTACTACTGACGAAGATAGCTGTAAGTGTTATCGAAACGTTTAAATTGTATAATTTAAAATACACCGTTAAAAAACCCAAAAAAGATAAGTATTTTATTAAATAGTTGTCTGTTTGTTATATAAGAATATACCAATTCAATTAGTGATGAGGAAAACCCAAACGCATTAAGTGTAACCCAATGACTATTATGGTTAATCGTTATTGGTTTAACCAATAGTGTTTTATGATTTACTGGATCGAATGACGCAAGCACGCACACACGCACACAGACAAACAAATACACATGCACACACAAGCGCGCACACACACGCACACTCGCACGCACACGTGCATGAACGCAGGTGAGAGGGAAAGGTAGAAGGAGCGCGAGAGCGAGAGGGTTGCGGAGAAGGATAGAGACCGGGAAATGGATGGGGAGAGGGCCGAGTTTTGAAAATTTGGCTTTAGCAGTTTTGGTGATTACTATTATTTCCAGATTTGTCAGAAAGACATTAGATTTTCAGTGATTTCAATGTCCCTTATTACAATCTTTATGGTAAATATCCTGTCAAAACAACCTTGTATGTTTGGGCATTTGAAAGCATCACCCTCCTAGAAGACATCGTTTCCATATGTTGGATCAAGAATCTGTCAAGAGAGCGTTAGATGCTAGGACGATTTCAACATATGTCCTTTGTTTCAATACGTTGATTCAGTATCCTGTCAAAAGGACCTTAGATGTTTCCTTATAAAGGCATATATTCTGGCAATTTTAAGAATTACACTTTGAAAAAACCTTAGATGTTGAGGTGCGAATTTATCAAAAGAATATTAGATGTTAGGGCAACATCCCTTCAACAAAACTTAAATGTTGAGGACACATTTTACCAAAATGCTCGGACAATTTTAACATTTATCTTTAGGTGTTTGTGCAATTTCAAGAATCTGTCAAAAGATATTTGGAAAAGAACATGTTAAAAGGACCTTAGTTGATGGACTAATATGGGTTTAGGCAAAGTCGTTCAACAGGTGATCTTCTTTCATATGTGACCCAAGTTTGGAACAATACAGTAGAGCAGTCCGGTGAAACAGTTGTAGTCGCTTTAGATATCTCAAAGGCATTTGACCAAGTTTGGTATAAGTGTTTACTTGCCAAACTCACGTCGTTTGGGTTAAATGATACGTTCATCAACTGGGTTTCTAGTTTCCTTGATAAAAGACGAATACGTGTCGTAGTTGATGGCTTTTTTTCAAAAGAAGTTAGCATTAACGCGGGCGTACCACAGGGATCCGTTATAGCGCCTACACTTTTTCTGCTGTACATAAATGACCTTATTTCTTCAACAACTAACCCCATCCATTGCATTGCTGACGAATAGCACTCTTCACTGTAGTTCATCTCAGTCTACTCATAGTGATAATCCACCTTCTATGTCAAATCAAAAAATTAAAGCTGAAATGGCAAATTCAATCAACAAAGACATTTAATGTATTCTCAAATGGGGAAGCAATAATCTAGTTAAATTTAATGCTAACAAAATTCAGTGTTGCCTTGTGTCTGCCAAAAAAGATCGATCATTTTTTCCTGTTGTAAGTACGAATGGCTCAGTTCTTAAGTTTTCAGACTCTATTACTCTGCTGGGTATGACTGTATCTTCAAATCTCTCATGGGTTGACCATCTTCTGCCAGCTACCAAAACAGCTGCTTGTAAAATAGTCTTTTTGCACAGATCTAAGCAGTACTTTACCTCTCGACAACTCCTTCTGATTTCCTCTCACTTATGATATGAGAAAATTTAAGGTAGCCGTTCATAGGCATCTATTGGCAATTCATTATCCCTCTATCCATCATCCTAAGTGTTCCTGAGTGCTTTAGCACGATAGGCCAAATTTAGCCTGTTCAGGTGCACAATCATAAAAAAAATCTGTTAAATAACCTCGTACGTTAGGACTATCGTCCTACCAAAAGGACCTTACATGATAGATTTGTCAAATGGCCTTATACATAGAAACTAGATTCAGTAAAATCGAAGGTGGTTAAGAAAGAGGATACACACGGGAATAAAATAAGAAAAGTACTATTGTGATTGTGTTCTACGAAACAATACACAGGCTGGAACGTCCTGGCGCCGAAACATCCTGACGCCGAAACGTCCCAGCGCAAAATCGTCCTAAACCGTTTCAAATTGTGTATTTTAATATAAATTACACAAAATTCATACGCATTTATGTTAAAATACACGATTTTAAAACCCTTAAAGGTATGTTACCGTGGATTGTTACCATTATGGATTTTTGTAACCTCAAAGTCTATGAGATTATCAATAACCAATCAACTCATCTACCGTTTTACTATTTTCATATATCATGCATAAGAAATGGTATTGGCACACATCTGAAAAAAATTACCCCCTTTCTTGAACGACCGAGCTGAAATTTTATAGTGCATATAGTTCGGCCAGACAGAGAATTAGATTTAGTAAAATACACAGACTAACCTTAATCTTTTAGTTGATATGCATTGTGTTGAATTTTGGTCGGGATGACTATTTTGGAATAAGTGATAGACCGCCAATTCTAAAGGCACTACGGACATTCCTTAAGGGGCTCGTATATGGTATATAATAATATATGGTATATGGTACTATTCCAACGACATATTTATACATGGAAATGGTTGCATTCGTACTTGGATCAGGATATTTGCGTTGAAGCTCGTTGTATTTAATAAAACTGTAAAATTGTATCTGTAAGAAAAGAAGGGTAACTAAATACACAAATATGTATGCGCAATCATTTGCATATTTCTATTTTCTGGATAAATTCTTATAAAGACTATAAATACATAAGTAATTTTTATAGTAAATCATCTGGAGTCACTAAAGCTGCAAAACAAGCAGTCATAAAGCACACAATTTCTCCGGCAAGGAATGCGCGGAAAACTGTTGACGTTATAGCATCCCTTCTAGAGGGACTTATTGCTGACATTGAAGAGATTAATATCCCTATAGAGCCTGGATTTGCAAAACCACAAAGAGCATACGTTGTTATCATTTTTGTCCGTTCCTAAAATTTAAAATTTACAGACTACCGAACGCAAGTCATCTTACTCTTAAAGTCACTTTTCCCATTTCTTTATAAGCGACAAATTCATTAATCACAGTTTTAACTCCAATTAATTTACCAACTAATTCACATTCATCCCATGGAACACCCATTACATAACTGATAGGGATAAACAAATAACCAACAGCTGCTTCTATTGTCCAAATTTGATCACCACTGTAACCTAATTAATTGTTAATGAGAGTGGGTACCATAAATAAAATTTACCAAGCAAAAATCCAATCCAGGATAGAATTCCATTAATAAAAACAGTTAGTGAAACAAAGCCAATTAGGTTAGCAACAATTCCAAAAACCATTTCAACTGCTGTAAAACCACCTTGAGTTGCTGCATCCATTACTGATGAGTATTCGCTGTAAAGAGAAAGTCTGAGTAAGTCTGCTCAAAATATTTACTTACGACTTAAGTAGATGGACTGCTTTTTTTGTTACTTCTACTTTTTCAGTTTCTGGGTATATCATTTTACTGTAACACAAAGCAGCTGGAGCTGACATTACGCTCGCTGTAATTAGGTGTGACGCTTCAGCTCCAAAAGTGACATATGCCGCGAGAGCAGTACCTGCAAACTATTTGTAGTACTTACCTTAAAGATCAGTCCAAAATTAATACCAGAGGTGGAAGCAAAACCATTAGCCATAATAGAGTGAATTTCGGATACAGTCAGATTTTCTAAATACGGCTTTAAAAGCAAGGGCGCATCGGTCTGTTCAAATAAATATTTACCAATAAATCTCAAGATAAACAAAACAAACGTACCATTCCCAAAAAAATATTGGCAGCACTGTTAACACTTTCACATATGCTAGTACCCAACACAATTTGCAAGAATTCTCCTAAAGTCACTATTACTTTTTGCATAAGTCCATAATAGTACAAAATGTTAATAACAGAAAGTAAAAAATATATAGCTGAAAATGCCTGAAACTATTTGAATAACACAAGAACGTCAAAACACGTATAACAACCCTAAAGGCAAGCACCAGCTGTTCGTAAACCAGAAAGTTTCCATACACAACTGCAGCCCCATCAGCTGAATAATCCAAAAACGTTGTGGTTCTGTTTCCAAGGCACTCGAAAATATTTCGACCAACATTCCAGCGAATGGTTACTAGCCCAAAACAAAATTGAATCAACGATCCTCTGATTACTAATTCCCACATAATCTAAATCATAATTTTCGACAAAGTTGTTGTAAGTAAAATACACTTACCTGTCCAGGATGTTTGGAAATTATAAAACCAAATACCAAAAAAATTGTAATTCCTAATAGTGGTATCAGTCGTTGCCTATTATCACTAGTGTCAATGACCAAATATATTATAACTGATACTAAAATTGTCAAATACAAAATTACCTTAACAAATCTAGAAGAAGCAAAATTATTTTATACAAAAGAATTTAATTAATTCTTACCTATTAGAAATAATTCTTTTAAGATCAGTGAAAATTTGTTTTTCTGCAAATTTTGTAAAAACCAATATTGTGTATGGTTTGATAACTAAGTGATATGCTATCCCAAAATTTATAAAAATAAACAAGATCATTAAAAATCCATAACCTGTGCATGTTGTGGATGATAAGCTTAAATCTGCAAAGAAAAATTGATAAAAGTCAAATCGATCAAATAACGGTTGTCCACGAAACGAAAACCAGAAATGGTAAAAATTGCACTAACAAACAAAAAAGGTGTAAGCAGAAACATCACGCCTCGGCGAGTTAAATGTAAGGCTAATTGTTCATCTACAAACCCATGGAGATCAACAACCTAAGACGATACCTGTGTACCGATTGGTGTAGGCCATATACAATTTGCTCCACGCCTTCATTAATAAATTGATGGGCCTGTTTATAAAAATTTCCCGAAATGAGATTTCGTATGCCTGTTAACAATGGCATTCCTCTTTCTCCCATATATGGCCTCTTGGCCTTTTGCACTCTCTCACAGGTCTTGTTTTTGCCCTGTCCTAGATTGCGCGCGTTGTTCCATTGTCTCAAGGTGTGTGAAGATAGCCGGTTCTTTTTTGAATGTGATTTAAACTTATGCAAAATTAGGGGCTGATTATGCGCCAGTTAGCGCCGTTGAAATTATATTTTGCGCCATAATAGCTTATAGAAAAACTCTAGAAACACGACTAACTTCACGGAGCTGTAAACTTTTGGAAAGTCATTATTTTCTTATTCGTTAATCAGGCGCGACTAACTTCATAGTCGTGAGCTTCTGCATAAAACAAGATTTTCTTATGCAGTAATTAGGTTTCATAACCTTATCTTTTTCTGCACAATAATTAGGCACCCTTAAAATAAAATTTTGCGCACTTTTAGGAAAGAAGTTATTGTGGAAATACATTGAGACAGCCAAAATAAAATATCCTATATATATATATATATATATATATATATATATATATATATATATATATATATATATATATATATATATATATATATATATATATATATATATATATATATATATATATATATTTATAATTAATGTTTTTCTTGCGCCATAATTAGGCACTTATTCTGTCCCGTTTTGAGCCCTTAAAACTAAATTTTACGCCCTTATAGGAAATGATTGCAAGAAATAAGCCAACACGCTAACTTCAATGCTGTGAACTTCGGCATAAATAGTTTTGCCTTATTTAGTAATTCGGCGCCTATTATGCGTCGTTTTGCTCCACTAATATGCAATGTTGCGCCCCTACAGGAAAAAATTGATTTATGCAAAGGTTTACGGCTGTGAAGTTAGCCGGTTTGATGTAATATTTGCGATAACATATTTCTTAAGAACAAAGACAAAATTTTATATTAACCGCGCATAATTTCCGCCTAATTACTGTGTAGGAATAGATTTATTTACGCAAAAGGTAACGGCTGGGCGAAGTTAGCGGTGTCGATGTAATTTTTATTATAGTTAGTTTCCTATAGGAGCACAAAATTTAATTTTAACGGTACAAACAGCGCATAGTGGGCACTTAATTACTGCATTACAGATTTATTTAGAAATTCGCGGTTGTGAAGTTAACTGCATCGACGTAACTTTTACAATAACTTGTTTCCTATAGGGATAAAAAATTTAACTTTACCAGCGCTTAATGGATAATTATGGTGCCAAGAAGATTTATATATATATATATATATATATATATATATATATATATATATATATATATATATATATATGCAGTGCTAGTCAAAAGTCCCTTGTATCTTTTGAACGGTTTTACTTATACTAATGAAATTTGGAGGGTGAATATAAACGGATATAAGCTTCTCAACTAGTCATGTCAAGTGACGTAATAGCCATATATGACGTCACAGGGCTACAGTGACCAATAATTTTAAATAGTACCTTATGGCAAGTGACATCTCGTTTGAAAGGTATAAAAATTACCTATTCAGTCATACTAAATTTGTTAGGGTTTAGGTTGATTTTGATAGAAAAATTAAATAAATACTAAAATTATAGTTTGGCATTTAATTAATCAAGATTGTAAAGTCTGCCTCTAGTTAAGTGTCAAAAAAGTTGACGTTTTTTTTTCTCTCGTTGTTTTTACTTTGATAAGTTTTTATACCTTGACTATTCAGTTTAATTATTATTCTTTAACGCGACGTTTAAGTGTCTAGATAGACAAAATGGTACGTACGGTAGCCGACAAAGTAGCAGATATCTTAACAATTAGTGAATGTAGAAACAAGTTTCATGCAGCGGAACGTCTTTTTAATGAGAGGTACCCCGATCGCCCTATATCGAGGACTTGTTTGAGGGAACTTCTTCAGAAGTTTGAAGCAACCGGTAGTATTCAAGATGTCAAACGATCTGGTCGACCAACAATTAGTGACGACAAAAAAATCGACATAATTGCAGAAATGGTAGTACATCCTACTTCTTCTACAGCCCAAGTTGCGACTATCTGTGAAGTCAGTCAAAGGACAGTACATAGGGTGTTGGCTAAAAACAAATTTCTTCCATACAAATTAAAAATGGTGCACCAACTTTCAGATGATGACCCCGACCGAAGATTAGAATTCTATAAAAATATGTCCAATCAAATTATCCAACACCCAGACTACATAAAATCAATTTGTTTTAGTGACGAAAGTACTTTCTTCCTCAATGGAAACGTTAACACACAAAATGTGAGATATTGGAGTGACACAAATCCTCAAATCTTTCGTGAAAAACATACTCAATTTTCAGAAAAAGTAAATGTTTGGGCAGGTATTTTGGGAAACCACATAGTTGGACCTGTTTTTCTCAATGCTAACTTAACCGGTGAAGTGTATCTGGAGATGTTACAAAACGCAATTGAACCGTTAATTCTTGAAATTTTGGAAGATAATCTAGATGGATTCGGCAACTTGGAAATAACGTTCCAACAAGATGGTGCTCCTGCACATTATTATGGTGCAATAAGACGCTACTTGGATGAAGAATATCGTGGCAGATGGATTGGACGACGAGGTCCGATAGAATGGCCAGCTCGGTCACCAGACCTGACACCATTAGATTTTTTTCTGTGGGGGTACTTAAAATCTAAGGTTTACGCTACAGTACCTGGCAGTATGCACATTTTGAAACAAAGAATTGTTGAAGAATGTAGAGCAATTTCGGCAGACACATTTGAACTAGTACGACAAGAGTTTAACAATAGGATGCATTACAGTCAGGAATTAAATGGAGCACATTTCCAACATTTACTATAAGAATTGGTCCTTGAATCTTGATTAATTAAATGCCAAACTATAATTTTAGTATTTATTTAATTTTTCTATCAAAATCAACCCAAACCCTAACAAAATTAGTATTACTGAAAAGGTAATTTTAATACCTACCTTTCAAACGAGATGTCACTTGCCATAAAGTACTATTTAAAATTATTGGTCACTGTGGCCCTGTGACGTCATATATGACTATTACGTCACTTGTCATGACTAGTTGAGAAGCTTATATCCGTTTATATTCACCCTCCAAATTTCATTGGTATAAGAAAAACCGTTCAAAAGATACAAGGGAGGAGGGGACTTTTGACTAGCACTATATATATATATATATATATATATATATATATATATATATATATATATATATATATACAGAGTGACAGAAAAAAGTGGCCATGCATAGTGCCACGCGATAGAGGACACTAAAATAAGAAAAAAAGTTCCTATGAGCTGTGACGTCATATACTGACTTACGTCACTTGTCATGACTAGTTGAGAAGCTTATATCCGTTTATATTCACCTCCAAATTTCATTAGTATAAGAAAACCGTTCAAAAGATACAAAACTTTTGACTATTTTATATATATATATATATATATATATATATATATATATATATATATATATATATATATATATATATATATATATTTTGAGATGTTCAGAAAGAGGTAATAGAAGTATCGGACAGCTTACATGACATTTGGGTCATAAAAGGGTAATTTCTAGCTCGATACAAGTGCAGACACTATTTTACATAAATCTGGTTCACGATGTGTTTAAAATAAATTTATTTGTATAATTGATCTGAATATCATTTGCTTAGTTTGGTTTCATCATAAAAAGCAATTTGTTGCTACCAAAATTGTCAAGAATGTTAAATATCACCATTTTCGTAAAGTCATTTTAGTATTGCAATTATTACAATAAAATTCAATTTTTCAAAGGTAATTTTGGCAAGTAGACATTTTACAGGTGTTTAAACATGGACTATATAGTTAGGATTAGGTTAGGGATAGTGTATGTTTAGTTTTTAAAGGCAGGAAATACAAAATTTAGTAAAAGGGTTATAATATGGACAGTATAGACAATTTTCGCACATATTTTTGTAGCGAATTAGTGACAAAATATTAATACAAGTTTCACAATAAGAAAAACATTTAGAACATTATGGCATACAGACATTTATAGTGCCGTACAATTTATAGTGAAAAATTTAAAAAAGAGTGTTAGACGATGAGACTTTTTCAATGCAAGACTATATAACATTATGCATTGCAAATAAGTAGTGAGAACAATAAAGACAAGTAGTACAAACCTTAAACATAACATTTTAAGTGTTAAAAACATTTTTAAATATAAATTAAATTTCATTTTTAGATTTAAGTTTGGTTACTTGTAAATTTTAGTTTTTTTCATAATTTTATACTTTTTCCACTTTATTAAACGTAGATTTTGCTCTTAAAGCAAATAATAGATGTTCTTTCTCAATATGAATATGTTTTTATAAGGATACAGCGCTTTTCTCCGCTAAATTATGCTAAATCTGAGGTGAATTTAAGCTAATAGTACAAAAGCTTAAAATTTTCTTTAAATTAAATGTTTCGAACATAAAAGATATGTATTCTTATGTAAAATGTCCTCAGAATTCCATTTTTGCAAGTAATTTTAGTGTAGCTTGTAAGTATAAAAAGTTAAAAGCTTATTTTAATTAGAGTATGTTACTTCGTTTATTAGTGTTAGGAATTATAGCTTGTTAGGTGTCCTTTTATTCAAAATTTCACGTACTTTTCATTTCCGTTTTTAATTTTCAATTCCGTTTATGCATAACAAAGTTACGGCCAAAATTCCATTTATGTACAATTTGTAATTTTGATTATCCAATCAGATCCATTGTTATTTTTGAATATGGCTGAAAAAATGAAATTTGTGTAACAACCAGAAACATATAAAAGCAAGCGCTCAGAAATGATTCTCTCTCTTGAAATTGTTTAAAAGTGTAAAATTAAAACAGTGTTGTTAAATTTGAATACATAACCTAATTTATTATCGTTAAAAGTTTTACGTTACGAATAATTTCGAGAGCACTTGTTTTTGTATCGTCGGATAGAAATAAATAGTTCGGTCTCCGATACCTGTTCGTTTAATAAAATAATTCTGTTCGATTAATTGATGTACGATTTTGTGAAGATTTGTTTACGTGTTTTCAAATTTAAATAATCCTTGTTTACCAAATTAAATTCCATTTTTATTTGGTCAAAGTTTGTTTTATTTCTTCGGACAATCCTTTTAAATAAAAATTTATTATCGGTAGCTAAAATAAAAGTGTTTTAACAAAATCTTGAATACGTAAACATATATTTTAAACGATATCACTCATTGAGCTATAAAATCTTTTAAAATAAAAAGTTACCGTTAATAAATAAGTGTTTGGAGTTTGCCGTTTTTGGGGAAAACATCTACAAGCCTGGAAGTTGGTGTCTTCGACAACTGATAACCGAGATAGCAGTTGGGTATTGGTAACAACAGTAGCCGAGTGAACATTGCCTGCATCCAGCTGAAGTATTGGAAGACATCATTCAATCAACAGGAAGGACTGTATATGTGAGTCAAATTTTATAACCCTACCTATTGTGAATATTCATTGTTATTTTCCTGCAATTTGTATTTGGTACATGTTTTTAGTTAAGAATTTTAAATATTTACTTGTGTAAACACCTGTAAAGATATTAATTTCTTTTCTTTTTCAAAATTTTCATTTTGGTTCTTAACATTAAACTTCTAAATTTAATCATCTGACATTTTTGACAGTTACTTAAATTCATTAACGCATGCGTTGGATAGCAAATTATATTCAGAACATTTTGTATACTTTAAATTCAATTACATATAGGATACTTCTTATACTACAAAATTATTATCTTCAGCTAAATTCCTTGATCCCTATCCCCTTATACGATTTTTCGCCAAATACTTCCCTTATCTTAATAAATCATCAAATTTAATAAATTAATTATATTTGACATCCCAATATATATATATATATATATATATATATATATATATATATATACACACACAGGGACACAGAAAAAAGTGGCCATGCATAGTGCCACGCGATAGAGGACAGTAAAATAAGAAAAAAAGTTCCTATGAACTTAGGTCCGCAACGCCTTTAATTATTTTTTAATATCTTTTTACAATGATGTAATAAGCGGACGAAATTTTGTATACAGGGGCTTTCTATCACGCAGAATTCAAATATGACCTTAGTTCTTTTATTACTGATAAAAGGCGCCACATACAGGTTTCCACCTTGTTTGAATTGGTCCTAACTTTTTTGCCGTACACTGATGTCATTTTCGACTGGAAAAATTTCTTTTCCCATCTTTTCTGCTTCAGAAAGGTATACCTTATTGAAGTCGCTAGGACCAACGGTTTACGAGAAAAATGCATCCGATGCATGCAAATTATCCAAAAGCGCCAAAGTAACTTATTTGCAAAAATAATGACATAACACTTCAACAATTAAATTTTAATAGCAACAATGAAGGGCAGTGATTAAAAAAACATTAAATTTTTAGAAGATGTTCAAATTGTTGTCCTTGTACTTGAATACATTTTTCAATTCTTCTTCCTAAGGATTGACGGCATCTTTGAAATATTCCTGGGTTATTACGGAATCTATCTGCGGATTCCATAATTCTTATCCATAGTTGCTCTTCATTATGTATTTCTACAGAATAAACATCATTTTTCATGAATCCCCAAAGTGAAAAATCGACAGGTCCCCCTCGACCAGTCCACGTATTTCCAAATCTCCTATCAAAAAATTCCCTTGCCAATCGAGAAAAGTGAGCTGGCGCGCCATCATGCATGTAACGCATTCTACCAATAAAAGCCAATGGAACATCCTCTAATAACGTATTTAGTTCATTCTCCAAGAAATTTCGATACAGTTCACCTGTCAATCGATTGGGCAATTGAAATGGGCCAATTATGTAATTGTCAATTATACCTGCCTACACATTAATAGAAAACCCATATTGGTGACTTCTAATTACGGTTTGATGAGGATTTTCATCACTCCAATGGTGAATATTATGTAGGTTCAGAACACCATCACGGCTAAAACCAGCTTCATCAGTAAATAAAATTGAAGAAAAAATATCGTGTCTTTGATTTTGCAACCATTGGAAGATAGTCATGTTCTAATAATGAATGCATCTTCTGGAAATGATACGGGCGAAGAAGTTGTTCATTAAAAATTTGTCTAACTGATTCACGGTTAACATTTCGTACCGCTGAACTTGTTTTCCTGGTGCTTGTTTTCGGATTATTTTCTATCATTCGTAAAACAGTTTCTTCGTTTCGCGCAGTGCGACGAGTTCTAGAAATTCTACTATTAACTTTTGGTTTTTTAAAACAGCCATCTTCACCCAAACGCCTATGCACGTCAATAAATGTCCTATTATGAGGAATATGCCTAAATGGATATCTTTCTCGATAGATACGTTGAGTTTCGGAAGAATTTGATTTAGCTTCGCCGTAACACATAATTATGTCCCTGTATTCTTCAAAAATGTAGTGAACCATTTTTGAAAATAATTTTGAAAAATCAATAAGAGAATCAATGAAAAACTTAATCAAGAACACATAATACCTCTAACAAGACAATAATATTTTGACAAGTGTCATAGATTTCGTTTTTCTTTTCGTAAATTTCCATCGGCTGTTATTTTCATCACTCCAATAGTACTTATCATTTTGTGTTCCTAAAATGGTTCACTATACTTTTGAAGAATATAGGGACATGATTATGTTTTACGGAGAAGCTCGGTCAAATTTCTCCAAAACTCAACGTATCTATCGAAAATGATATCCTTTAGGACAGGTTCCTAATGTTCGAACATTTATTGACATGCATAGGCGTTTGGATGAAGATGGGTGGTGAAGATGTTTGTTTAAAAAAAAGAAGTTAATAGTGGGAGTTTCCAGAACTGTTCGCACTGTTGAAAAGGAATAACCTGAACACATTATTAGAAGATGTTTCAATGGACATTGTTGCAAGAGTGGACTTTATGTTTGATGGCAAGGTAGCTCACTTTTCTTGAGTGGTAAGGAAATTTTTTGAAAGAAGGTTTGAAAATAGATGGATTTGTCGTGAGGGGCTGTAATATGATCACTGCTCTTCAGTAATAAAAGAACTAAGGTCATGTTTGAATTCTGTGTGATAAAAAGCCCATGTATATAAAATTTCGTCCGCTTATTACATCATTGTAAGAATATATTAAGAAAAAACAAAAAAATAATTAAACTTCAACACCCTATATCTTTTAAACGAAGACGTTGCGGACCTAAGTTCATAGGAACTTTTTTTCTTATTTTAGTGTGCATGGCACTTTTTTCTATGTCACCCTATATATACGGGTGTCCCATTAAGAATGGGACACAGAACAACCGCAGATTCCTCAATTTAAAATAAAACGATTAAGCGAAACATGCTTAGACAAAATGTTACTCGTTTTCGAAATAAGGGGTGTTGAAGTTGAAAACTGAAAAACTATCAATGACCATAATTTTTTTAATACACTGTACAATTTTACTTAAATCGGTACGCCTGTACAATATCATAAAATACACATAACAGCAGAAAAATCAGTTCAGTACGCTTTACCAGTGGCGTACGGCAGGAGTAAGTAATACTTGTACCCCTTCTAAATGTTACGCCGCTGTCCAAATACTAATTTTGACTATAATTTTAATTTTTCTGATATTTTCTAAGTAAATAATCTACACTTGAAAGTTTATTGTAAAGCCATTGGTTTTCGAGATAATCGCAGTTTAAGACAGAAAGGCATGTACTTTTTATTTGTATTATTATTACTCATTTGCATTTTTATAATTTTGTCTCAAAACGAAACAAAACAGAAACTAATGTAATGACATTTTTACTGTAACAAATTTTCAATGTGTCCACCATTAACTTGTACACACTTCCTTAGACGTGCAACTAAAGACTGTCTCACTTTAAACAACTGATTTGCTTGATTTTGTCGAATGTCACAGCAGCATTCTGAATTTTGTTCCAAAGTTCCTGACGGGTATTTATTGGTTCACCATAAACAAGGGTTTTGATGTAGCCCCAATTAAAATCTAAAGGATTAAATTCAGGACTGCGTGGTGGCCAAGCAAATTCGCTTCCACGTCCAATCCAACTATGTGGAAAACGTAAATTTAGGTAATTCCGAACAGGTAACGTGAAATGGGCACCATTCATCATAAACCAGAAGTTATGACGTAAATTTAAAGGAATATCGTCTAACATATCCTCCATATGGTTTTGAAGAAAACTGAGGTATTCTATCACATTTAATCTGTGAGGAAGCTCGTACGGACCAATTATGGTAATTTCCAATAATACCCATCCAAACATTAATAGAAAATTCTGTTTGGAAGTGGTTCTACCTTGGCAGGTGTGGATTTACAGTAGCCCAGAAATGACTGTTTCGCCAATCATAAACCCCTTTGCGAGTAAAAGTTGCTTCGTCGGTAAATAAAATTTTATTTAAAAACATGGGATCATTAGTGTGCTAGTGTGTTAAGCAAATTTCTACAGAACTGCAATCTCACAGGAGGATCGCGTACGAGTAAATGTTGTACTGGCGTAAAGTGATAAGGATATAATTTCTCTTTTCAAAATCTTATGAACAGTAGAGCGGCTTACCCCAGTTGCTGCAGATATTCTACGAGTACTTAGCTGCGGATCGATAGTTACTTGAGTCAAAATTTCATCCTCCTCATCTGCTGTAATCAATCTAGGTCGTCATGTTTCAAGTTTTGGTCGAAATGTCCCCTTTTCGCCCAACCTGTCATACAAACATTTGAAAATTTTGTGTCCGATTGCTGTCTATTTGGATACAATTCTGAATATCGGCTCTTAGCGACTCTGCCATTAAAATTATTCTGGGCATAAGTGCAAACCATGTCCCTCATTTCTAAATTGGAAAATTCATTATGACGTGGCATTTTACAATAATATTACAGTTATTAATAACATTAATCACTTATCGAAACGGATAGTTACTTCGAAAATTTTTAACTGACAATGACAGCATAAATCAACGCCTACTGCCCAAATTCACAATTATAACGAAATAAATATTCTCACGATCGCAACGTACCTATTAGGAACTTAGAAATTAGAATAAACCTACTTAATAAAATAAAAGTAAACTATCTAAAAATAACTAATTCATAAATTTTGTTAGTTAGCTTTGTTGATGTAACTTGCAATAACGTATTTGCTTTGGGGCGCAAACTTTATTTTAGCTGCGCAAAGCGGCAAACATAATTGACGCCTAATTACTGCATAAGAAAAATTGATTTATATGGAAGTTTATGACTGTGTAAATAGCCGAGTTAACGTACTTATACAATTACTTCTTTCCTATAAGGGTGCCCAATTTCATGCCAACGGCGCAAAATGGCGCGTAGTTGGAGCCTAATTACTGCATAATGGAATCTGACTTTCCTATAAGGACGCATATTTTTTGTTTAAGGGTGCAAAACATCACATAATGAGTGTGAGGAAGAAGGTTATGAAGTTAGCTTTGTCGATGTAATTTTTGGAGTAACTTATTTCCTGTGAAAGCGCAAAACTTTATTTTAACAGCACAAAGCGGAGCATAATTGGCGCCTAATTACTGCATAAGAAAAAAATGATTTTGCACAAGTTCACAGCTGTGAAGTTTGCCGTGTCAGTGTTAATTTTACAACTTCTTTCCTATAAGAGCGTAAAATTTTATTTTAACGATCCAAAATGACGCCTAAATACTGAATAAAAAAAGTTATGACTTACCTAAAAGTTTTTAGCTTCGTGAAGTTAGCGGTAGGTATAGAATTTTTGCTGCAACTTATTTCCTATTGGGGCGCAAAATTTGATTTTAAGGGTGTTATATAGCGCATGATGAGCGCCTAATTAACACAATTTTAAACAACGTTATCTTCACACCCCTTTGGTCTCATCCCAATTCATTTTAATACTGCCGATAACAATTCGCTAAATTCTTTCTCTCAAATATCTGAACTCATTCTCTTAGATGCTTCCATGGTAGAAGGTTGCACCAGTGTTTTCATCCCGTTTGAAGCACTAACACTAATATTCTGCTATTCTACTCGCTATTGTGTAAAATACAATACACTTTCAAAATTGCATTCAAACCCTAACACATGTAAATAAGTAGTTGCCAGAATTATCTCTACCTGGGACGTTTCGGCGCGGCCGGTCCGCCAGCCGTTTCGCTGCCCCAGTCGTTTGGCCGCCGGGTCAGTTCACCGCCAGAACAATTTTAATATTTGGAATAACATATACACTAGGCAACGATAAATTTATAATAATAATTGACCGAACTGGTAATTGTGGGGTGTAGAACGCAAATACTCCAAGGTCGTTCTGTTATTTACATCCCTCACAATGCTTAAAATTCTCTCGTCAGCCAAATGAAATTTCTTCAGTTTCTGAGGAGGAGGTGGAATCTGCTAATTATATCAATTATCCATTATGGCCTATGGAAATTCCTAGTTGTCTAGGTAATTTTATTTAAATTAGCTACATTTCATCCGTTTTCTAACATCTTTTAGTAAACAAGACATCAACTTAGCTTAATGGATTCTTGGAATTTTTAAGATATTGTACCTTAAGGCCTACGTAAATACGTAGTGGTATAAAAAATAAGCGTTCCATATTAATTTTCTTTCTTCGTAATGGGTAAATATGTTATTCCAAATCCAAATATTAAAATTATTTTGGTGGCGAACCAACCGCGGCGAAACGTTCTAGACCCGCAATTGTGGTTATGCGCACAATTATTTTTTATGTATGAAGTGGCAATTTTTTGTATCAATTCCTCCGTTGAGAGATGATAAATAATTTTAGTATATTGATATACCCAGAAAATCAATAATTAATTTAATTTTAATTGAAACAAATTCCGACGCTATCGCCTGACTACAGAGTAAATTGAAATTTCCCAAATGTCCCTCCACAAATGTGGCCGAGGTTATATGAGAATGTTGCCCAAGGGTTTCCTCATCTTTATTGTGTTTATACTTACGTGAAACATACAGCAACTTATTGTAAATTGTTAGAAAAAATAGTAGTTTTAATTATTCGGTTAAATCAACTTTAGTAGATACTTACTTAATGATTAACTTTGAAAACATTTTAGATTAACACTTGTATTAAACGATTGATCGCTAATGGAAAACCGTCCATTTAGAATTTGGTCGCTTAAGATTAATTAAGCTTAAGACAGCTTGTATTTATTAGCAATTATGTATTACTCATCATCAATGATAGGCGAAGGATCCGTGTTCGTAAAGAGGTAAACTGTGACCTTTGCTTAGCTCCTTAACCGGCTTTCCTCACGAAATAATTTTGTTTCGGCAATATCTTCAACCGCCGTTCAAACCCTGAAGTTATCCTCTACTGAGGTAGTCCAAGGGCCATACTAAAAATTGATCGTTTTTGGTACCATTTGGGGGGACAACGCGCCACTTTGTACAGTGTTAGTAGATAGGTACTACACTAAACGCAAAATAATGATAGACACCTGAGAAGGGCAGCTATGCAAAATGGCAGCCATTTCAAAATGGCGGATCAACTTTGCACTAAAACTCAAATATCTCGCGTTAGAGTAATCGGATTTTGGATTTTTTTCTTTCAAATGAAAGGTGAACATATGAGCTATAAATTTAATTCTCAGTAATTTTGACGCGGAGAAAACAAACAAAAGGGAGTAGTACAAGATAGTACTAACAGAAAGTTGTCCTTTTACCTTATAAGACCCAACGCCTACCTTCGCGTTATCTTTCATAAGCATAAGATCGATCTGACATGTCAGTAACATGGTTTAGAGAATGAAAGAGCCAGGAATTGAAATGTCTATTTTATGTTTTCTTTACATCGAATAAATTAGAAGGCTGACTATATTTCATTATACAAATAAGATTTGAAATCTGGAAAAAGTGAAATACTACATTTATATTTAGGATTACTGGTATATCAACCTATTTTTCATGCAACTATTACAGAAAAAAGGAAAATAACTGAGCAGGTGCAAAGTTTTATGAACAAGGCGAAGGTACGGCTTCTCGCAGATGGACGTGTATTGAGCAGCGGCATAAAAATCTCTCTCAAGTGAAACTGAATAAGGAAAAAAAGAAAAAAAAAAGTGAATCATTCAATCAAGTACTTTTGCTCATTTGAAAGCTCATCACTTTACAAATACCGACAGTATACCTTCATATTACATCATCATTATCATCATCAGGCTCAGATTCATCCGAGAATAATCCTGAATGCATATCTTCACATTCAAAATTGGTTTCCTGGTTTTCGTTACCACAGGAAAATGAATGACAGGACGTTGAGCATTTTAACTGGTTTTGCATGCACGTACAGACTTCTATCACACAATCTTTCTTACATTTACAATTTAATTGCTGCAGGATATCGTCTGGAACAGGTTCAATTGTCATCCATAAGATACCAATATTCCCATCAGTATCTTCGATCCACCGATGGCTTCTGGGACTTGAGTTTACTACATACTGATTCAGACATTGTAGCTAAAGCAAACTTTGAAAATTTGCTCTTTGAGTGTGTAAGCGCAGAGTATTCTCGCAGGGAGGTAGTTGGGATGATTCTATTTTCCCTGATTTACTGCGGAAGATATCATATCGAAGTTAATTTTTGAGCCTCTCTGATACAATTGGCAGATAAATTCTTGTAATACTTCGATTACTTTATCTTCCAGATCCAATTTTGAACCGAGAGAAGTGAATGCGGATGTATACTTGGTATGTTTAGAAACCAACTTCAGTGGGCTTACTTTTCCTTTGCCCGCGAATGCGCTCACAGTATCACACCCGGTGAAAGCATGTCCCCACAAGAACATGTACCATACATTTCCCAAATGCTGAATTTAGTTTCTCAACATCGATTATCCTATGCCGCCTTCTTAAATATATTTTTGATGAAAATGTATCCAAAGCTTGAATGTACGCGGTGGCCAACTAAGAATGCGAGGTACTGTATCTGGGAAACTATACATCGTAGAGGTTTGCGGGAAAAAAAGTTATTACTAAAACGGCCAATACAAAAACCTGGAAAATATTGTGATGTTTCTGAAATGGCCGCTAGGGGGCGTAACTGCAATCTTGAATCTAAAAAAGTGATGTTTCTGCGAATTCTGCTATATTAACCTAATAAAAAAATAACTGATCTTTGAAGTCCAGGATAATCCGAACTTTTTTTTCCTTAAGTAACCCCCCGTATCTTCGAAACGGCTAATCCGATTTTAACAAACTTGGGCGCGTTGAAAAGAGCTTTTCTTGGGCTACAAATGTTAAAATAATTGAAGTTTTCTTAGTTTTACATGTCGTCGCTAGAGGGCCTTGTTCGACATTCCGACAGAAACGGTTAATTTTCGCAAAAAAATTAAATGCATTGGTATGACTTTTTTTCATGAACAAGTAGCTAAATGAAGCCTAAACAAGCTCGCGAAAACTGCATCTCGATATCTTGTTCCTCACCTAAAATATCGGCCAAAGAAAACTTTGTACGAAAATCCCTTAAATTTCTATTTTTTTAACTATATTTTTCTGGAATTGTTTCTATTATGTAAGTTGTGGCCCTAAAAAGGACCGATTTAAAGGAGGAAGGTTTTTAATGCCCCCGTAAATGCTCAAAATGCTGATCACCACTCTGTACATTGCTGTGGCCTCTTATGGGTAGAAAAAACTGCAGCTTCAATTTCGGCTAGAAATTTCGGTTTTAAATGTTTGTAAATTTATACACCAGAATAAAATCACCCTTTTTGAAATTACTACGGGCAAGTAAGTAATGTTAAAAGTTATACGAAAGGCCTATTTTTTGTTTGTTTAAATGCATATTCACTATGGATATATATATATATATATATATATATATATATATAATATATATATATATATATATATATATATATATATATACAAAATACAATTCATAGAAGCAGGCAGTGGAAACAGATACCTAAACAAAACATACATAATACTCAAATTGTCAATAATTGTCAATAGTTTCGCGTTACTTTGAGCAATTTTTGTGATTTCAAAATGCGTTTTACGAATAATGAAGCTGTTGATATGCTTGCGGTTTATTTTGAAAGTCTTCAGAATGCCACAGTAGCTAAAAGAGTTTACGCGGTTCGATATCCAAATCGGCGTTCTTGCAATGTAAGAGTTTTTCCCCGATTAGTGGCGAGCTTACGAGCCAATGGAAGTTTTCGGCCTACGTTTCAACGGCAAAGAATTGGAAGAACACAAGAAAATACTAACCATGTACTGTGCTATATTGAAGGAAATCCTCATGTTAGCACAAGAGCATTATCCACTGAGTTGGGCATATCAAGGATAACGGTTCAAAATATTTTGAAGGACCATAGGTAAGTTCTAATGGCCATCAAAATATATAGGTATTCGTTTAAACTTTTTTTAATTACTTTAAGAATGCACCCATATCATGTCGTTTTGCATCAGGCATTGAAAGAGGAAGATTTTGATCGATGTAAGAGTTTTTCCCCGATTAGTGGCGAGCTTACGAGCCAATGGTAGTGTTCGGCCTACGTTTCAACGGCAAATGATTGGAAGAATACAAGAAAATATTAACCATGCACTGGGCTATATTGAAGGAAATCCTCATGTTAGCACAAGAGCATTATCCACTGAGTTGGGCATATCACGGATAACGGTTCAAAATATTTTGAAGGACCATAGGTAAGTTCTAATGGTCATCAAAATATATAGGTATTCGTTTAAACTTTTTTTAATTACTTTAAGAATGCACCCATATCATGTCGTTTTGCATCAGGCCTTGAAAGAGGAAGATTTTGATCGAAGGTTAGACTATTGCCATTGGATGTTAGGCATGATACGCGAAAATAGAGAATTTTTATTTCAAATATGCATTATTGGTCTGCAGAAAATCCCCATTGGTTGCGTGAAGTTCAGCGCCAAAGACGTTGAAGTTTAAATGTATGGTGTGGCATATTGGGAGGCAGAATTATTGGGCCATATTTTTTCGAACAACGCCTAAATGGCAATGTATTTCTTGACGTTTTGGCCAATCAATTACCGTTGTTGTTGGAAGATGTGCCTCTGGAAACAAAACAAGGCAAAAATTGTTTTTGCAGTTGGATGGTTGCCCAGTATATTTTGCTATATGTTTCCATGGCCTCCGCGATCGCCAGACTTAACTTGCCTCGATTTTTATGGGGGCGCTTAAACGACATCGTGTTTCGGACTCAACCTACTACTAGAGAAGATATGAAAAACCGGATTCGTAACGCAATACGTAACATACCGAGAGCCGAAATTAAAGCTGCAGTTTTGTCTAGTCATGAGAGGCTTCAGCAATGCATAGAGCGTGATGGTCAGCATTTCGAGCATTTACGGGAGCATTAAAAACATTCCTCCTTTAAATCGGTCCTTTTTAGGGCCAAAACTTACATAATAGAAACAATTCCAGAAAAATATAGTTAAAAAAATAGAAATTTAAGGGATTTTCGTATAAAGTTTTCTTTGGCCGATATTTTAGGTGAGGAACAAGATATCGAGATGCGGTTTTCGCGAGCTTGTTTAGGCATCATTTAGCTATTTGTTCATGAAAAAAAGTCATACCAATACATTTAATTTTTTTGGGAAAATTCATCGTTTCTGTCGGAATGTCGAACAAAGCCCTCTAGCGACGACATGTGAAACTAACAAAACTTCAAGTATTATAACATTTGTAGCCCAAGAATAGCTCATTTCAACACGCCAAGTTTGTTAAAATCGGCTTAGCCGTTTCGAAGATACATACGTCAAAAAGTGTCAAACAAAAACAGTTCAAATTATCCTCGACTTTAAAGATCAGTTATTTTTTTATTAAGTGAATATAGCAGAATTCGCAGAAACATCACTTTTTTAGATTCAAGATTGCAGTTACGCTCCCTAGCGGCCATTTCAGAAACTTGAAAATATTTTCCAGGTTTTTGTATTGGCCGTTTTAGCAATGACTTTTTTTTTGTGCAAGCCTCTACGATGGATAGTTTCCCAGATACAGTACCTCTCATCCTTAGTTGGCCACCCTGTACATACACAACACTAGTACATCCGTGTCATCACAAATACATACAATATTTTTGGAATTATGACTTGCATGTTTAATATGAAGCATCATTCGAGTGTAAGCTTCTTCTTGAGTTGAATGTAACTCATGAATTTCTTCATATCCAGATGCGGAAAACTTGATGCACTGTTGTCTATAAATCACAAATAAAACTTTTACAGTATTAGCGCAAAAGAAAGGCTTGAACTTGTCCTCCTTCCAACTATCGACCAAATATTTTGTTAAATTATTTTTAAAATCTGATCTTCGGTGAAGACGGCGCCAATTTACAATTTTATGTCCCCCTCGTATCTTTTGGAATTACATTCCTTCACTCTCGATTCGACGTTCCCTTTCCATTGTTTTGATTGATTTCTTAAATAATGTGCTTGACAATCTTTCAAAGGTTAAATTTTCGCCACGTAATTTTTGGATTACGTTCATACCATCAATTACACAATAGGCATTTGATGGAAAACAATCTTCGAATGAAATATTTTTCTCTAGATGGGTAGCTAAAGTGGCTTTAGCATTCTTCTTTATTGTTCCATCAGTATTGGCGAGGGACCAAGGGAATGGCCTAATAGGATAAGGGAATATTTCCCGCATGTTCACATTTCGACATTCCGCTATCAGTGTTATGTTGGCAAATAAATGATGATCTGCCTTCAAGACTGTGTCTTCTAGTTTTTTTGACGACCTCACTTTCGTATCAGAGAATGTATAAACTTTCAACTTTTTAATAGGTGTATATAAGTCGGTTCCTTTTTGAATTCGAGTGCGAAATTCTAAACATTCTTCTTCTCCCTTCTTTTTGCGTTCAACAAGTCCTCCCTATTTGTGGACGCGATAACTGCACTTGATAGATTCATAATATCGACATGGCCATTTAATTCAAAAGGATTAGTCCAACTGTTCGTTAATATTACAACTATATTACACATACTGCATCCCTTTGAGTTCGTTTACAAGACAGGTTAGGATGTTGTAACTGTTCTGAACTGAGATGTGTCTGCTTACCTAATTCTGTCAACATGGCTGCACGAAATTCTGCCGTTAAATAATATCGAGGTACAGTTCCTCTTTTCAAGCTGAAATTACGAGTACCTCTTGCAGTTTGAGTGTCTTTATTGACAGTCTCTTCAATGACTTGATCAATGGGTATGCGACCAAATGGATTTGTATTTGACATTTGAACGGCAAAACCACCATTTGAAAAATGTTGATAATATTGTCCGTGTAGAGTTGTAATTTGTATGAAGTGAATTGACAAGTGGCGTGCGTAATTTATTTTGTTAAGAGCAATACACTACGGTAACATATTCTCGAGGTAATATAAACATAAATTCCAGTCTCCTTCTCGGTTTGCTCGAAGCGGTCCTAATAAAATTTCCACGAGTTCAATATAATGCATCCAGTATGTACTTAATGACCTATTTCCATTCTGTAAGAATTTTACAAAATCTAAATACTTAGTGCGCATGCAGTTTCAGTAAAACTGGAAGCAAAAGTTTTTATACGGTTCTGAATTAAAATTTTCAATGAGTGCTTTTTTCAATCCATCTTAGCCAACACTTTCAAACTCTAAATAAAGCTCTTCATGTTGCTCTCTAAGCCAATCTCTGAAACTTTTCCAAATCACTTTCATACAAGCCTCGTACATTAATTTATGCAATCGATCTCTGCGATTGTATTGACGTCCCTCAAGTACTTTCATAATTGACCCTTCAGCAATAGTTCCTGATTCGACTGCTAAATCACGAAGTCCACTGTCACCAAAAAATTTACCAATAATGGACAGCAAATTACAAATTGAGTGGAAATTACAGGGATTATTGAATTGTACAGTGCATCCGATTTTGGTTGAGACAATCAAGTATCTCGGTTGTTGTTGAAGATAGAACCTTGCGGTTTTCGCGGGCCTGTTATGATACTCAAGATATTCTGAACGGATTTTTCCTAACTTCTTTCATTCATAAATTACAGGGCGTTTTTGAAAATTCACACTTTTTGAACCCACTCCATATCTACGAAGTTTCTCAGCGATAATGTCAAAGTGAAAACTTATCCCATAGAGAATTTTATGTAGAATTCAGTGGCGCACTCAATTTTTTTTTTCGGGGTATGGTTATGGAGATACGACTCAAACTTATTATTTTTTCAATGGAACACCCTGTATTTTATCACCTCATTAAATTCCTTATTTTTTTTTCTTCAAAATGATATATAATATATAAACATAAATTCTTCAAAAATGCTCCAAATCACTAAAACATTGATTTTTAATAGTAGGCTATGGATTTTTCATACAAAAAGAGTTCAAATTGAAGAAACACTACTTGTAATTTTTCCATGAAAGGAACAAGAACAATACTAACACTAATTCGTTAACAAAACACAAAACGTAGGTAACTAATAGCAACAAATAAATAGTAATAAAAAGGTCATAATGTATAATAAACAACTAATTAAATATTTACTCATACTATTTCATTTCGAAATTATTCGGTGACTTATTCATTGAATTGTTCAAATTGATGTTCATTTTCCCTAACACACAATTGACACAATTTCTTAATACGTCTTAATGCATTTAAAATTATGAAAGGCCAATTTTGTAAATTCTGGAAAATTGCCTCTGTTGTTGCACGAAGTTCTTCAATATTATTGTGCCTCTTACCGTATATTTTATTTTCAAAAAACCCCACAAAAAAAAGTCCAACACTAACAAATCAGGTGACCTTGTAGGCCACCTAATGGGCCCATTCGTTCCAATCCAATGGTCCTGGAAAGTTTTTTCTAAAAACGGCACAATCAACCTCGAATTGTGGGTAGGGGCACCGTCTTGTTGGAAGTAAATGGCATTAAAATAGGCGAGGGGAACATTCTCTAGGAATTCTGGTGTTACTTCTTCTAAAATTTCCAAGTACCTATTCGCGTTGAGAGCCCCTTCAAAAATGCGGTATTTTATTGATGTCCCCAATAAGAAACAGGCTACATTAAAACCAAATCGACCCTGTCGTTGTTGATCAAAAATTAGGTGTTGGTTTTCATCATACTAGTACCTTGTATTTTGCCTGTTAAATAAACCGGCACTGCTTATATGGGCTTCGTCTGACCATGTGACTTTACTCGCAAAATTATTGTCCCTTCGAGTTTGGTTCAAAAACCAATTACAGAAATTCACACACCTCGCTGCATCACCAGGGTATAAATGTGTTTTTTTAAAATCCTTTGTACCCGTGATCGGGGAACGCCAGTGTCATTTTCTAACTTCGTACAAGAAGTCTGAGGAGAGACACGGACGCTGGCTAAGACATTTATTTCATCCACTTCATTCTTTTCCTTGTTATACGTCTTGGGTCGGGGTTTAGAATACGCACCATAATATAGTAGATTATTCTTTAGTCGAAATATCGTTGCTCGATTAGATTGACGCCTCTCTGGATATCTAACGTTTTAAAAACAATATGTCATGTAATGTCTTATTGTAAATTACTAGTTTACCTGTTTAAATATAATTCTAATGCTTCATCAACATTTTCATGGTATTAATTGAAACATTGTATGATATCATACCTTCCGTTGTTCTGAAAAAATCTTTCAGCCATTATAAAATTTCACAAATTAACAAAATCGCCAAACACAAACACAATAAAACGCATCGAAATTTATCATCATGACAGCAGATGTGTTGATTTCTCCACAGTCACTTGATAAAACAATGCTCCAAAAGTCAACAACAGTGTTTGTAGCATCCATAACCTACTATAAAAAAATTACAAATAATAATCCCTGTAGTAAAACTTTGAAATCCATGGCACTCTATTAAAATTCAAGTTTTAGTAATTTTGGAGCATTTTTGAAAACTTCATGTTTATATATTATATATCATTTCGAAGGAAAAAAATAAGTAATTTAATGAAATAATAAAATACACGGTGTTGCATTGAAAAAATCATAAGTTTGAGTCTTATCTCCATAACGATACCCCGAAAAAAAAATTGAGTGCGCCCCTGGATTCTACGTACAAGTTTTCAATTTGACATTATCGCTGAGAAACTTCTTAGATATGGAGGGGATCCAAAAAGTGGACAACAACAACCGAGATATCTGGCTGTCTCAACCAAAATGGGATGCACTGTACACCTCTGGACAAGTCCATAGAATCTCACAAGCCTTTGCAAATAGAGCTTGGTCTATGACCACCACAATTTCATCCAAACCTATTTCGGTTTTTATCAACAAACAATTCCTTAGAATTTCTTGAACAGAAGCCATGTCAGTTGCTGGAAAATTAATAGTGGGTAGATAACGAATTTTATCAGCTCTTACTTTCACATTTTCTCTCGCACATGTATTAAAACGAGTCCAGGATTTCACTCTCTTACCACTTGTATCTATTACACGGCGTAATATCCACACAAAATTACTGAGTACAGCATTTCTGAATGATTTCTGACGAAGGTCCAATACGTTATTTTCTACTGACATAGAAAACGCTGGCGGATTTTTTATTCATTTGTAAGTATATTCCGTATTTTCGTTCTAGTACTAGAATCAATTGAGCTTATTTGTGAGCAAGATGAGACTTCAGGCTGAATAACAATACCATTGATGCGATGTACCTGAACCTGACAATGTTTCCTCTAGTCTATCAATATTGTCGTAAGCCAACCCTGTTGGCATTCCAGGCTGTACCAATGATGGTAATGGAACCTTCTGATAATTTCCTAATGTTTGAAGTTTTTCTAGGAGCTTAGAATAATTACAGGCATGTCACAGTCGATTTAGTATCTTAACAACTTCTACGTTACCTGTAAGTGTTCTGAACACCATTGACAGTAACACACGTTTACGGGTTGTTATTTTTCGAGGCATAACTGCTTGAATTATGTCCTGACCGAGTGACCAAATGACGGTATTATTACACTCGGACAAATCATCATATTCATCAAAAGGTACTTTCAAAAAAATATCCAGCTCTCGAGGGACAACTACTGGATGGTCCGGATGAGGAGGCCACTTTTGGCCGCTAAAATCAATGTTCATTATTTTCTTGCGTATATTGGCCGCTGCATTTACAATTATTCCCTCCTCATCAGTTGATTTCAATTTTTTTATTTTGGTTTGAAGTTTCACGTATTCATTTAAAAGAGATTCATAACTAAAATTGTCTGGGGTCAGATAAACTCTATTATCTATCGCAAAAAATTTTACAGACTCCCTAAATTCACGCTCTAAATCACGTTTCAAGTTTTTTTTTGCCATTTTGTGCTGTGAAACTTCGGCAGAGTCCATGTAACTCAATAATTTTTCTTGTAAAGAAACTAGAGACACAACAGCGGGATGAGCGAATATTTCGCGTCGAATATACTGTAAAAGTTCTTCTCGCGCATTTTTTCGTGGGCCACTAAGCATTGTGGGTGAGGTTGTTGCTTTTGCCTTCTCAGTTCACGTATAGTTTTTATAACAACTTGGATGGTAGTGCGCTTCGGCTGCAACCGGTTTGCGAGATGTAAACGCAAGAATTTTTGAATCCCCTTTTTTTGTCGCTATTTCTCTAAGCCTGTCATCCACTCTCATTTCTCTTGCCTGTCTCAAAGGCTCACGACTATCACTTCCTTTTTTATACTTATTTGTTTTATCACAAAACATACAAACTCTCTCAAACGTTCGCGAACATCCTGGCCCTGATGATCTATCCATTTTTCTTCTAAGGAAAGTTCGTAGATAATTTTACAGCTTTCATGGAATCCAAAGTTTTTTTCAAAGTAAACGAGAAACTTCGATGGTAAAACACATGCGGCACTTCCGCATTATTTGAAAAAAAATCCATTCGTGTTGATTGAGTTTGTATAGCAGTTGGTTACTCTGTGTAGTTAGCTACGTCAATAAAATGTTTGCTATAACTTATTAATTATTGGTGCGCAAAATTTTGTTTTACCAGTGCGCTTAATTATACACAAGAAAGAGTAATTAATCTGTAAGCGCAGAATTGAGAAGAAAGCGGAGATGATAGAATTATAAAATGGATTTGTTTAGAAGAAATTAACTACTATCAGAAGTTAGGCATATTAATAACATTTTCTCTAATACTTATTTTTTTTTCAATCCAACAGAGCCAAATAGCCCATAATTATCGCATACTTATATAATCCATTTTTTTTTGCTCCCTAGATTTGGGAGTTATTTTTACAAAGTTGGTATAATAAAATTTGATTAATTTATTTTTACATGATTTGTTACGTTGCTTTTTTTAAGTATTAAAAATAAGGATTTCTTTAAATATGCGTTTCCATAGCAACGTACAGAGCAGTCTAAAAGTTTGAAATTGATTAATATGGTCACTTTAACAACTTCAAAATTCATAAAAAATTAGATAACAAGATAATTTATATAAAAAAACCTTTCACAGTTTGATAATATAATGAAGTTCCTCGTGCAAATGCTTTAATTGAAACGGGAAAGTTTATACGAAATAGTTTAATACAAAATTTTTAATGGACGTAAACAACTATGAGAAAAAAAAACATGTAGTGGAATTAAAAATCACTTTTCTCAGGAATTTCTAAATTCAAGTGAGAGTGTGATATTCGTGTTTTTGGGTGAAACGTGGATTTACCAAAATGGGAGTAGTATTCGTCGTTGGGTGCATGATACTGATTTGAAAAGTAATCCTCCCACAGTTAACTCTGAAGGCAAACGTTTTACAATATTATACGCAGGTTGTAAGTTTGGCTTCCTTAGAGGGGTGCGATGACTTATGGGACTCACAAAATAATGACCGTGACGATCACAAGACAATGACTGCAGAGCTTTTCCAAAATTGGGTGGTTAATCAGTTAATTCCTGCTTTGGATATATTGCAATCAAAACGTGTGGTGGTAATGGGGAATGTACCGTGCCAATCGGTGCAGTTGAACAAACCACCAACTTTTTCTAGCAAGAAATCTCAAATGCAGGATTTTTTGATTAACCGCAATGTGAAAATTAACCACAATTTAACAAAAAAGAAATTGTGGGAGTTGATTCATGCTAAACGGTTTGTAATCGACATTTTAAAAAAGCATCGTCATGAAGTCCTTCTTTTACCCCCTTACCATTGTCAATACAATCCAATTGAGTTCGTAACCTAAATCAAAAGATACGGTCGCAAATTTGTGGCGGCTTGCTCTTTCAAAATGTACGTCCGACATGTGGCAAGGTTATGTAAATCATTGCGAAAAAATAATTTTGGAAGACTGGGCAAAACTAATGGGGTCAATTTCTGTTGAAAATATTCCACCATTCTCATACCTCTCGAGGAATCAGATTTAGATTCAGAACTTTCTTCTGAAAATGATGAACCTAATTCAGATGTAGAAATAATGGAGATGGAATAAGGGCTTGAACTTAAACACTTTTGACTCAAAATCTCTTGAAAGAATCTCAACTCACGATTCAATTGGCAGTTTTTAAACTACCTGAAGGACAGTAAACGGCAAAGCGGTGTGGTTCATTTATTTATTTGTTTAGTTTTTACTTCATATTGTTGAAAATAAATGTTTTTTTAGTTGCATCAAATTATTTTGTAAAATTTAATGAAAATCTTTTATTTCAGTTGAAAGACACCCCAAAATGAATTTATGGGTAAACTAAACCCTACTTCTTCACTAAAAATTCAATAGGCTCCTTCTATTATTATAGTGATCCATGGTTACTATTCATTTCAATTAAATGTGGCAACTGTTAAGTTTGACATGTAATCAGATTTGAGTTTAGTGAGAACCGTCTAATACCAGCATACTTTTGGTGTAATAATAAAACACCCCAAATCTAAGGGGCAAATAAAAAACATAGATTCTACAGCTCTACCAAGCAAACAAAAACCCCGGAAAATATGTGAACTAAATTAAAAAATGTATAGCGGTAAAACGTTCGTCCAATTACCATTAAGAAGTCTCCGACCGTACATTCTCAAACGCAAACAATTGACATTTGTCATATGCATTTTGCATTGACAGGTTATTTTCGTGTTTCTTGAGTATTTATTGTCGATTAGTCTTTATAAAAAGTATTTTTCAAGGCTCTTTTTACTGATTTGTGAGAGCAACGGTATGTATTGTGCACATGTACATAATAAAACGATTATAGAGTTCATAACCTTAAAACAGTAAGCATGCTTTTTAAATATCGATTTACATCGATTTTTCAATATTTAGAGTAGTGTACGATTTAGAAATACGTGGCTGCACTTAAATTAAATGAGCATGACAAGTTTTAAAATATCAAATTATGTTGATTTTCAATACTTCGAAGTTTTCAGGTTTTATTCGTAATGGCTAGTAAGTCGAAGAAGAGTGTTCATTCCGAAGCCCGGAACATCCTTAAAGCAGTTGTGGAATTTTTCGATAAACAAAAAGCTAATGGTGTGTAGACATTCCCTTTGGACAAGGCTACTAAGATAGCTGCTGCGGCAAGAGGAAAATCGATTAGTTTTATAACAAAAATTAGGTAGGTACGTAGTTTGTAAAGCTTAAACGTAATTTCTAAATGACGTATTTCTTTGTATTAGAAATGAAGCTGCAACAGCTGAAAATTCAGTTTTAAAGTCTCCTTCTAAGAAAAAAAGAAGTGGAGGTTCTAATAAAATCGTTTTAGATGAAGCAGATTTAGGCATTTTAAAAACGACCGTTCATGAAGTATATACCGTAGAAAAAAAGATGCCAACGTTGAACATTTTAGTCAATAAAATGGAGGATAAGATTAATTACTCCGGAGGACGTGAAACCTTACGAAAGGCTTTGTTACAAATTGGTTTCAAATTTAGAAAATGCTTCGATAAACGAACATTTTTAATGGAGCGCACTGATATTGTTGCCTGGCGTTCTCGCTATCTAAGAAGTTTACGGCAAAATGATGCTCTAGGAGAAAATAAGAAACCAGTTACGTACCTAGATGAAACATATATCCATCCATCGTACGGAGTTAGCAAGTGCTGGCAATCCAATGATGAACCCGGTCTGTACCAAAACATCAGAGCTGGCCAGCGGCACATAATCGTTCATGCGGGTGGATCTTATGATTTATACCAACTTTATGCAGTGGTTGGAAAAGCAGTTAATACCAAACTTACCACCCAATGGTATAGTTGTAATGGATAATGCACCATATCACAGCGTTCAAATTAATAAACCACCAACGCAAGGAAACAAGAAATTCAAGACTGGCTGACAAGTAATGGAGTATCCACAACATACATCATGCGAAAAGCTGAACTGTTGGAGTTAGTAAAGCAATTTAAGCATAATAAAACTTACTATGTTGATGAATTACTTAAAAAACATGGACACAGTGTACATTGTTTGCCTCCTTATCATTGTGAACTCAATCCAATTGAATTTATGTGGAGCTTAGTAAAGCATAAGGTGGCAATGAATAACGTTTCTCAAAGTGGAAGTAATATTGAGAACTTAGTGCGAAATGCTTTTGCAGAAATAAATGCATCTGACTGGAACAAGCAATGCAGGCATGTTAATCACATAGCCGAAGAAACGAGGCAACGTGATGAACTACTTGACGAAACAATTGAAACTTTATCTTTTATGGTAAACACTGGATCGTCAGATGAAAGCAGTGAGGAAGAAGTTGATGAAGTTGATAGCCCATAGAAAACCATTTTTAATTTTGTAGTTACAAGTTATAAATCAATAATAATAAACGATATGTGCTTATTTTTCCATAAAATCTTGGACATTATTTTAAATTTTAATTATGCATATGTGTTTTGTTTCTATTGTGAATAACATTACACTTTATTTATGTGAATGTTTTAAATGCTATTATATTATTTACACTTATGAAACTGTAGAAAGGTTGTCATTTCAAGTAAATACAAGTTGATCAGATAAAGAGGAAGAAAGTTCTGTAGAAGAATCATTGTAATTTATTAGTCACTTTATATTCAAATGTGATCAGAGTGATGTTTTTTCAAGTATTTTACAAATGTTTACAAAACTAAAAATTGTGTAAATTATTTGTAGAAAATGTTATAACTTCAAAACCATCTTATTTGTACTTAAACAATAAATACTTAAAAGTTTTTGGTAATGAATTCAACAACATTTGATGTACCTAACATAAAATAAATAAATTTGTTCACAGAATTTTGAATAAGCAATCTATACATTTGATTTAAGTTTGCCATCTTAATACTTTTTGTATGGAATGTACCTGTTGAAAAACAGCTCCCTCAGGTACGCCCTCTCAGGACTTTTGTTTGCTTGGTTGAACTGTACATGGTTATATTCGAAACTAATCTGGTTTTCTTACAGAAGTGTAAAATAAGTTGCCTGACACTCAAACCACTCTACAAGTCCATTATCACATATACCTGTTTCCATATAAATGCATAAATGTTTACATACCTGAATAATAAATAAAATAATAAGTTGCCCATACAAAATAAGCTGTAAGGAGTAAAAATACTGTTAATTGGACTATACATTTCACTTTTCGTTTATTGTTTCGTAACGAGTTAATTATATCATTTCGTATCCTTAAGAAATGTTTATAAAAGGAATTTACTAACATATTGCTCTTCCTAACTTCATTGGTTGCATCACAAATTTCCATTGCAAAAATGTATCCTACAACAAACAAACACATAAATTAGTGACGTTGCTTATTGTTAATTTGAATTTTTGTTTAAAAACTAGTTTGCTCACACAGTTGTTGAATTATCTGGAATTCCCTGTACTGAAGCTTACCTGCTTAAATCTAGATATCGTCTTACAGGTTTGGATTAACTAGATAATATCCTACTCAGTCTAAAGTATTTTTAATTAATTCAACATTGCAAACCAGTTCTCCTAAAATTCTTCATAAATAATTGAAAATGTTCTAATACAGTTAAATAAATTTAGTATTATGGTTTTGTTTTTACCTTTTATCTTTACGGTGATAAGATTTATTAGCATATTAAACGTATTTATTTTGCTGACTAATTAATCTCTAATATGGTTTTAGAACGTTAATTGTTGAACAGTACATCGTGAATGTTGATAATAGTGGCACATTTAGTTTGTAACACCTTTAGGCAAGAGAGTATGTATGAAACAGTTTTTAATTGTGGGAATACCCGATTCAATGACTTGAAAAACGTAGAAGGATGTATGTAACTTTCAAAGCATACACGAGCAAAGTGACGACGTGAGTAGGATTCACGCTTAAATGTAATATGACATAATAAGCATACTAGTCCATGGAATTGGTACATTTTACCTTGCATGAAATAAGGTAGTTCTGATTTTTTGATATGTTGTATCTGATGAAGTGGTAATAACAAATCCAAATTTTCGACCTCGAAAGCGCTCCGGATCATTGTTAAATATCTCAAAAACCGTTAAATTTTGGCACTTTTTTCAGTTTTTGCCAATTTTGACCATCAAGGATTAATATTACGGTAAAAGTCGTTATATACAATCTAAAAGCAAACAAAATTTACAAAAAAAATGATACTAATTTGGTCCTCGTAGGTGAAATAGTTTCTGAATTATGGCAGTTCAAACTTTTGCAAAATTTTCACAATAGAAACATTTTTGATTTTGTTTTTTAGTTTTCGTCAATTTTAACCATCAAAAAACTATTTTACGAAAAAATTATCATAGTAATATGGAGAAGGGCTAATCTTTCAACAAAATGACACTAATTTCGTTTAATTAGCTTCAGTTTTCATCTACTACAAATCCCGCTGGTCATAGTGCAGAAACATTTGCTATTTCAAGTGATCTCACACAAATGATTTCTGAACCCACAAGAATTCCTGATAACCCTAACCATACTCCACATCCTCTGGATCTCTTTCTTACATGAAACCCTCTTGTTTATAAAACTTCCGTTCTTTCGCCGTTAGGTCTTTCTGACCATTGTCTAATACAAATCATTTCTACTGTACTTAATTCCACTGTTGTTCGCAAAACCGATAGAACCTTGTGGTGTTTTAAGTCAGCTCGATGGAGTGATTTACGGGATTTCTTTGCAACCTTTCCATGGCGTGAATATTGTTTTAAGTCGTCCTCTTCTTCGGACATCGCTCTTTCAGTATCTGAAGTCTCATCCTCATGGGAATGGAGTTATACATTCCCAAAAAACAGTACCGTATAGGTCATTCACGTTCCCAACCCTGGCTCAATAAGGCTTGTTCTGATGCAATATCTTTAAAAAATAAATATTACATTAAATGAAAATCTAATAAATCGGTCGACAGTCATGTAGAATGCGTTGGTGCTAGAAATATTTGCAAAAGCGTCATCACTAAAACTAAAAAGTTGTTCGAAAAACGAAAATGCAATGAACTAGCTACATCTCCTTTAGGCAGTCGTAAATTTTGGCCTTTAGCTAAAGCCATTAGTAAAAACTTTGGAACATCTTCATTTCCCCCCCTGACGTCTATTGACGGATCGGTAGTTGCTGATTGTGTAGACAAAGCCAATGTTTTTGTGGATTTGTTTGCATCAAACTCGTGTCTCAATGATTCTAGAAAAGATGTGCCCCTAGTCAACTCTTCTTCATACGCTATGAAACCAATTTATTTTCGGTACAAGCTTTTGGAATCGATCATCAGTAGGCTTGATCTCAATAAGGCGACTGGCCCAGACGGTATCCCAGCTATTGTCTTAAAGAAATGTTCCCCTGAAATAGCACCAGTCCTATCTAAGCTCTATACGATCTCTAGGTCTTCTGGGGAATTCCCTTCATCATGGAAGTTAGCAAATGTCAACCTATTCCCAAAAAAGGTGATAAGTCCGATCCCTCAAATTACAAACCAATTGCCATCACTTCCATTTTGTCTAAAATCATGGAAAAAGCCATCAATCAGCAACTGCTCACGTTCCTTGAAACTAACAAACTCCTTAGTGACCACCAATATGGGTTTAGGCAAAGTCGTTCAACAGGCGATCTTCTTTCATATGTGACCCAAGTTTGGAACAATACAGTAGAGCAGTCCAGTGAAACAGTTGTGGTCGCTTTAGATATCTCAAAGGCATTTGACCAAGTTTGGCATAAGTGTTTACTTGCCAAACTCACCTCGTTTGGATTAAGTGATACCCTCGTCAACTGGGTTTCTAGTTTCCTTGATAAAAGACGAATACGTGTCGTGATTGATGACTTTTTTTCAAGAGAAGTTAGCATTAACGCGGGTGTACCACAGGGATCCGTTATAGCGCCTACACTTTTTCTGCTGTACATAAATGACCTTATTTCTTCAACAACTAACCCCATCAATTGCTTTGCTGACGATAGCACTCTTCACTGTAATTCATCTCAGTCTACTCATAGTGATAATCCACCTTCTATGTCAAATCAAGAAATTAAAGCTGAAATGGCAAATTCAATCAACAAAGACATTCAACGTATTCTCGAATGGGGAAGCAATAATCTAGTTAAATTTAATGCTAACAAAACTCAGTGTTGCCTTTGTCCGCTAAAAAAATCGATCGTTTCCTGTTGTAAGTATGAATGGCTCAGTTCTTAAGTTTTCAGACTCTATTACTCTATTGGGTACGACTGTATCTTCAAATCTCTCATGGGTTGACCATCTTCTGTCAGCTGCTCGTAAAATAGACTTTTTGTACAGATCTAAGCAGTACTTTATCTCTCGACAACTCCTTCTGCTGTATAAGGCCCAAATTCGGCCTCATCTGGAATATAATTCTCACCTTTGGGTTAGTGCTCCCCAATAAGCTCTCGATATCGTTGATCGTATTCAAAAGAGAGCGATTAGGCTTATAAATGACCCGTCCTTAACTTCTCACATACAGTCCGTTGAGCATAGAAGAATGGTTTCAGTTCTTTCTTTGTATTATCCTTATTACAACGGCTATTGTGCTGCTGAATTATATTCTTTGATACCATCTCGGGCTATCTTTGCGAGAAACACTCGGTTCGCTCATTCACATCATCAGTATGCAGTGCAAATATCCACTTGTCGTACCAAACGGGCGCAATCCACATTTTTCTACACGGCTTCTAAACTCTGGAATGATCTCCCTAGTTCCTGCTTTCCTCTCACTTATGATATGAGAAAATTTAAGGTAGCTGTTCATAGGCATCTATTTGCAATTCATTATCCCTCCATCCATCCTCCTAAGTGTTCCTGAGTGCTTTAGCACGATAGGCCTAATTTAGCCTGTTCAGGTCCACAATCATAAAAAAAAAACTTAGACCTAATAGTTCCTGAGATACAGATGTCCAAAGTTGATGAGATTAGTAAGCAAATATTATAAGAACGGTTTGTGCAGTAAAGTACGACCGAAATAAGTGTTATAATTATTAAAAAAAAAACATTGTAGCAAGTACAAACTTATTATTTGAAGTTTTTTTTATAATATGAAACATATTCAGAACCTATGCACTATTGAACTTGCTTATATATTGTATATATATACTAGTTATTTTTGTAAATCTTTGATGGACCAGGCTGGTCCTCTAAATCCACAGCACTTCTTTTGAGATCTAAATCATCATCTGACGGTGGATCGTCGATAAGTGTCTCATCAATGTCGTCAATAAAGTCTGGTATGTTCTCGCAAGATTGACCGCTGCAGTGGTTGCAAACAGCCGAGCATTTGAGTCCTGCTTTTCTACAACCGCAGTTGTTGGTACAACCTTTCTTGCAGTTGCAGGAAATAATGTTCAGCAGGGGCTGAGGAGCTGGTGGTTTCGTCATCAGTTGCGGAATGAGGCCTTGTTCACTTCGCATCCAGCCCCAATCGAGTGGATTCTTCTCGTTCCCCAGCCACTTCTGTACCTAAAAAAAAAACGGAATTAAGAACCATATCTCGAGAAAATCTATAGTAGCATCAAGTATAATTAAACATTTTAGAAACCCCCAACAGCGAATACTTTGTAGATAAAATTTTCTTCGATTTCGAACTAGACGTCGCGATGTTAAAATGCTCTATCTCCGGAACCACTGAGCCAATTAATAGCTAGGAACACTCTCTGATTGATAGATAGCCTTTCAAAAGAAAAAACCTCATCAGACAGACATACTTTACACAGACAAAGGCTTCAAACTTATAGCACTCATCTTTTTTGCGTTTGCGTCGGGGGTTATAAATTATAATCTTTACCTGTTGGTAGGTACGCAGACAGTGAAATCTTGCAGCATCCCTGGTCGGAGGCAACCTGGCGAGGTTCATTTTAAACTTAGCTGCCGCTCTTGTAAACAACTGAAAGCGAAGGTCATTGAAATTTTGGGATTCACTGTTGCCTCCATATAGCGAAACAAGAAATCTCTCTCCTGCTTCGGTGACCTGCACAGGTGTAGAATTGGAGCTCAGAAAATCTTCAGCGTTTTGTTCCAGGTGCCGTTGTCTTTTCAGTGTCGATAGAAATTTCATTCTCCCTTATCCAAAAAGGGCGGATGTTGTATCACAACCACTGAACGCATGCAGAAACAAGGCTAGTCCGGGTTGTGCTTGGTATGTGAATGAATTTGATAAGTACCTGATGTCTGGGTTTTTACCTCTCCCACATTTTTCGAATACGATTTTCTTTGGTCGGTTTGCTGAATGAGTGAGGTCCCTTACATCTAGCGATAAACCACAAAGTAGAACCAACAGATCAATATCCTCACCGGCGATCTTCACTAGGTCGTAGGCAGAGGACATGGAAATGGCTGTGGTTACTATTAACCGGTCAGCATCTTCCTTTGCCTGTAGGGTTTCAATTTTGTCCGTCTTTAGGTGCACCTTCAGCATGTCGATCAGTCTAACCTTGTTCCTGTCATTTAATAAGAACTTCTCTTGAACAACTGGAGCAATGGTTGTTTCGTCGAAGATAACATCAGGAGAGGACGTTGTTCTAGCTCTACGAAGACGTTCCGAGCTCTTTGGGTTTTTTTCTGATGCGTCAGATGGATACCCGTCAAAAACAACTGTGACGTTTGGCCCGTATCATTTTTTCAAGTATATGACATACCGGGCGGCGATTTCTCCAAAAGACACATTCCGAGGCCACACAACTTTGTGGAGCAGATGTCCACCATCTACAACCACGTACGCATCCTTCCGCTGCTCGTTCTCACCCACACTCACAGGATTGAAAGCTGTATAAAATGCTGACTTCGTACCCTTTCTAATTCCACCTTCAGTGAAAAGTGCCACAGGAAATGGTGACAATTCGTGTGTAAAGAATTCCTTCAGTTCTTCGTCAGTCTTTTTCAAAATCCATAGTCTGTGGAACAGAGTGAAAGGATTAATGGTCACCGTTCTCTCTCCAATCAAAACAGAGCAGGCAGCAGAGGTAAGGTGTGTTCACTGTATTTTTTCTAGTAAACTTTACATTTTCGAAATTTTCACCAATAACTTTTGACATCATCTCCGTACCAATCTTTCCCGAATTGTGGCAGTTTACCTCTTTACTTCCAACGAGTCCACTACTTAACGAAATTATGGAATCATTCTTAGGAAATGGCGGGTAAAGGTGAAATAAGGCAAGCAGTTTTTCTACATCTTGTTCGTCTCTGGCCATTCTGGATTGTCGTAAATCAATATGCTGCTCAGACGTACCACTCATAAAGCCGCAGTAGCTTTCCAGATCTATACATATGTTTTGGAGGTAGATCGTTCCTAATGTTTAACGGGTTAGCACACTGTCCGTCATTCCGCGACCTCGGGTCAAACCTCCGTAGGATTTCATTGATTTCATAAGAACCTGTTCGATCGACATGTCTGACCATACACCACACCAGAATTTGTTGGTGCGTAGAATCGTAAAGTATCCACATTTTGTATATAATTGGAATTCGGCGGGATCCATTCTTTCTCCCAGTGTTAACATGTCTTGGAGGTACATGTGGGCACACTTGGCATAAAAGAAATGGTCAGCTGCATGAAAAAATGGCAGCATTTTCTGAATGGTTTTAAGATGCAGATCCCAGTTGCCCATTCTCTCTGCTTCGATAAATTGTTTCATCAAAGTTACCATTTGAATATATTGAACCCAATGCTTTGCTGTCGGACCACTGAGTTCAAGATTATCAAGCGCATTAGTAAATTTGGTTTGGATAAGTTGGAATTGCTCATTTTCGGCTAACGTTAAGGCGGTAGAGTGGTCAAAGCTGGAGAACACATCATCGAGTACGCCTTCATCTTCGTCAGTCAGATCTACCTCTGTTGCTAATGCCAGCTGGGTTAGAGTGTGAGCCCTCACAGCACGTGCATAAGACTGTCCAGACATTATCTTGTCAATACTGTTTGGCGCAAAAATCGTTGAAAAGACTTCCTTTAATCCAGATTCTTCCATTAGCTTGCCTATTGTTCCCATAAATGGCATGAGTAAGTGAAGACCTCCTAACCTTACAACAACATTATTCAATTCAGAGTCAGCGCAGTTTCTACTATTTCTTTAGCTTTTTTGTATAGTGGTTGATCGAAGGTCACGAGGCATGTTTTTTGACCATAGGCGTCACATTTTTCATTGGCCACCCGAAGAGCGGTTAATAGGGTGTCATACTGTGATGGAGGATGGTTTATGAACGTTAGGCAGACAACTTTTGTTGTTTCGAAAGGCAAGTGATCTATAGCATGTTCCATATAACCATTCCATCCAGGTATACTCCAATTTTTCATACTCTTACCAAACAGCCATGCAACATCCGAAGAAGATGGCACAATGTTTTCAGGTGTTTCTTGAATACTATCCACATCCTCAATAGTAGCCAAACCTTGTTTACTTTTCGGTTGGTAGATTTGCAACTGCACAGGAGGTCTTTGGTGCATGAGCTGGGATGCATCGCATCTATCCACTCGGGCAAAACTTTGTTCTGGGATAATTGATTCACTGGGAGTAACCATCATTATACCTCCTAAAGCGTGGAAAGTGCCTAAGTCATTCAATGTGTTAACATTAAATCTGCGTTGTCGAAGGCGAATTGCACAAAACTCATCTGCGTCAATTGCATTTGGTCTGGTCTTAGGATGGCGGAGCTTTCTAGTTTTACAATGTTTTTGTAACTCGCATAAAACCCCATGTTGGACAACAAGTCAACAAGATGACTGAACGCAAATTTGTGATACAAATAAATACCTACCCCATGAAGCAATGAAGATATGAATGAGGCAGGTCTGACAGCTGACACTATTGAGTGTGACAGAGCAACACACTTTTTACGCCACTTATCCAGAGAACCTCGTTTGTTTTTTACAATCACGGTCTACATAAATGTTTTTAGCGTGTTTGGTATTACGGAATCCACATCTTGCAAAAAATTATGTGAGGGCGGATATTCTTTTGTGTCGTACACTTGAAAGCGAATACCCTCCCGGATAATATCAGCTGCTGCCTTAACCATCCGGAGTCGCTCTTCTTGGGGATCTGATTTCTGTTCAGAATACCACGCATCCGATAAAATTTGGTATCCTATGTTTTTGAAGTAAACAGGTGTAGTTTTGTTTGATGTGGTAACTACCATTACGCCATCTCCGTACTTTTTAATCAGGCGACTTTTAATGGATCGCACATCAGGCATACTCTCACCTAATAGCTTAGTCAACTCTGTCAAATAAAACTGACATTCTTCCGAGTTTTCTTCTAGGAAATCAAAAATTTTGTCCATGGCTTCATCAACAGTTCCACGGAGGTGTTTTTCCCTTTCTAGCCCTATTCCAACAGGTTTGTAGTTCCTTTTGCAAAACCGATGATATCTGGCATCTAGTGCAGGCAAATCGGTATCTTCTGAGATGCGTTTGATTATTTTAAGTGCCCATTCATCGCCTTTTTTCTCAGCTGCTTTTAATATGGATGAAACCAGCTGCAAGTTTTCCATGGCAATCACATTGTTTCTTTTTTCAGGCTTGTTTTTTTTTGAGCTTCACTGAATTTAGCAATTATTTGCTCTCCACATAAAAAACAGTTTTCTCTGAAGTTGAACTGCTCAGTTGAGCTTCTTGCTGGTCTCGCTGATCTCATTTCGTTTTCCCCACGTTGCACAGCTGCTTTTATTAATTTGGGATTAGTGTATCTTTTTTGGCAAGCACAATACACTGAAATCTCGTTCACTTCCTTCAGTAAACGTTCATGTTCCCGGTTTTTTTAATTTAATACTCCACGTAAGCAATGTTTCCACTCCTCTCTTTTTCACCAAAATCACTTCACCTTCACATAAACTATCATTGCATATGAAGCAACGAGAATCCACGGAGGCTGTTACACTCTCCATCACTTTAAGGTTATTGCTTCACTTTCGAACTTAACGCGCTGCGTAAGTCTTACAACGTGTCTAACTCAACAGAATAGATGTGAGCGACTGGACTGGCGAACTGAAGCGAAGCGAAGCAATTAATTACACATCGTAGCGTTCGACTGAATTCGGTAACAATCGGGATCAAGGCATCAAACACACACAAATGGTGGCAAATGGTCCACGTGTTGATCACGAAGAAACCAGGTGCAATATTCTATGCCCGTTTTACAGCAGTTATAATTAATACCTATCCAAAAAGTTCTAGTAGGTAATAATGTACACCTGAAAGGGATTATTTTAAATAGGTACAGAATATTAATAGGATGTTACCTAGGTTTTCTGTAATGATGTATTTATGCCAAGATTAAATTATAGTTATAGTAGTGTATAGTACGTATCTACCGCATCAATTTTGAACAGCTGTATCTCAGATGCTATTAGGTCTAATTAAACGAAATTAGTGTCATTTTGTTGAAAGATTAGCCATTCTTCACATTATGATGATCAATTTTTCGTAAAATAGTTTCTTAATGGTTAAAATTGATGAAAACCAAAAAAAAATCTAACATTTTTATTTTTTTGGAAATTTTGCAGAAGTTTGATTTGCCATATCTTAGAAATTATTTCACTTACACTGGCCAAATTAGTTTCGTTTTTTTGCAAATTTTGTTTACTTTCAGATTGTACATAACGACTTTTGCCGTAATATGAGTCCTTGAATGTCAAAATTGACAAAAACCGAAAAAAGTGCGAAAATTTAACGGTTTTTGAGATATTTCACAATGATCTGGGGGGCTTTCGAGGTCGAAAACTTGGATTTGTTATTACCACTCCACCAGATACAACATATCAAAAAATCAGAACTACCTTATTTCATGCAAGGCAGCACCCCTATTTCAATACGATTTCCATGAACTATACACGTACAATTAAAATATTCTGAAGTCATTGTTATGAACGTATCTGCGATAATGATTGCGTCGTGTCGGCTGTCGAATCGGACCGAGCTAGTAGCGTAGTGGTGACACGACCTGCTTAGCGTTCGGAAGGTAATGGGTTCGATACCCGTTACCGTCTACCTTGTGTGAGGTTTTTTCAGGGAGTTTCCTCATACACATGTAGCGGCATAGCCACTGCGTATATGCACACCATGTGCGGCTACTTAGGCGAATGCTGGGGTAGTATTTCCCCTCTCAGAACCCTAACTCCGTTCCTTCCGATCCTATCCTGACCACACCCATCCTTAATCCCATCATGCATATATACGTAATGTATGTATGCTGGGATTCCATCATTGTGGTTGAAGGAACCCGGAAAGCCCGCCCTCCCCTTGGGGAGGGAATGAAATACGTGGCCCTTTCCTTTCCGCCGAATAGGCCACCGCGCACACGCATCGTTAAAAAAGCGCCCCATCAATCTCACTGTTGCCACTTCAGTTGAGTACATATAAACATGGTGTTCAATCGAAAAGTATGGATTCTTCTTGCTCCGATTCGGATACAGAATTTTTATTTTTGTTGAGTGTTGGTACATTATACAGAGCTAAAAAGAAAAAAAAACGTAAATTATGAATACATCCAATAATTTGCCAAAGGGAACAAAAAGGTTTTTTTCATACGTTATTCGAAGAAATTAATCAAGATTCCGAAAAATTTTTTAATTTTGCAAGAATGTCTATAACATCATTCCATGAGTTATTAACAATTGTTAAAGAAAAATTAACAAAGAAAAATACCGAGGGAAAGTATTCCAGCTGAAGGAAAACTTCTTATAACGTTAAGGAAAGTTTAAGAATTTTTTTTCTTATACTAAAAAAATTAAAATAAAATACATGAGAAGAAATAAACTAAAAAAATGTAATAATTTATTTGTTGCAGATATTTGGCTACTGGATTTTTATTAGTCGACTTGCATTATGCTTTTCAAGTTGGTAAATCTACAGCACGCATAATTGTTCATGAAGTATGTGAAACACTATGGAAACATCTTAAACACATCACTATACCAGAGTTCTCTACTGAAAGGTGGCTAGAAATTGCTGAAGGATTTAAAGAAAATGCAGATTTCCCTAATTGCATCGGAGCTATTGATGGGAAACACATTCGACTTATTCAACCGTCAAATAGTGGTTCAATGTTTTACAATTATAAAAATAACTTTTTATGGTATTGTTTACTATGTTGGCTCTTATGGAAAATCAAGCGATTATTAGGTATTATCAAAAAATTCGAAACTTTATGAACAAATAATAATAGACGGTTCTCTCAGAATTCCCCCGCTGACAAGAATTACCGACGAAATGACTGTTATCGTAAGGGATGAAGCATGTCCGTTATGAGAGAATGTACTTAGACCGTATGGTGAAAAAAAATTATCTCACAAGAAAAAGATTTTCAATTACAGACTTTCAAGAGCTCGGAGATACATTGAGTGTACTTTTGGCATATTAGCCAATAAATTTTTCATTGGCCAATAAATGTAAATATTGATTTAGTGGAAGACATAATTAAAGCATGTTGTATACTTCATAACTTCGTACGGATTAGAGATGGGCAACGATGAAGATATAGCAGCAGAAAAAAACTTTGAAAATTTAAGAGCAGATTCAATAAGCAGGGGTAATCCAAAAGCTTTAACATGTATATTACTTATTAAATTTTTTTTTGGAAAATTCTAAACTGAAGAATGTTACATACTTATTTCTTCTTTTCTTTCCTGTATAAAAGGGTAAGTCAAGTCTTCCCAAGAACAATTAATAAAGAAAAATACCATCATGAGGGAAAGTATTCCAACTGAAGAGAACATTATTGTAATGTTAAAGTAAGTTTAACAATTCTTATTCTAAAAAATAAAAGTAAAATACATTAGAAAAAAAATAAAAAAAAACTATACTAGACAATGTATTAAAATAAACTTAAATTTTCACTACTATTTTGCGAATAGATTGATTCAATTTGTGACTGCAATGGTGTTGTTGTATTGCGTTGTAGATCCGAAGGGCCGGGTTGTGGTTCGATAAAATGATGAGGGTGGACTGGTTGGAGTTCAATAAAGTCTGTTTGTTAGTGATGAACGTGTTGAACTCTGTCAGGTAGATTGGCAGTCGGGTAGTTAAACCTCTGAGGTAGATAAAAAACTTGGAAAAAAGTAGATGGTGGTTGCTATCTGGATACCGATGGCATAGCAGTAATGTATGTAATGTGGTGGGATCGTCTTTATTGTTGGGAATAATAACAACAAAAACAATTTGTCATCTTCGTAAACCTTTTCCATACTATCTTTGTTCTTTTGACGCTCATTGTGGCTTTCTATGGCTCCTATGAGTCTTGTTTCCACACAATATGCCTTCCTTTTCTTTCCCACTTTAGGAACACTGGGACTTTTGGCGTTTCATTTGTGATGTCGTCGAGTTCCCGAGTTTGAATGTCTAGGGAACTTTCAGTTTCACGGCTTTTCATAACATCCCCGAGAAAACTTAACTCGACAGCATACATGTAGGGAGTCTTACTTTTCCGACCTTGTCCAGATTATCCCTTCTGGTCATTTAATTCCCTTGAATATCTCTCTCTAACATTTTTCCACTTTTTTTGTAACATCTCACCTGAAAAGAATTTTATAATTTATTTGTTGCAGATATATGGCTACTGGATATTCATTAGTCGACTTGCATTATGCTTTTCGGGTTGGTACATCTACATCATTTATTTGTGCGTATGTATATTACTTATTAAACTTTTTTTTTGTAAATATTAAAATGAAAAATCGAAAATTGTTACATTCCTATTTCTTTTTTTCTTTCCTGCGAATCATTTCCCTGTACAAAAATCCCGTTTTCGCTTAATTTTATCTGCATATTCTGGGGTACGCATTTCCCAGATAGCAGGACTTTGATATATTCCATTGATCAACTTTTCAACATCAATATTTAGTGAACTTCCCATTTTTTAAATAACTTCAAAGGAACAATGCAACACTGCAACGAGCGCACCGACTATGAACCGAACGGTGTCTGTTTTGAATAACAGAAATTGAATTAACGACGCGCCGCTTAAAGTCGTAAAAAGGATTCGTCGCATGGTCCTAACGCTGATCGAATAACAGCGTCTGTTTTGTATAATGTAGGATCTATATAACATCCGTTGACTCTGCTGCTAACTCGGCGGCCGATTCGGCGCAAACCGCTTCGTGTGTCTTAAGGCTAATACTGTACTTAAAATTTATTTCAAAATAAAAATATCTGGTGTGGAACAACCATTGAACTCAATACAAAATGGAATGCTCCCTGCGACCAAGACGTGAAACCCTTATGATAGAAAGAGATAGGGAGTCATGTCTGTATTTCTCTCTTTTGTGCACTCACTTGTGCTTATGGAAAAAATCTTATATTTTCTAAATTGTTAATTTATTTCTTTCGAATAATGTACGTTTCTGTTTCTACGTTTTTTAAGCTTTCCAAACATAGAAGAATACTTAAAAAATATTTATTAAATGATATCAAAATATATAAATACATGGTAATGGTGATCGTGTAAAGTATAAAAAGTGTTTTAAATAATATAATAAACAAATAGGAATGAAGAAATAAGTGTAAAAATGTTCTCCAAAAACAAATCGTTAAACTAACTCGAGATACAAACCATTCACCAAAAATAATGCCTTTGACTCAATTGGTAGATTAACGTAGGGTGGTTCATTCTTTTGATTTGCTTAATTACCACAAATTTATGCTGTGTTATTTTCACTTAACATAAATAATAAAAATGCAATGTAACACTAATAAAAATGATCTCGGACGCCAAGTTATTTTTTAATAATGTTCGGAATAACTAAACCGAAGTTTACAATAAAAATTTGATCAAAATGTAGATAACAAAAAAATATACAGACTATGTTTATTAACTTATTATAAGTTTTTGTTATGAACGAATAAGTTCAAAGGTAAATACGTAATTAAAAATTATTATTAATTTTATTAAATACATAAATAAAAAGCTCACCCCAGTATTGGAACCTACGACCTGATCTGCAAAGTACAGGTCGTAGGTTCAAATATCGAGGTGAGCTTACTATGTATTTAATAAAATTAATAATAATTTTTAATTATATATGTTTATTAACAGTTAAATTAGGGTTAAAAAATCATTAAAAATAAATACCTGTTCGTAAAATTTTTGTACACAAACTTTTTAATAACCTCTGGTATCCAAATGATTACGGAAATGTCAACCAAGGTGATGTCATCTTTGCACCAATATTGCGCAATATCTTGAAATAATGCTTTACGTTGTAGACCACACCCAAAACTGGAATTTTCCTTCTTATAAATTTATCTTCATGAAATTGAATAATCCGTTTATTGCATTTTTTTTTAATTTTCAAATAAAAAATTGCAATCATAAAATGACAGCGTACGTAAAAATAGAATTAAACGTACTTAAAATGTAATTAAAGTAGAAAAGTAAAAGTAATAAAAGTGTAACTTAAAAGTAAAAAAAGTAAAGTAAAAAAAAAAGAAAGTGAAATCAAATCAATGGCACTTTTCACAAAATTTAGGGGAAAACCCAAAAAAAGCTTCCTGCATCTAACAGCGTACCACAAGAAGTGAACAAACATGGACGCCTAGAATATCGGATGTGCGCGAAAAGATTTGCGCAAAAAATTAAGTCAACGATGACGCATTGCGTGAAAATATTTGAGCAGAAAAATAAGAGGTATATACACTTAAGTTACAAAAAATGCAAATTAAGTTGCCTACCACATCCTATAAATCATTAATAAATAAAATTTTCATATATTTACCATTCAACGAACGAAGAACCTAAATTACGGTATATTTTAATACAACTCAAAATGGGTTGCAAATATAAAATCTCATAACATAGAAAAGTGTTTATATTTTATTTACAGGTATTTTAATTGAGATATTAAGGACCTTGGCGTACAATTAAATATATTTACTCTGTGAGACATAATGTTGTAATTGCGGCACTTTGAAATATCAGAGATTATTGCAAAACACTTGTTGGTAGGAGTAGAATAATAAAAAGTAAAAAAGTTTCTTGACAAACATATAGGAATGTTGAAGTAAATTGGCGATAATAGGATAGACCAGTTAATTTGGTTGTGAATAAGCTTATAAAGAAACATTACACTAAACAGTAAGAGGCCATATAACCTGTGAAAATGTATTTTTTCTGTATTGTTCGACAAAGAAACAGACGTACACCCGTATGCAGAACAGTACATGAATATGTTGGTTGAGCTAAGCTTAATTATTAACTTAAAACAAACTTTAAAAATACTTAAAAAGCGAAAAAATGAAATGACACCTCTAAACTTCATACGCGTACATGTGTAAGACAAGCGAAGAAATTGTTACACGTCCAAACCGCACTAGGCGTCGTGTATGCTTACTAATGTAAGCGGGTTGCCAAGCCAGCTAACAGGGAGATGGGCGTGGTCGAAATAATAAGTAAAATGAATGATTAATACGCTCAAACACCTTACACCTATATTCAAACAGCTTAGTCCGGGAAAATATGTCTCTAGGCGCCACCACAATCGAAACTTCGCTAAAATAATTGTCTTAAGCTGGGTGTTAATTAACCCTACTTGATTGTGGAAAGTAGGATTGTGCTTACTCAGTAAACTCTTACACGAGGGTTCTAAAACAAACACTCGTCCAAAACAATTCAACTCAAACTCAAATATATTTAGTACTACCCAGGTTATTAGAAACTTTTTGAATACACCTCGCATACCAAAACTTCCAAAATAAAATTTATCGCTCAAATTCAACTGCATTCACGTAACCAACAGTTATATTTTCTACGTATCCCTCGTATACATATAAAGTTAAATTTCTACTTATTAATGAATAAACTATTTCTTCATTCAATGATCGATAATTAATTTTTAAAATTCCTAACCAAAAGAAAGGCAATGTCATCGGCTTAATAATTGTTACTCCAATATAATAGTGATAAAGTGCTGCAAAACAGTCAAACGAGAATAATCCTTGAAGGTTTAATATTCCTAACATGAACGATATCTTTTAAATTTAATTTAATTTCTATAATACTTCCGAATCGTATTTGACATTCGTAAATATTTAAGTTCTCAAAACTCAATCTCTTAGTTATACTTAATGAAATTTTAATTAACAGCTGATCCGTCATTAGTGTATTGCGTTAATGAAACTAACATGAAAATTTTTGCAATCAACCTGGCAAATATAACCTTTCAGGTTGTTCATTAATCGTAAAACCAAAATATGCAAAGTTTACATTCAAGTTGTCGAAAACTAGGTCACCAATTAAGTAAACGTCACAAATGTATCTCATAACTGGCTAAATAAACAACAGAAAAAAAAGGTAACGATAAATATATATTGTCCTGTACCAAAATAATAAACAAATGTTTACATACACAACAGCGTGGTTGATAAACCACTGTCTATACAGATTTGCGTTTTTGCAAAAAAATTCTTACTACTAAAACAACTAATACAACATAACTCGAGACCGATTATCTTTTTCCTTCAACAATAATTAATTAACTAAACATTACGCAAATTACAACTAAACAAAAAAAAGATAATCGTGCTTATCTGAGTTTTTAAAATTCTTAAATGTAATTAATTCTTACTTACAATTGTCCATTAATCCTACGCTTTTCTTTCTTCTTTCTTCCCGTAAATCAATTATTTGTAGTCCATTTGTATTCCTTGGATTGCCTGAAGGCACATAACAAATACTTCACAATTCCACAACCACTTATTCCTTTCTGCACTCGCGATTAGTCCAACTATGCGAGGTTATTACTCCAATAAACCGTAATATTCTGTGCACATTTGGTTGCCTCTTAAAAATTTCTCGCAACCTTTAGGACAATTTAGTCCTTCCTTACACAAATAAACTTTTAATGTCACATAAAATTACCTTAACCTTGGCTTAATTTATTACGAAAATTTCGTTTACTTAAAGGTGGTCCCATAAATAATTTTAACTAAATATCGTTACAAGAACACGCGCCGCACTCAACACTATAACGTAATAACTGTTATCTTTTATAAATCTGCTTACGTACTTTTTCTTTTGAAGAACAAAAACTGATTTCATCTTCAATCTCAATTTTATTAATTGTTTTATTTATGAATGTCTTATACGATTCATCCCCTTTCGGGTTACGCAGTTGTTTAAACAATGACTGCCTTCAATATTATTCACAAATATAACTCCAACTCAACCCATTCTAATTTCACACATCACCTCGCGCGCGTCTCTCACCGAGCTCTCACCAAAAGCCAAAAGCTAACTCACCCACGTCAATCTCTGACTTTCCTATTTATACCTTAAGCCATCCATCTTTAAACATGTCCGACTTCCTTGCTATATTCTCCAATGGTATTCACTCAATCTTTCTTAGTGCCGACAGATGCTACCATCTGTATAACCACGCTAATAACTACAATACATCGCCATGTTTGTTCTTACTTACAAATTTTACAATCACTTTATGAAGAAACCATTTCTCGTCATCACATTCATTCAGTAGCCACTCTGGACCATTACACAACTCTCAACGTTTATTTCCCACATGCGCTCGATCTCCTTCCGCAACATTTGCAAAAATAAGTACAGTCTAAGGTCTCAAATCCCATATACATACATGTATTCTCAAAACAAATCGCACAACATAACGAAAACTTTCTGAAATTAACACTTAAACATACCAAATCTTTCTCTACATATTTTCTAAAACATTCTACACTTATACACTCACATCTTCTGGCCAAGATTACTCCTCTATCTTCCAACATTCCATTCTTTAACCAGTAGTCAAACAGTAGCAACCATCATCGTCCCATCGACAAATTTCTTTTCACATTTACATTCATCAGAATCTATTTATTCAAACACCAATGTCTCTATTACACGTATCTACATACTGAATAATCTTTCTCCTAAATTTCCAGTGGCGTATCACCCACCCACATACATTATGCATATACACAAAAAAAATTTTTTTTTTTTGTTCAAACTCAATGCACCCGCACTCAAAACACGTAATACACGTCATTCTAATATCCTACATACAGGGTGCGTCAACGCAACCTGACAAAATACAGATTAGTACTACGTGTCTCTCTCTAACTCGGGGCTTCAAAACATCTCTCTTAAACAAACGCGTGCATTCCAGTTTTGAATCGAGTTCTATGGAAACAACCCACGTCCTTCCAACCTACAAAATGGAAATAAAAAAAATGAAATAATTGTAATAACATTTTTGCAGGATAATTATGCAACTTCTTTTATAATAAGTTTATTACAAAAAAGGGCAACATTGTAAAAACAAAAATAATCTATGTCAAACAGATGTTTAAAACATTTGCGGCTAATTCTCGATATATGCGGACCAATAGGAAATACCTTCGAATGTATAGTTTTTAAATGGTTTAAATAACAGTTTCAACGTGAAACTGGAAAAGCATGGTTGGTCTATTAGTATTATTGCCGCCTGGCACGCGGTTGAGGCAGGTTCGATTCCTGGCTCATGCAATTTTTTTTCTGTTAGGTTACATTTGTTATAATAAAATAAAATAGATATCTTTTTTGGGATTTTTTAATGGTGTACTTTAAATTATACAATCTAAACGTTTCGATAACACTTACAGTTATCTTCGTCAGTAGTAATGTTTGTTAAAAATTGTTAAAGATGTAGTAAACAATTTTGTCAAATTTGACAAAATTGTTTACTACATCTTTGTATTATTATTATTTACTATATGTTCATTATGTTTATTTAGGTTATTGGACTTGTGTTTTTTTATTATGTGAACCTACGATTATACGACATCTGAGGGTAAGCAATTTTCGTATTTATTCTTTAATTTGCTCATTAAATTAACGTAGTTATATCAAGTTTAGTTTGATTGAAACATTCACGGCCGAAAGTTTTCAAGCGATTAATTAATTATAATGCACATTTAGAGGCCGATGAATTCTATTTATTGTGTTTCTTATGAATTGAGCATAATTAAACGTAATTTGAGGAATTGGATTTCAAAGGATTATGTACATAGTTAAAACGTTTTTTTTTATTATTAATATATTACCATATTTTTGCTTGGCGCGGTGAAAATTATTTTACATATATTTAGTTAACTAACTTTACTAGAGATTAGTGTTTGTTTATCAAAGAAGTGATTGATTTTTGTGGCACGTTATTATTTTATTTAAGCGTGCAATATTTGTTTTGAGCGAGCTTTGAACTATCGTAATTAGGCATTTAATCCCCTATTGTGACATTTCCCGTTTTATGACGATTTCAACTCCTATTTTGACTGATGAATAGTATGCTATCTTACCGTGCGCAAAATTAATTAACATCTGGCTCACACAGGACCGCTGGCTAGTCGTGCAAAAGCCAAGTTTATCTGTTCTCTCGTTTAACTGCCAGTTTATACCGTAACAACACTTACAGTTATCTTTGTCAGTAGTAATATCTATTAAAATTGTTAAAGATGTTGAAAACCATTTTGCCAAAGATGAAAAATTAAAACATGAACATAAACCTTCTATTAATATAACAGTTTGAGAAACGTAGAAATCCAACTATAGAATTAAATTTTTGTAAAGAATAACTAGGTCATTAAAAATTAAATATTGTTAAACTGTCTTAAAGATGACAAATCAGAATACCCTCTAACGGCCGATGGCTAACAAAGAAAAATGAAAAATTTAATCAAGTTATGATTTGCCATCTTTAAGACAGTTTAACAATGTTTAAATTTTAATGACCTAGTTATTCTTTACTAAAATTTAATTCTATAGTTGGCTTTACACGTTTCTCAAACTGATGTTTTAATTTTTCACCTTTGACAAAATTGTTTTCAACATCTTTAACAGTTTTAATAGATATTACTATTGACGAAGTTAACTGTAAGTGTTATCGAAACGTTTAGATTGTGTAATTTAAAATACATCATTAAAAAAACCAAAAAAGATAAGTATTTTAATCAAGTTCTGTAGATTTTACAATTCTATACGTAACTACGAATTTGCCAAACAAGGAAACGCGTGATTGGTGCGCATATATCGAGATTTAGCCGCAAGTTTTAAACCTGCATGTGAGGTAGAGGTTAAAGACATCCAAATGCTAACTTAAAAAAAATCCAAAGCCGTCCGCTTCTATAAAAAGGTGTTGTTATATTAGATGATTTTGTATTATTTATTTATGTTAACAGTACACAAGTAAAATGCTTACTATGTATAAGAAATGCATTACCTATCATATATGATTTAGACGAATTTTAAAGAAAGCGGTTAAATGAAGGATTACTATTACTATTTAATTTAAAAGAAGACAATTATCACTTATAATCTCATAAGAGCATTAATACTTTCCGGTAATTTTTTAGAGTGCACAGAAACAACGTATAAATCGGCACGAACGGTACGCGAGAGCCGATTACGTTGTTCTGTGCACGATAAGAAAATTACCGGACAAGAATTAATGCTCGAATATAGACACAGTCATGAAAAGTAAAATTTAAATTTTATTCGAAAATAAAATATCAAGTGATATCAAAAATGTATGCAAAATAATTTGTAAATAAATGAAATATAGTGACAGCCAAAAAAATGTCGCGCTTTGGTACAGAATTAACAAATACTAATGCGGAAATAGAGGCTACAGTGGCTAAAAACACAAAAAGAAGTAAACTTTCTGTGTGGTGCCAGTTTTTGACCTTTTGTGAGACAAGGAATTATACGCTGGGTGTATCAACATCGAAAGATAAATTTGTAATTTCTGAAACATTTTATATTTTGACGTTCACCATGACAGTGAATATCAAAAAATTATCGCTTAATAATTTCAGTTAGGTTAGTCAACTTAAAGAAGATTATCAAGAAATTTTTTGTTGGCTTGGAAATCAAACCAAAATTGATTTTCCTATTGGTTCTAAATTAGTGTCGTACGATTTTCAAATTCATATTCCCCATAATTTTTCTGATAACTAATAGCTTTTAATTATTTGTTACACATGTATTTTAACACCGTGCACCAACCGGAATTTTCTGCCACTTTTTTCTTCGAACATCCTATAAAAATACATCGTTGCCAATAGTTTAAAATCTCATAATTTATGGTTTATAAAATATTGTCATTATATGTCATTCTATTATGCAACCTCTTTCGTAATACAACATACTATATTACGTTCATAAAGAAAATAGACAACACCATAACAACAATAATAACCTGTCAGATAGACGTTTAAACATTCAGGCCTCCCGTAACAGGGCGTGCAACGCGTGCAATGCATGCGGGCGCCACCCCAACGGGGCGCCAAACTGAAAGTTTGGCAAAAAAAATAAAAATCCAGAAAAAAAATATAAAAAAAATGTTAAAAAAATAATAATGCGCAGGGTAAATAAAAATAGAGAGAGAATTAAAAAATTCAAATATTTAACTAGTTTGCTGTTTGTCGCCTTTCGGTTCTCAACTGCTCGCTCGGGTTTTAGTTCTCGGAAGCTTAGGTCCCTTGACTTGCCGCTTTGAGGTCGGTGTGTTTCCAGTGACCGTTCTACTGCTGCTCGTAATCGCTTCGCTATGGTTGTCGCCGAACTGTGGAATAAAAATAAGTAAATGCCTTTACTTGTCAAGTTTCAAGCAAATACTTAGTGGCCACATTTAGTTTGTTAAGGATTAACAAGTATCAACTTTCGGATTGACGGATAAAAACGTTCACTTGTTTTTATTCACCCGACCCAATGTAAGAAATATTTATTTTGGTGCTACGACATATTAAATTTTCATACAGTTTTAACTTAAGGTTTTATTAAACACTTAGATATGAAATTAATAATTTTATCAATATTTGTATACACTGTGTCTCTTGAATTTCTGGACATAGGAAAGTCCCATGTTAAAATAAACTATTGTAAATATTGGCTCCTCTAATTATTTTACAGTAAAATGTCAAATGTAAAACTTCTTAAGGAAAAAAGGCTGCTTCTTATGTTACAATTGCATTTACATTTGGTTCATCCGCTTTCGATAAATTTAGGAAAAACTTAAGGGCTTTTTCGTAACTGGTCAAGGTTGCTTAGCTTTAGACAGACAATGCTAACAATAATTATTAATTGTCATTGTAAATTATTCATTGTTCAAAAACAATTCATTCATCATTAAAACTTTATTTGGGACAGATTATTACTTTTTAATGAAAAATTTGTTTATAAAAATGAATTATTACACCATTGAAGAAAAAGTAAAATTTATTGAATGGCATTACTCTGGCAATTCACTTAGAAATATCAGAGATTTGTACTCGGCTAGTTATCAAAACCGGCAAATTCCAAGTGCAGAAACAATTTCAAAAATTATCAACTTATTCAAATCTACCGGTAACGTTAATAAGCCATGTAATTGTCAAGATGTTAAACCTCTGGGGCAAAATGACAGAGATTTATTTGAACACTTGATCAAATAGTAGAAATGATGATTTTTTATTTATTTTCCAATTTTCATAATTAATTTGTTTATTTAGAATATCATCCTCTTGTTTATAACAGACTTATTTTATTTGTGCTCCTTGTATTTATCCTGACACTTACATCGCTTATTAACGTTACCGATTACGAAAAAGCTCTTAAGTTTTTCCTAATTTTCTCGAAAACGGATGAACCAAATGTAAATGCAATTGTAACATAAGAAGCAGCCTTTTTTCCTTAAGAAGTTTTACATTTGACATTTTACTGTAAAATAATTTGGGGAGACAATATTTACAATAGTTTATTTTAAGATGGGAATTCCCTATGTCCAGAAATTCAAGAGACACAGTGTATAATATATATAAATAATATTTTTAAGTTAAACTACTACTTTAAATAAAATCTGGTGCACTAAAAACGGGAAAATAATTATTAGGACGCATTATGTGACTTTCTAAAGATTCTAACCTCTTTAAAAATTAACAATTAATTTAAAATGTGGGATGTAGGTTAAAATATTTTTTTAGCGAACTTGCGCCCCCACGTTTTTATTTTTAATTGTTAAATGTTCCAGAGATCAGAACATCTCAGAAATATTTTTATCTATACTTTCTATTTTTTGGTTCTTAGTTTTTCACTTACTAGAATTACCTCTACTCTACGACTGCAACATTAAATTCAGGATAAAAAGACCTTTAAAACGAGGTATCACTTGATCTTCTTCTAATTTAAAATTTGTAAGGGCAGCTCTCGCACTCGCTCAGGGGTTGATACTGTGGAGTTAAACATAAAATATGATAATATAATATTTTCACGGAAACCGAAAATATGTGCGGAAAGTTTTGTAAGAATCGGTTGAGTAGAAGTAGTTCAAAAACCTATTGCAAAATTAAAAACAAACAATAAACAACTATACAGGTCGAGCGATATTAAATAAAATCGTTTATTAACAATTAAACCCTTATTTTAAATTTTTGTTAATATTCAACATTTTTTTTTGTAAATAAAGAGTTGCATTTTTTAAACCAAATCCGAATATTATGCAGTATTCGTAAATCGTCAAGCTTGTCTATAAACGTGAAAACTTGACCAGACTTGTATTTTTCCAGTTCGGACTCGAAAGGTTCACGGGGTATAAATTAAAACAACGAAAGGCGTTAGCTAATCATTTCTTGATATTCACACAAGAAAACGGAAGATAATTTATAAATTAGACGTGTTTTAAAGTGGTGGAAAGAAAATATTCGATTCGATCAAGTGTTTTATATTTTTTGTTATTGTGTTTGGTGTGAAAATAAATTAAGGGTGAAATGGTAAGTATTATATTATATCATACAAAAAATAATATAAATAATTGGACATATTCTAATAAAGTAATAAAATCCAAAATTAGTTTTTTTAAGGCATATCAAAGTTTATTTTAAAAATTTCGGGAGCAAATAAAAATTAAAGTCCAAGAAAGAGAGAAGATGGCTGGCAAAATGAAAGATTTCTTGGCGAAAACTCCAGTTTCCAATGCAGCAACAGAAGTTTTAGAGAGTCAATGTTCTGAAGCGGTTGCTGCTTCACCTGTTCCTGCAATTGAACCATCTACGAGTACATCAACTCTCAGTGAAAACGTAGAATCGGTCGAACCCACCGGCTCAACAATAGAGGCCACAAGTGAAACTGAAACCGAAGCCTTGACTGAAATGGGCCCTGAGATGACAAGTACCATTCTTCTACCAGAGGATCCTGGTCTGTGGCCTAGAACCATTAACAACGAGGAAGTCAAAAGGTTGGTTGAGCGAGGACCTCCTTTGATAGGACGCAATTATCCATTTCCTACAATATAAACCAAAGTTTTTTGATTATGAACATAGGGATGGAGCACCTCAAAATGCCAAAACCGCGTTTAAAGTTAATTTTTTTTAAGAATAATCGATCAAGTACTAAGTTCTTTAAATAGTAGATTTGATATGATCTCTAATTATGACAATGTTTATGGTTTTTTTAGTAATATTTTTACATTATGTGACGATGATTTCCTAAAGAACTGCCAAGCTCTACAACAGAAGCTTACTGATGCGGTAAAGATGGAGGCTGATATTGAGGCAGATGTTTTGTTTAATGAGATTAAAGCTTTAAAGTTATTTTCAATTCCTCATTCTTCAAATCCTCTGGATATATTGCAATATATGTTTGAACACAATTTAACCTCATCTCTGCCAAATGTTACAATTTCCTTAAGAATACTCTTAACTTTACCAGTATCTGTGGCTTCTGGGGAGAGGTCATTTTCGAAATTAAAAATAATAAAAAATTTTCTTCGATCAACTATGCATCAAGAGAGACTGTTTGGGCTAGCAATATTAGCTATAGAGCAGGAGATGGTTGACAAAATCGATTTTGATGAAGTAATAAATGAATTTGCTGCCGTTAAATCAAGAAAAACACCTATTTAACCTAATAAAAGTTGTAGTTTTAAATGACGGATTAAAGCTGTTTTTTTTTGTTATTAATTAATAATTTATTAATTATTATTTCCAATAAAAATTAAATTAAAAAAAAATTCTGTTGTTTTATTATAAAATAAAAAAAATAGTTTTTCTTATAACTGGATTTCGTACATTAGTAAAGGGCGCCAAAGTAATGTCCCGCACGCGGACACCGCTCAGCCTTGCGGGGACCCTGTAAACATTCCTGTCAGATACAGCTTTATACACATCTAAGTAATGCTACCTTGAAAAAAAAAATTCCCAAGTCGCCCACTTCTATAAAAATTTCAATAAAACAGTTTACGCATTATCAATCTTATTTAATTAAATTTTAGACTTAATACAGCCTTTTATTTAAAAAAAACCATAAAGAAAGGTTGTGTAAAATTATATTTTCTTTAAAAAATATATTTATACATTTTATATAGAATTTATCGTAATTCAGATTGTAGGATTTTTGTCCTACACTTCTTACTTTATTTGAGAACACGAAGGGCCACGGGATTTTAGAAAAACACAATTGAACTTCAATTCAAAACTACGCTAATATTACACAATGTCCGACTCCAACAGAATTCCTGAAATTCTTACAAACTTCTTATAATTTAAGCGAGAACGAGAGATATTTTTTAAGCTTAGCATTATCATTAAGCTAAATGCACCAATTCCTGACAGTTTAAGCAAACAAACTTGTTTGAAACGACGTTGTACAGGGTGGCCAACTAAGAATGCGAGGTACTGTATCTGGGAAACTATCCATCCTAGAGGCTTGCGCAAAAAAAAAGTTATTACTAAAACGGTCAATACAAAAACCTGGAAAATATTTTCAAGTTTCTGAAATGGTCGCTAGGGGGCGTAACTGCAATCTTAACTCTAAAAAAGTGATGTTTTTGTGAATTCTGCTATATTAACCTAATAAAGAAATAACTGAACTTTATAGTCGAGAATAATCTTCACTTTTTTCTTTAGCACTTTTTGACGTATGTCTAAAAATAAAGTGGGTTATTCAAAGGCTTCCTTAAATAACCCCCTGTATCTTCGAAACGGCTAATCCGATTTTAACAAACTTGGGCGCGTTGAAAAGAGTTTTTCTTGGGCTACAAATGTTAATATAATTTAAGTTTTGTTAGTTTCACATGTCGTCGCTAGAGGGCTTTGTTCGACATTACGACAGAAACGGTTAATTTTCGCAAAAAAAAATAAATGCATTAGTATGACTTTTTTGCTTGAACAAGTAGCTAAATGATGCCTAAACAAGCTCGCGAAAACCGCATCTCGATATCTTGTTCCTAACCTAAAATATCGGCCAAAGAAAGCTTTATACGAAAATCCCTTAAATTTTTTTTTGTTTAACTATATTTTTCTGGAATTGTTTCTATTATGTAAGTTATGGCCCTAAAAAGGACCGATTTAAAGGAGGAAAGTTTTTAATGCCCCCGTAACTGCTCGAAATGCTGACCATCACGCTCTATGCATTGCTGAAGCCTCTCATGACTAGACAAAACTGCAGCTTGAGTTTAGGCTCTCGGTATGTTACGTATTGCGTTACTAATCCGGTTTTTCATATCTTCTCTGGTAGTAGGTTGAGTCCGAAACACCATGTCCTTTCAGCACCCCCAACCCCCAGAAATAAAAATCTAGGCAAGTTAAGTCTGGCGATCGCGGAGGCCATGGAAACAGACATCCTCTTCCAATCAACCGCTGTTGAAATACTGCATTAATATGCTCTCGCACATTAATAGCAAAATGTGCTGGGCAACCATCCCACTGCATTCTTAAAGTAATTAAAAAAAGTTTAAGCGAATACCTATATATTTTGATGGCCATTAGAACTTACCTGTGGTCCTTCAAAATATTTTGAACCGTTGTCCGTGATATACCCAACTCAGTGAATAATGCTCTTGTGCTAACATGACGATTTCCTTCAATATAGCCCAGTACACGGTTAATATTTTCTTGTCTTCTTCCAATTCTTTGCCGTTGAAACGTAGGCCGAAAATTACCCTTAGCTCGTAAGCTCGCCACTAATCGGGGAAAAACTCTTACATCGGAAGGACGCCGATTTGGAAATCGAGTCGCGTAAACACTTTTAGCTACTGCGGCATTCTGAAAACATTCAAAATAAACCACAAGCATATCAACAGCTTCGATATTCGTTAAACGCATTTTGAAAGCACAAAAATTGCTCAAAGTAACGCGAAGGTATTGACAACTATTGACAATTTGAGGATTGTGTATGTTTTGTTTAGGTATCTGTTTCCATTGCCTGCTTCTATTAATTATATTTTTCGTATATATCCATAGTGAATATACATTTACAAACAAAAAATAGGCCTTTCGTATAACTTTTAGCATTACTTACTTGCCCGTAGTAATTTCAAAAAGGGTGATTTTATTCTGGTGAATAAATTTACAAACATTTAAAATCGCAATTTCTAGGTAACCTATTCAGAGCCGAAATTGAAGCTACAGTTTTGTCTACCCATAAGAGGCCTCAGCAATGCACAGAGTGATGGTCAGCATTTCGAGCATTTACGGGGGCATTAAAAACCTTCCTTCTTTAAATCGGTCCTTTTAGGGCCACAACTTATATAGTAGAAACAATTCCAGAAAAATATGGTTAAAAAAAATAAAAATTCAAGATATTTTCGTATAAAGTTTTCTTTGGCCGATATTTTAGGTTAGGAACAAGACATCGAGATGCGGTTTTCGCGAGCTGGTTTAGGCATCATTTAGCTACTTCACAAAAAATAGTCATACCAATGCATTTAATTTTTTTGCGAAAATTAACCGTTTCTGTCGGAATGTCGAACAAAGTCCTCTAGCGACGACATATGAAACTAACATTTGTAGCCCAAGAAAAGCTCTTTTCAACGCGCCCAAGTTTTTTTTAAATCGGATTAGCCGTTTCGAAGATACGTGGGGTGATTTAAGGAAACCTTTGAATACCCCGCACCACTTTATTTTTATAGATACGTCAAAAAGTGTCAAACAAAAAAAGTTCAGATTATCCTGCACTTCAAAGATCAGTTATTTTTTTATTAGGTTAATATAGCATAATTCACAAAAACATCACTTTTTTAGATTCAAGATTGCAGTTACGCCCCTTAGCGGACATTTCGGAAACATGGAAATATTTTCCAGATTTTTGTATTGGCCGTTTTTTCTCACACGCCTCTACGATGTACAGTTTCTCAGATACAGCGCATCGCATTCTAAGTTGGCCACCCTGTACTTATCTAGTTTTGCAAATATTTAAAATGCATCTATGATTACAACTATTATAATGTCCTCTATGTAGTACTCATATTTATTTTTAATCAAATTTAATATAATAAAGAATGAGAATTTTTTTTATGAACAAAATATTGCCTCCTATAGCTGACACCTAAAATTTGAGATGTTCCAATAACTGACGGTATGGATATCCAATACGTGACAAGTAGTAAAATAGTCATTAAGGATACAAATTAAGCTACAGAACCATAAAATAAGTTTTTAAACATTAAAGGTAAAACAAATTATATTTAACGATTTCTGGAACCACGATTCGGACGGCGATCCAATTTTTTCGATGATGTCATCGGGTTCATACCAAAACTGATCTTTTTTACTGGGCCACTTCCATGTATTTAAACCAGTTTTAGGCATAGCACTAACATAAATTTTATCATGCTTGAGTTCTAAAATTATTCCGGGAAAATCTTTGTACCGCACAATCACATTGTCACCATTCGAAAGATCACTAAAACTTACCTTCTGTACATCTTGTGAATTATTCTCATCATCTTCAGATTCTAAAACAATTTCCGTTTCATCATCTGGTTCTGATGAAGATGAATCGTTAGATTCAGGTAATTTTCTCTTTTTTTGTTTTTGCGATTTTGACTGCAGTTGTTTTTGTTGATGCTGATGCTTTCATTTTTCTTTTTCGGCGTCTTTCTTTGCTTTTACTTCTTGTTGTTTCACATGATATTGTTTTCACTGAACTGAGGTTGCAACTGATGGCAATCTAACCTTGGTACGTTTTTGCTTTGGTGTAGAATTATTTTGAGGCCACAACCAACAAGTCTTAAATGGAGTTCGTATACCTGAAGGTACATTGTTTTTAATATTTGTTTCATTAGTACTAGGACCGAGAACAGGAGAAGAATCATTTTGTCTTTTTTTTTCAAAGTTAGTAGTAGTATTACCTTCATTATCCAGCTCAACAGATATAGTACTTTCTGTGCTGAAAATCAGTTAGCAGAGTATTACAGTGTATAGCCGTTTCAGTTATATCATTTTCATCGTTATTTTGTATTACTACTTGTGAGTTGTTATTTTATTAGTTTCCATTTCTACATTTCCTTATTCAACCAGTTTAGTAGTGTTAACATTTCTAATTTTTCTCCACACATCATACAGGGATTTGTGGTATAACTCACCGGTCTAATTATCTACACATCTAAACGAATTTAAAACGTCGCTGTCAATAAATGATTCAAAATATGTAACAGGATCATTTGTAAAATCAATAGCTTCATTTCTGTCATTTAAGGATGGTGCTTGTTTGAAATATTGATTATATTTTATTGCATTTCATCAAACGGATGGAGCCCTGTAGTTTTGAAACCGTTTCGCACAATTTCAGGAGTCACAGTTTTATCTACAGATTTTTTTTAATACCGTGGAAAAATCGTCTTTATTGAGTTTTACTCCAGAATTGGAAAGTCTCCATGATGTAACCTCATTTTTCCACGAATATTTCAACATTCTGAGAACATCAACATGCAAAGGCTGTATAATATGCGTTGCATTTGGGGATAGTGCTATCAAAATTATGCCATTCTTGCTACAGAATTCGCTTAACGGTAGGTAAGAAGACTAGAATGGCCATCTACAAAAAACAATACAGGAAGTTCTATTTTCTTCTGACTCAATCAGGGATAGAACATATTCGAACAACGTTTGACTGGTCATCCAGCCGTTTTCGCTTTTCCCTATTGTCTAGTAATCGGACATTTTATTTGATACAAGTGGAGGTATTCTCTCATATTTGTAAACCACCATAGGTGCTGCAAACATGCCATCAGCATTTACATTCATCAAAGTTGTTAAACACTCTTTGTCATTATTACTAACAAAACTGTAAGCGTTTTTATTACCTTTGCGAGCCAAAACCTTCCCTGCTTTAGATGACAGAAAAAACGCTGATTCATCAGCATTAAAGCTCCTTTCTGATCCTCCAGAATAGCATCATTTTATTTTCTGTAATATAATCCAGCACTTCTTTGATTTTAGTTCCGTTCACAGCTGTTCTTCCACTATGCAAATTTTGGCTGATTCTTTGTGCTACTTCTGGGTGTCTTTTCAGGAATGAATCATACCACTTCTTGCCAGGGCGACCATTGGTGAAGTTTTTAAGACGTTGGTTAGTTCTACGGAATCAATCAACTGTATTTTCGTAATGGAGAAACCTTTATCTGCCAATGTCATCATCCAGCGTGCTAAAACCATTTCTTCTTCATCGGTAAGGTTTGTAAGAGGACATTTACGGCATAATTTTGGATAAATTCCTCTTTTTTTATGTAGAAGGGTTGTACTTGCACACCATACCGTCTACTTGCTATGGATATAGGGATACCCCTTTCTACTGCATCCAAAGCGTGTTCCAAATCTTCAGAATTATATTTAATTGGGTTAGGCGTCTAAGAATCACAATAGAACAATTGTTAGGTATTATTTTATTTTATTATTGATAAATTAAATAATTATATAGGGTACAGATATATCAAATTGGTAACACGGCTCAAATAAAACAATTACAAATTACAAATTATACAAGTATTGACATTTATTGTAGGCAATAGCTAACACGTGTCAGCTCAGTTATTGGATAAATGCGCCATATAAAATTTTAACTAAGTTCGATTATATTGTAATCATAAAAATAGTTAACTGTATTATTTATAACTATAATAAACATTACAATTTTTACCCCCAATCCCTGACACTCGTGTCTGGTATTGGACAAGTTCGACTTTTGACACCCCAATACCTGACAACGCCCTTAAAATTTGAAATTGCAAGTTTTTGGCCAACATAACCTTATTATTAGATTTTTCTATATTGTACAAATATTATAAACGTTATCGAACATATGTACCTTCATACAAAATAATATGTTTGAATCCAAACTCAACACGTCTTGCTTAGCTATTTATACTAGAGTCTCTCCAGCTGAAGCAAGGCTTCAAGTAGTTAAAAACAGAAGAGAGGAAAACAAATATTTATCTATTAAGCACTAGATCATTTTCCTCTACATTAACAGAAGGTTTCAACCATTTTGGTCTATTTTGTAAACGATTAAGATAGTCGACTGGCAATCTCTTCCAAAAAATCTATTGAATTTTGGACCATTGTTGCCAAAATGTAAGTCCATTATCAGAAATATGCGTAACAGATGTATCGGAAAAGTCTGTTCAAGCAGTACCTATCAGAAAATGACCAGGAGTCAGAGAATGGAAATCGGAAGGATCACTAGTGAGAGCGCAGAGAGGTCTCGAATTTAGAATTGCTTCTATTTGGGTTAACATTGTAGAAAATTCTTCAAACGTGAACTGAGAATTACCAATGAGGCGATACATGTGATGTTTCGTGCTTTTAATTGCGGATTCTCATAGTCCACCCCAATGCGGAGACCTAGGTGGTATAAATTTCCACTGGATCTCATTAGAAGAAAGATAGGATAGAATAGTCATAATTTGAAGAATTTTTAAGAAAGTCATACAAATCTGTAAGATACTTTTTAGAACCAATAAAATTTGTAACGTTATCAGTATAAATTACTTGAGGGACATAAAAGGTTTAAGTCTCATAAGAAAAGGTTCGGATGATAAATTAGATACGAGTTCTATACGTTGTTACGGTAAAAATGCTCACTAGGACAAGGTGACAGATAAGCCTGGTTTTTGCACGGCTAGCTCGGCGTGCGGGTGAGGGTCTATCGGGAAAAGCAGTTTCTCCTCCGTAGGATACGCCATCTACCAAGGCCGAAATCGGGGAAATGTCGCAATAGGTTCCGGTAGGCGCCAGGATATTCCAAACGCGAAATAAACGACGGTACGTAGTGGTCCGAATACCCAACTTACCCCACTTACCAAATCGTAACGTTCATAGATCCAGGTGTCCGCAATGCTGTTTCACCTGAAAGGCTTCAAAATCTGCACCTTAATCTGATAAACTTACCACCGTGCAGCAATATTCAAATTCAATACTCAATACAAATCACTAAAGTTCCCACTACGTTAATTTACTAACTAAACAAATCAAAATAACACATACCAAAATGACTTCAATTCGGTTACAAAGCTTTTCTAAACTGGTAAGTTACGTTACGTTAACTTAATCTTTGTAACAAAACAAAACAAAAAAAACTCCAAATTTCTCTCATTAAAACTCGGCGACGCTTCCTATTTGAGCAATATATCATCACCCTTTACCAAGGCTTAATATTAAAATAATTACTCCAAAATAGCAACTAAGATAAACATCTATTCACTAAAAATAAAACAATTAAAATTTAAACAGCATGTCAATTTGGATAAAATGATTATCGTCTACCCTTAACCTTTTACCTCATTGAATTCTGGCCAGTAGCAAAACTATCTTAAGTTAAATAGTATCCTAAACACCTTAAATAGCTTCTAAATCGACAAAGGAAACTGTCCGCAAACATTAACAAAATGACACAATAAATTCAACAATAATTACTGATAACAGGTTCCTTCGTTAACACACATTGCATAAAATATTCTACATAAAACACAACCAAATTTTATTCTCATAGGTCGCAAGACCAACAAACAGAATATAAATTGAATTACCTAGGTCACATAGGCAACTAGGAGATGATCCTTGCTCCACGAAAGCGTCGTGTAAGGCTCGAGCGGGCCCACGGTCTCCGGTGTTACTCCTTGATGACGGCAATACCGACTCGCAGTAGATCGCTACCACGTATTCAACTTGATTTTAAATTAGTTTACAAAATTCTCCAGAATTGACACCAATAATGTCTCATAACTTAATGAAGCAGTAGTAACTAGATTAGAACACTTTAATAATTGCTTTTAACTCAAAGATGTTAAGGTTCGACTAAGAAAACACTCAGCAAATTGTTTTACACAACTTAGATTAGTAAGTTTAATTACAAAGAAAACAATCTTAATCAGTTGGTGTGGTTGAGTGTTCGTTCACTACGTTCACTTAACTTTTAGGAAAGAAGTTCTCTAATTATATCTCGTTAATCACGAAACTCAAAAGTCCTCGGGTTCGCACTACAAAAAAACACGAACCCAAATTTCTATCATAAACGCACTCGAAGATGCCATTATTCTCCAATAAACTGAATTAATGAACGAGCCCGGTTGAAATATTACTTCACAAAAATATCCCAAACTTGGTTTTATTCGACTAATCTTGCAAGTCTTCAACACTACTTAAAGAAATTTCACTAGGAGCTCGCACAATTATGAAACCCCAAATTCCGCTAGTTCGAACGACTTTCCACACACACGACTCCACGCGTCAAAAGCTTAGGGCAGAGACCTTTTCCTTTCAAACTCACTTTTCCGCCATATTAAAAAAAACGTTCACCTCAATACAAATCCAATTAAACAAACCAAGCAACCATTTGAAGTTAAAAATTTCCACCCCCCCCCCCCTAAATATACGATGGTAGCTCGACTGAAGGCGAAGAAACTGCTACATCTGCATTTCCCTTTGACACGACACAAATGTGTTATTGCAAAAGTACAACCAATCGCCCACCCATAGTACTTATATGGATGAAAACCATCATTCCTACTCTCAAATTGGTCCTCTGCACGGATGCGACAGTACGGCACCAACGCGATAACAACACTTCTTTGTAATGAAACTATGTAACAAAATTAAACGAATTTATCTTAATAAAATCCCAAATATGATTCGGGCATTAACCTGAAAATAGTATTCAAAATTCCAAAAACTTCGCTGACTTTTATTAATGAAATTACGTAACTACACCCGAAAAAAAATACGTAACTCCTATCTACAATGAGTAAAGATAATGCACAATTGCATATTCCTAAGATTCCTTTACATGCATCGTGACCTATTCAAGCAAAATCTTCATTATCTACAGTAAGCTCTTAAACTAAAATTGAAAGAAAAGAAAAGATTAGGAATCTAACTAGATAGATAAAGACCTAACCAATACGTACACAGGGTGTTCAAAATACCCTGACAATGTGTGGTTTTGGTTACCATACAAATAAAAAGAGCAATATAACATTTTTTAATTAGAGATTTTCTCAATCTGGATGACTTTATAATGAACCTCCAAAATCAATTCCGCATTTTTCAAAAGGCCGCGAAATTTGAACTCTGTCTTTTGGCAAGTCTGACATTATTTGTTGAGACACCGTGGAGTTGAACCAAACACAAGGTATGCAATTTCAGATGAGGCGTTTCACCTGACGAAGACCATTAGGAGGCCAATATCTCAATCGAAAATTGAAGAGACTATTTTGAGGACCTGCATGCCCTAACCGTTTGTGTTCGTGAAGTAACATAAGATTAACTATATAATTATTTGATGGCAAGAGAACAGGATGCTTTTGTTCATAACTAATATCAGCGTTTTGTAATCTACAACCTACGCGAATTAAATCATCAGGTCCAATGAAAAGTTTAAAAGATAAGCTGTTTATTTGAAAGCAATTTATTATTAGAGAGTTCAAATATTTCTTTAGAGAAATTTTCTTTTTGAAGAGTTTTTAAAATAAAATTTAAAGACTTCGAGAGTTCTTGAACCGATAAAGGTCCAACAAATTTATTGGTGGGATTTTTTGAGTTATAGATAAATCGAAGAATGTAAGCTAAGGACCTTTGCAAGCGAGAGAACGATGACACTTTCGAAAATATAAATATCCAAAAATTGACAGGAGTTCCAGCTGAAACTAACGAAACCTTTCGTTCTTCCGGAGGATTATTTAATTCTATAATTTTTTCTTGAGTTGTTAAATTAAGTTCGGGGTCAAAACTGTGGACCAAAAAACCAAAAGTTAAGAGCTTCTGAATTAAATTCACTTATTTACAGCATATTTGCGGGATTTTGTTTAGATTTAATATAATACCAATAACACCCTGACGTTAGTTCTTGATTTTGTGATACTCGGTTTGCGACAAAGATATTCGAGCGAGAGAGATGACTTCTACACCACAACAATGCTATTTGTGAATTAGTCCAAAAGTGCGCTGATTCGACTGCGAGATTATCATAGATTTTTAGAATTTGGTTCACTAATTTTGAAATATATATATATATATATATATATATATATATATATATATATATATATATATATATATATATATATATATATATATATATATATATATATATATATATATATATATATATAATATACACATAATTCGAGTTTGGTATAGTAATTATTTTGAGAGGTGAGATACGAGATTTTGCCGATATTAACATGCAAGGTACTGACTTGTCCGCATATTTTACTCGGAGATAAATGCAACCACCATATACAACAGTACTTGAATCAGAAAAACTATGAATTTGAATTGAATTTATTAAAATTTTACCTTTGACTATCACTGGATTAACAAGACCTAGAATATCAAAATAATGTGCTGTCGTAGAGAGAATTTTTCTTTTGGTAATTTGATTCTCAACTTGAGTGTCAGGAGATGATATTTGAAAATTATGTGAAGAGGGGTTCCAAAATAATCCTAACAATTTACAAGGTGACCTTGTAAGATTAATATCAAATTCGGATATTTTTCCTTGAGAAATACTTTTGCAAGAATTTATTCAAGTTGGAACACTATTTTCTTAAATGAAATCCCGAGTGACTTAGGAGTGAATTTAATTGAGAGTAAAGGGTTTTCAGTTTATCATCTACTTGCTCAAACATATATGGATGATGTTTTAGCTAGAACATTAGATGCAAGGGGGTATTGTGTTCTTTCAAAACACGAGTGGCGACAAAGGGTGTAAAATTTGTCCATATGTGACGGTGAAAAGTTCAATACATGATAAAGGATCTTGGGGAGAATCATGCCAAAGAATATTTTGTAAAAAGATTTGATCTGGGTTTAACCTAATTTGCCTATACGTCTTCTCTATGTCGGCGGTAAGTACGAACCTAAATGTACCTAAACGACAAAGGATATCATATAAGTCAGGTTGTACACGATAACCTTTTAAGGTAACATCATTCAGAGAGAAACCTGATGATGTTCTACATGAAGCGTCAAATACAACTCTCAGTTTGGTAGTTGAACTCGGCCCTCGTATGACACACAAGTGAAATATTTATTTTCGACAATTTTGTTAGTTCGGGAGAGAGGAAAAATTCTAGCGTGATTTTATACTCTAGTAACAGATTAGGTTCTTTCTCGAATCTCGAATCTCTTTTCAAGAGAGTTCAAAATAGTCTCTTTAATTTTCGATTGAGATATTGGCTTCCTAATGGCCTTCGTTAGATGAAACGCCTCATCTGGAATTGCATACTTTGTGTTTGGTTCAACTCCACGATGTCTCAACAAATAATGTCAGACTTGCCAAAAGACAGAGTTCAAATTTCGCGGCCTTTTGAAAAATGCGGAATTGATCTTTGACCGTGATTTAGTGATTAACTAAGCTTGCAGTGCTTAGTGGGCGATTTAAGGCGTATATCAACTTGAAAGCGACCATTTTCGAGAATTTTAGTTGTACGAGTGAAAATTTGTTCAGAAATTTCACCTTTCGGAGTCAGAACAGATTTATTTGGCATTTCTTCAATGTTCCAAAAACTTGTAAGGATTGATTCGAGTTTAGTATCATTTTCAGAGAATATACGAGCCCCATCCCATCTCAATTGGCCCACCAATAATTTTTCTTTTTAAATAAAATTATGCTAATTCACGGTAAATTTAATTTAAGTATTTATTTTTATTATCATTTGTAACAACATTTTAAACAATTTAAAACATTTTATTGCAACATTTAACTTTAAATTATTTTTTAATTGTTAAAAACAAGGAAAACGTAGAAAATCCAAAAACCTTCACCACTGTGTGATGTCACCTTTATTTTTAATTACGGCTTGAATTCTTTTGGGCATCGTACTTATTAAGTTTTGAGACTCATTTTGAGTGAAAGTATCCCAAATATTTTGAAGTTTGTGTTTTAATTCGGCTACGTTTCTAGCTGGTTGTATTCGTAATCGTTTTTTCATTGTGTGCCACAGGGTTTCTATTGGTGACAAGTCGGAACTGTTTGCCACCCATTCCAAAAGTGGGACATTATGATCAGAAAGCCATTTTAAATATTTTCTTGATGTATGGCAGGCCGCCCCGTCTTGTTGGAACACAAAATTATTATTATTCTGCAATAAATATGTCATTGTTGGAAGTAACGATTTTCTTAAAATCTCTAAATATTTATTGGTGTTTACAATTCCATCAATGAAGTGAAGTTTTCCAACACCTCTAGCAGACATTGAACCCCATACCATAATTGAAGCAGGAAATTTTACTTTCTTTTTTAAACAATCTGAATTGAAAGCTTCATTTTTCTGACGATTGTCCCCAACACAAACTACAAAACGAGACTCATCACTCCAATGGACACTATTCCATTCATCACTCGTCCAATTAATGTGACTTTTAGCCCATTTAAGCCAGTTTTTCTTTTGTTTTAATGTTAAGAGTGGCTTTTCTTTCGCCTAAAGAAAATTAGTAAAATTACAAAAAAATTTTTTGGAAAAAGTTGCAATAAAGTTACTTAGTAAGTTTTAAAACCTAACTTAAGGGCTTCTCTATGGCACGTTGATCTTGAAACACTTCGCCCCACAGCATCGCTCCAAAGAACAGATAATTCACCATAGTTCGAACGCCTGCTTTTTTCTAATAATCTTCTTCAATGCCCGTCTATCAGCATCTGAAATTTTGGATTTCGACGCATACCGAGGTTTTGTAGCTATTGTACCCGTTGTTTTATAAACTCGAATGATATTTCTAACAGTAAACTTTGATAAATTAACTAGATCGCCAATTTCCGCGTTTGATTTTCCCTTTTTAAATAAATTGATAATAATTGAGCGAATTTTTTCATCAACAACCTTTCCACGCGTCATTTTTACTAATAGTGAAAAAAACAAACCTTCTTTTGTTGGACAAAGGCAAAGCCTACTTGATTATTTCAGATATTCAAAGATTCTTAGAAAATAATAAATTCGAGAAAAGCAAATAACTATTTTTTTTGTATAAAAATATATTTTTAACAATTAAAAAATGATTTAAAGTAAAATGTTGCAATAAAATGTTTTAAATTGTTTAAAATGTTGTTGCAAATGATAATAAAAATAAATACTTAAATTAAATTTACCGTGAATTAGCATAATTTTATTTAAATAGAAAAATTATTGGTGGGCCAATTGGGATGGGACGGGGCTCGTAGTTATGTGATAAGCTTGAGAAAATGAGGGCAATTGATTAATACAATAGTGCGGAATATTTCCTGAGACTATCCATCCCAAGTGTGTTTTGAGAAAAGTAGGGTGATTTTTACCCATTTTTACAAACCCATATGTTAATAGATCATAATAAACATCCGCTCCAAGTAAAACTTCATTTTTATTCGGAGAGCAAAAATCAAGGTTAGCGAGGTTTGAAAATATGTGATCTGGAATTTTTAATTTTCATGGACATGTGAGAGTTTGTGGTAACTTATCAGTAATTTTGTCAAGATACTACACAAGATACTTTATATCTTTTTGAACAATCAACATTAGAGTGCAAAAGTATAGTAATCATTTGACTCAAGAATGTGAGACTTTAAGAAATTCCAAAAATATTTAAATTTTTATTATATGTACTATAATCTTTGTCAACTAAATGTTGAGTTATAACAGAGTTTTGACTTCCACTATCCATAAGTATTCTAATTTGAATAGGTTAATTTTGTTTTGTGTAGAGAGTAGCTTGAGATGTAGCTAAAAGTACGTAAGAGTTTTTTGTAGATAAAGCTGAGATATTATTTGAACTACAGGGTTGATAATTCACTTGATCGAGAACTAAATTCTCTGAGGTTCTGTTGTGATTATTACGAGATGTAATCCGAGAAGTAGAGCATTGGCTATCGTAAGGTGAAGTGTGATTTTGCGTTTTCTGAGATGACTGGCATTTAAAGGATTTTGACTGTTATCTTGACCAGAATTTGCATTTACTGCAGAGGAGCAACCTGAGGACATATGTTGAGATTTATCAGATGCGACATTTTGATACTGGTTTTGAGAGTATGAATTGTTTTGGAAATTTTGAGGATAGTTGATTTAAGTGTAACAAGGTGTGAAGCTGTTTATTACACTGTGAGCAACTTGAGTTTGAGGTGCAATTTTCAATCAGATGTTTGTTACCTAAACAATTTAAACAATAATGTTTAGATTTAATGAACACCAATCTGGTACAGAAAGCGATATAAATTTTTTGCAAACATATATTCTATGGGTGTTATCGTTACAGTATCAGCAAAATATAATTTGTTTTTGCACGTTACGATTAAAATTATTGGAATGTAATGATATCTTATTAAACTTTTTTTCTATTTTAATATCAAGACTAGACAAATTTTCGAGTACTGTTCATCTCTTTTCTAGAAACTCGAAAAACTAATCTAACTTAGGCAACGCTTTAATATCTCTTTCTTCCAAAAATATTTTCTTACAACTATAATCTAGCTTTTGCTGAAAATTGAAAATTAATAATGCTTAAAAAATTTCTCAAATCTCTCAAATTCTGTGGATTACACTTTGTTATAATTCGAACATTTAAAATATTACTAAAATAAGAATTCACAATTTTAGTTTTATTATCAAATATTTTCTTTAACAGTGAAACTGCAGTAACAAAATTATCACTAGTTACTTTTAATGAATTTACAATACATAAAGCTTCACCTTTTAGCAATGTCTTTAAATAATAAAATTTTTCAACATTTGTATATTGACTATTTTTATCAATAAAAGAGGTGAACAGATCAAAAAATGTTTCCCATTCAGAAAAATTACCAGAGAATTGAGGGATATTAATGTGCGGCAATTTTATTTTGGGATAACAGTGAGATGCTAAATTGACATTGGCATTTTGAGAAATGTGACCGTCAGAGAAAATGTTATTTTTAGGAGATAATTCTTCTATAGAATTTCTAATTACAGCAAAAGTATGAAAATATTTCATTTCGATATTGTCCCTATCCTCAGGATCTGTTTGATCCTCTATATCAATTAAATAATTTTCAATTTCATCTTGAGCAGTATTATATTTGATAAATACATCTTGTAAAACGTCTTCTCTTGACTTAAATTTATTGGTATCATTTTCAATACCATTACTTTGCAAAACCCAATTATGAATTCTAGTAATTTTTAGCCTTAGCACGTGTGCGAGTTTATTTTAACTTTAACATATCTATGACAATCAAACCTTATGAAATAGGTCTTAAGTGAATTAAAATATAGCGCAATATAGATTAATATAGAAGCAAAACAAAATGTTCTTTATGGTGAACTACTCGGGAAAACACCTGAATTCTCTTGGAAAGTTGAAAATTCACTAAGTTCTTGGAAATTTGAAAGTTCACCTTCAAATTAAACTGCATTCGGCTTCCTTAAAAGACTGCGACTCCCCAAATCGTACCTGATTTATACTGGCTTGATTTAGGATGTGGGAAACTGATTTATCGGGCTCGATGAGACCAAAAATGTAGGATGTTTGTCCTACACTTCTTACTTTATTTGAGAACACGAAGGACCATGGGATTTTACAAAACACTTTCTTTATTAACACAATTGAACTTCAATACAAAACTACGCTAATATTACACAATGTCCGACTCCAACAGAATTCGTGAAATTCTCACAAATGCAAATAGTAATTAAATGTGCACATAATTTAAGCGAGAACGAGAAAAATTTTTTATATATATTGTACTGATTTTAAACTCCCCCACACTATTTTCTTTTATATCTTATTTTATTCTACTTTAATTTATTTTTATTTAATTATTATTATATAATTTATTTTATTATTATTATATAAAATTGGAATTATTTTTATATTGGCTAAAACTCTTAATATTAAAAATACATTTTCGGAGAACATGAGACTCATCAAAGGGGATAGGGATCAAAATTTAGAAGAAACTTTACTTTTAAAATTATAAAATAAATGATTATTAATTTGAATTATATTGATTTTTTTTTTAATACAATAATCATAGTTAATATGATTAAAGCCCATTGAGTTAATGTCCAATTATTTTTATCGTATCTAAATTGATCAAGTAAATTGAATTATAAATTTTTAATTCGCATTAATACCTGTGTCACACCCTGTACATAACAAAATTCTTCTAAAAGTATACGTGGGCATGCGCTGTGAATACGCAAACATGTGATTTGACTACAACAAAAAGTGAAATTCGACATACAAGTAAGTATAACTACGTTTGAATTAAAAACAAAATTAATATAAACCATTTAAATTTTTAGAACAAATAACATTCCCTTTGGACATGCATACATGTTGTTGCACATCATGATTATTACAAAGGATTGAAATTATGAACATAACAATAAAGTATCAATGTCGACAATAAAGTACTCACATAAAATGTCCTCCTTTTGTGGGTTACTGCTGCTGAAGTTGATTGAAGACACCAGCTCTTGCGAACAGCAACTCTGCTCCTCGAACATCCAAATTTTCTTTTATATAAACAGCTTATTCACTTAGGTAAGTTTCACTATTGTTATTATAATATTGACGAATCTTTATTTTTAGGCTCAACACTTCTTCTTAAATTAATTTCAAAATAAGTTTTGAAAAGCATGGATCGTTGAAGGTTGTTATAAATTAAACATACTTTCGATAAACAAGGTGTATAATGATAAAAACACGAAGACAACACAATTAAATATCCATACCCACATAAACAATATAAATTTAAAAACAAACAATGTCGAAACTGCGGAAATATTTTTATAACTTATCGAAAACCTCCGATTTGAAATTTAAAAAGGTAAACTAACCTTGATTTAATTATTTCCCGACAAAAGACTATCACTTGTTTCGTTAACACTTCCGATACTAAATCGCACTTTGTTATTTTACCGAAGTGACGTTATTTTGTTTAAAAAAATTATTTTCAAAAAAAATTTGGCAACACCTTACTTTGGCAAGTTGTTGAAACAGAGGAAAATTAAGAGAGTTTGTGAACCTAAAGCACTTGTATTTATATGATTTTGATTGACGACCAAATCTTCGAATATTCTCTATAGTTACCAAGAATATTTCCTAAATTCTGATTGGCTACTGTTATTTTTACATTACGATATTTTTTAAAAACCCCATAACTTTCGCCCCCTTTAACATTTCTTAAAACTAATAACATTTTCATAATCTACAAAATTTTCTCTATAATTTGAAACCAAACATGAACTAATTCCTACACTTAATAACTACGTTAATTTTTACACTTATTTATTGAATTTACGCTAAATTTATGAATTTTACAGGCCTGGAAATGACCTCTACATGAATAGGGGATGCTACTACACCCAAATATTCATCTTATACATGCCTACGGCCAATTTGAGAGGAAAATTATTTAAATTCTACCCATACACTTAAAAACTAAAATTAACAAAATGGACATAAATATAATGAATTGTAACATGAAATTGAGGCTACCTTACTATTTTTGCCTCTACTAATTTATTTTATACAAATTGTCTCAATTTAAAATACTTTTTACAAAAATTTTTATGCGAGGAAATAACATAACCTCATATTGTTTATATAATTTTAATGTAAAATTTCACACTTTTAACCACAATAACTGTTAGTATAAGTGTTTAAACTTAATGTTCAAGTCACCAATTAATTTATTTTACCACTTTCGTAGGTTCATAAGTTCTTCTACGACTATTGTCGGAATGTTGTCACTCACTAGTTTAAGGTCATAAAATGTTGATTAAACACAATAATCCCAGAGCTGCTGCTTGATTCATGTTTAATAGTTATTCACTAATGTGCTTGTTCTGTTTTTTCATAATTTTTGCACTGATATGTGTTTAACGCACTAATACGAATGTTTTCAAGAATCTTGGCTGCGTACATGTGAATTGCGACATTGATACCAGCCTAAATCTAGTTTTAACATTATTTCTGTCAACCACAACCTGTATCACATGTCGTCGGGGAATATTGTTTTAAATAAACTTACTAAACTAAATGAAAACCTGAATTAAATCATAACGATAACAAACATACCCTATACTTCAATGTACTGTGTTGTAGATTACTTATTTTAACATTATAAAAATTATATTAAGAAATATTTAAATTTTACAAACATCTCAATGCTTATTAATCATTCTTATCTAGAATTATTTAATGAAATGTACCATTTCGTACCAACTAAAGAAATACTTTACTATGCGGCTTACATAGCTACATGCATGTAATTTGAATCATCTCAACATATCGGGTTGGAGAATATTTCTTCAACAACATAACACAATCGATATGTGTAAGGTCTATATGTTGGAATTTTTATTTCTTTGAAAAATAACACCGTTTCAGAAATATTTAATAAAAATCAACAACAGCTCCTAATAAACCCTCCCGTCAAAGCCGCTGAACTTCTCCCAAAATTTAATCAGCTTCAGGTGAAATGAACACAGGCTTAAATATAAAATTTTTAGTACGTACGTGTTTTCATTCTGGAGTTGTGTATTATTATACACATCCAGACACGCAAACATCATTGCCGATCTTGCCGTAACTTGACCAAACGTTGTAAAATGAGCTAAGTCGATTTAACGACAGTGAAAAAAATGGCGATTGCATAACCTTCTATACCTACGTACGTATATGTTGGTTGGAAGGTAAAGACAACTTACGAACAGTAAAACACCTGCGGCAGTAAAACCATAAGGCAAGGTTCCATTTTTTTAAACGTAGATTTAAAAATCAATTCTTAAACTTAATTGAGACCTTGTGCTGAATTACAAGGCCACTATTTAAACGTTTATACATCGCATAGATCACCTAACAGCGTTCTATTATTTTCTGATTAGCTTAAGTGAACGTGCGTGTGTGTGTGCACGCACGCGCGCGCGTTTGAATGACAGAGAGGGAGTGAGTGTGTGTGTGTGTGTGTGTGTGTGTGTGTGTGTGTGTGTGTGTGTGTGTGTGTGTGTCGTGCGTGCGTGCGTGCGTGAGTATGTATGGGTGCGTGCGTGCACGGTTAAACTGTATTATTGATGTCCTATAGAAGCGGGCGGCTTTTATGTTTAATAAATCTCTATCAGGCATGCAGTTTTAAACGTCATTCTGACATAGATTACTGTTCTTGGTTTTACAATGTTGCCTGTTTTGGAACGTATAAAAAGGAGGTTGCATAGTTATCCTAAGATATCTGGTGTGGAATACTACACGGCCTTCCAACCCACCAAATGGAGATTAAGAGAAGTAAAATAATTATAACATTTTTTTGGCATAATTATGCTACTTCCTTTATAATAAGTTCATTTCGAAAATAGGTAACACTGTAAAAACAAAAACAAGTATCTATGTCAAACAGACGTTTAAAACTTCATGTCAGATAGAGGTTAATAGACATCTAGATGCTAACTTAAAACATTAAAGGAAATGAAATAATTTTTACCTACATATACGAGTACATATAAAGGGATAGAAGATTATTCAATCGACTTTTTTCACTAAATCGACTTATTAGCCCATTTTACAACTTTTGGCCAAGTTTCGACAAAATCGGCCATGATTTCTGTCTGTCTGCCTATCTGTCTGCTTGTCTGTCTGTCTGTCTTTCTGTATGTCCGGAGGTCCGTCCCTCTGTCTGCCTGTCTGTCTGTCTGCCTGTCAGTCTGTCTGTCTCTCTGTCTTTTTTTCTGCCTGCCTGTCTGTCTATCTGTCTTTCTGTCTATCTCTCTGTCTGTCTGTCTGCCTGCCTACCTGCCTGTCCGCTTGTCTGCTTTTGTGTGTGTGCGTGCGTGCGTGCGTGCGTGCGTACGTGCGTGCGTGCGAACGTGCGTGCGTGTGTGTGTGTGCGCGCGAGCGTGCGTGCATGCGTGCGTGCGTGCGTGCGTGCGTGCGTGCGTGTGTGTGTAAGTATGTGTTGTCTATTTTCGTAATGAACTTATAAAGAGGTTGTATGATTATCCTAAAAAAATGTTATTAAAATTATTTCATTTCTTGTATTTTTCATTTTGTTGGTTCGAAGGTTGTGTTGTACCACACCAGATATTTATTATCGTTATTATCATTTACAGTATGGAAAACAATTGAAAATTACGCTACTACCTACGTAATGACATCTAGACTACTGATGTTCAAGATCATGCCGAGAACCTCTCACATGAAGAATTAGTACAGTCTTGTCGTGTTACTAGATATTTATATGTATAGTCAAATCAGTTTATGCTATATTGTCTTATTTCCAGAAATTATTTTTCGCGTGATTGTTATTAACTTTTGCACTGGTTTTATCACGACAACCTCACAATATCGAAGTTCTTTCTTTGTATTATCGTTATTACAACGACTGTTGTGCTGGTGAATTACATTCTTTGATACCATCTCCGGCTATCTTTGCGAGAAACACTCGGTTCGCTCATTCACATCATCAGTATGCAGTACAAATCTCCACTTGTCGTACCAAACGGGCGCAATCCACATTTTCTACACGGCTTCTAAACTCTGGAATGATCTCTAGTTCCTGTTTTCCTCTCACTTATGATATGAGAAAATGTAAGGTAGCTGTTCATAGCATCTATTGGCAATTCATTATCCCTCTATCCATCCTCCTAAGTGTTCCTGAGTGCTTTAGCACGATAGGCCAAATTTAGCCTGTTCAGGTCCACAATCATAAAAAAAAGAAAAGATAAAGCTAAATCGAAAGAACATCCTCCCGTTGTAGCAAAACAACGTGAGATTTAGGTCTCTATCAAATTCATCGAGAAATTTCCAACACGTAGTTACATATTTTAAGATCACAGCGTGTAGAGAGAGTAGTTCACATCTACCAAGAGTAGCCGCATACGGCTTGATATTTGGAAGTTAGTAAGAATGACTCATAGTTGCTTACTTTGCACGTTCTATAAATGGCACACTTTGAATGGAATTACGACCTTAAGCAATAACCTATTAACTTGACTTTGCGGTTTCTCCCTCCCGTTTCCAAGAACTGGTTCTATGTTTAGATGTCTAAGAATAGATAAGTATCAGGTCCAGGTCAGTAAACTTTGAGGTTTTTTTCTGGGTTAAGTAAATGAACTGGTTTTATATTTATATTTTTACGAATCGTAGTATAATCTAGATGGTGACCTACACTGCCCTTTATATTAGAGAACATTAAGCAACACAGAGCATGCGCAAAACCTTGATTTATAAAAGCTTGCCTATGTTGCAGATTTTATTTCCTAGAATTCATTTACAGGATTTTCAATATTTTGCTCTCAGGGTCAATAAACCCTCACATCCGCTGAATTATTGACTCAAGTAAATAAACTTTCGTTTTATTTCTTTTTCTATGTTTAGATTTCTAAGAATTGACCAAATTGAAATGGTTAATTCCTAGAATTCTAGGAATCCACTAATTTCCGTGTTAAAGAGATCAATGAACCTTGGGATAAGACCCCTCTCATTACCCGGAACTGGTTCTATTTTTAGGTTCTAAGAATTGACCAACATCTGGACTAGGTCAATAAATCTTGATCTATAATGTTGGAGGGTCTGCTCCATTCTCTATACCTTCAATAAATATAGTTTAGGTCACAAAGAAAGTTTATTAATATTCAAGCAAACCCAACTCCCTACAAGCAATCAATGAAAACACTGTCATGCCCTCAGGAACATTATTTGGCCATCCTGCCCTCAAAATTGATTACATGTTATTTATTTTGGGGAAGTCGTCAATAAATCATATAACCCTTTCCTGTTGTATTGAGCTTTCGTAAATGGTTACTTCCTTTAATAGCGAAACAAGTTATAAATCAAAGATAAACGTAAACCTAAACATTGTTATAAATTAAAAATAAATAGAATCGAATCTTATAACTTCACGAATAGGGTCGCATACTAAAACTCGTACGTAAAGTAAATGTCTTATAAACAACACATACACAAAGGATTTCTGTTGAATAGCATTTAAACCTCTGATAACTCAGTTTCTACAGTATATGTCTAGTGAAAAAGAAGACATGACGTTCGAACCTCATTTGGGAAAATATCTGTTTATACTCGTGCGTAAATTTTTAATTTATATCATCACAGTTAAGAATGCAAATTCTTTAAACTTTTCAAGGATTACACTAACAAAGACAAAAACGAGTAAAGACTTATGAGTTGCGACACTGTAACCCCCTGCTCTGGCTATTCATTATTTAATTTATTAGGGTAAGTTATGTACAACTCTAATTTACCTTACCGCGGCTTAGCTTAAACGTCGGAGACGGGCGGTTTGAATGTTTAATTAAGTATCTCTACTAATCACTAACATATTACGTTATAAATTCGCTACCTATACTGCACTGTCGGATAAACAACAATCAGAATGGTTTAATACACGTATTGCCTATTTTATATTAACTTCAACTTACAAACTACAGAATAAACATAAATATAACTCACAATTTTACATCACAATAAAAATATAACTGTACACTCTACTTTCGAATTAAAAAATAAAAGTAAACGGATCTCTCAGGACGGCAGCGGTGCATATATTCTGCTTACCAGGCGACGTTTTTCTATTAATAGAAAGGATTTACACTTAGAACGTAAATTACTTGAGGACTTTCATTAACAAATTGGATTAGGACTAAATTTGACGAGATATGGGACAACCGGAAAATGTACGAGGTTTTTTCATTACCTTTTGCTCTTAGAGTCAGAGCTTTAATTGCAGGCTTCTGATTAACGTGTGTTAAACAAGGGTTCCTAATTCAAACAAAACAGGAGACTCGTTAAATTAAGTCAGGTGGTTATTCTAAGCGGGTTTTAACTCTTATCAATAAAATTATTTACCTTCACGCGGTAAATATAGTTGGGGTGTTTCTGTAATAAATATTTATTAGGATTAACTGAAAAATCGGCAGATATTTACAGGACAATTTAAATAAACTTTATCAGTCCAGGTTTTAATCTTCAACAAGTATTTGAAGCAAGAATATTATTCTTGGTGTAAATATTTTACATGTGTTACTGGACAGGCGAGACGGAATAGTACTGGAACTTTAATTAGTTTAGGATTAGTTACGAAACAGGAAAATATTTTAGGTAGATACTTTCCGTATTATTTTTGGAATATCGGGATTTTATGATACTGGACATGAGCAAAAGGAAACAGAGCAAAAGACAAAACAAGATAGTACCCAATTTTGAGTAGTATAGCAATTTTGACAAAAAAATTGTTAGTCATGACTTTTTATATACGAATGCAAACACACAACCCTTAATATCTAAGTTTGTACCCTTACCAGACAGAAATTAAATTAATTTGTTACAGATCCTGCCACAGTTGCAGTGTTCCAGATTTTTCGCATTGAAGTAACAGCATTTTACCATTTTCTAAATTTAATTCTGCTCTATTACGAAAAAAAAGTCTTTCATATTTGTATGTGATTTACATTTTGGTTAATCGCGCACTCAAACCGCAATTATTTCTAACTTAAATTCTGAGTATACTTAAAAAGATAATTTCCTTAGTGCTTTTTGTATATAATAACTGTTAAAATCTATTTTTGTGCGCTTCTGCATTATTTCTATAACTAATAAATCTTAAATCTAACTTTTTGCAACCACTGCAAAGGCATAAATATAATTGCGTAAAATCCTATCAGTGTTACGGTATTATTTTCAGTTGCAATAATCTGTATGCTGGAGGAATGATGGTAAACAGAACCCTCACTTGTGCCTCTAAATGTCAGTACGGTAGCCAGTAAACGTTAAAACACAAGGAATATAATTTACCAGTGTTAGTAAAGATACGAGTAGCAAAACAACTTCAACAATCAAACAGCAAAAATAAATAAAAAGATAAATAAAATTTATTTTACTATTAACATTCTCACAGTAAGTCTTCAGGAATTAATAAGGCTGCAATACATGCAGTCATAAAACATACAATCTCTCCAGCAATAAAAGCTCTAAATACTGTTGAAGTTATGACATCTCTTTGTTTGGGCATTAAAACACTCAAGCCCGATATCATAATACCAATGGAACCTGGATTTGAAAACCCACAAATAGCAAAGGTCGCAATCATTTTCGTTCGTGGCTAAAATGTTAGAGAATTAATAATTTTAGGAGTAATAAACACGTAGACTTACCCTTAAAGTCATTTTACCCATTTCTTTGAAAGCAGCAAATTCATTTACAATTGTTTTAATTCCAATTAATTTACCAACCAATTCACTTTCATCCCAAGGAACACCCATTATAAAACTGACAGGCATGAATATGTATCCAAATACAGTTTCCATTTTCCATACGTCATCACCCTCATAGCCTAAAATTTTTGGCTAGACAGACACAGTGAAGGTGAGCCTTACCAACTAGTGTGCCCATCCAGCCTAATACTCCATTAAAAAAATATATTAATGAAATAAATGCGATTAGATTAGCAGTCACTCCTAATACCATCTCTAAGGCCATTGATGCTCCTTTACTAGCTGCATCAAGTGCTGATGTGTAGCCCCTGCAAAGATTTACTCCATTGCCTAGTGCACAGATGAAAACATCTACCTACGATTTCAACACCTGAATTGTTTCCTTGGTTGCTCTAGTTTGCTCAGTCTCTGGATACAGCAGCTTACTATAGCATAAAGCAGCTGGAGATGACATTACACTAGAGGTGATTAAGTGAGAAGCGTCAGCACCAAATGAAATGTAAGCTGCCAAAACAGTACCTGCAAAAAGCATTACTGGCATCCGAATAAAACATCTAATAATCATACCAGAAACGGTGGCAAAACCACTGGTCATAATAGAATGTATTTCAGACACAGTCAAATCTTCTAAATACGGTTTCAAGAGCAAAGGAGCTTCAGTCTATCCAAAGAAAAGTTTTTAACGCTACTTTATACATCTATGAAAACTTACCATGCCCAAGAAAATATTAGCAGCGCTATTAACACTTTCACAAATAGTGGTACCCATAACTGTTTGCAAGAATTCTCCTAAAGTTACAACTAATTTCTGCATAATCCCGTAATGGTATAAAATATTAATGACAAAACCTAGGAAATAAATAGTAGAGAGTGCCTGCAACAAAAATAATAGATGATACGAAAGTAAAAAGTTACAAACCTGAAAGGCAAACACAGCCTCTTTGTAAACTAAAAACTCTCCATAAACGAACGCAGCACCATCAGTTGCGTAACTCAAAAATGTTGTGGTTTTATTACCTAAACATTCAAATATATTTCGTCCAACATCCCATCTTATTGTTAATAAACCAAACAGAAATTGAAGTAAAAGTCCCCAAAGCACTGGCCTCCAATTAATCTAAATGAAAATTATAAGCAACTTTTTACAAACACAATTTACTAACCTGTCCAGGATGTTTGCAAAATATAAAACCAAGTACCAAAAAAATCAGCAATCCGGATACTGGTACTAATCTTTGTCTGTTATCACTAGTGTCAAAAACTAAATATACTGCAATTGCTGCTATAACTATAATAAATGAGATGATTTGCACAATTCTGCAAGTAAATACATTTTTTCCAAAATCAAAAATTTTTGGTACTTACCTTTTCGAAAAAAGGTTATTGAGAGACTTTGAAATATGCTTTCCAACTGACTTTACAAATATAGGAATTATGTAACGTTTTATTATTAAGTAATAAGCGATAAAAAAATTTATTAAGATAAAGAGTATCATTAAGAGACCATATCCTGTACATGTTGTACTACCCAAACTTTCACCTAGAAAAAAATTAATCGTAATTAAATTAAAGATAAACAAACTAAGTGTTAAATAAAGTAGTAACGATTCCCTACCATAGAAAATGAACTATGGGTAAAGTTATATTAAATTAAACTTAACTAAATGATAGTTACCTACAAATAAGCTCCGGTTAAATAGAGGTTAGTTTAGTTAGCTTTACCAAAATAGTATAAAAACGTTTAGATTGCAACTCATTAATGGGCGATGAAGTTAAACTGGATTCTAATAAAGAGATCAACGATTAAATTCATTTAAACGATAGTCATAAGCTCCAGATAAACAAACGTTAATTTAGTTCAACTATTAAAATAGCTTAGACCTCATTAAGGGCGGTAAACATTGTAGCGAAGTTAAACTGGCTTCTAAGAAACAGAAGAAAAGTACCAGGGAAAAATAATTAAATTTAACTAAACGATAGTTATAAATAAGCTCCGGTTAAAATAAAGTTTAATTGCAACATCGTTAATGGGCGATAAGTTAAACTGGCTTCTAACAAAGAGAAGAAAGGTATCAGGTGATCAGTAATTAAATTTATTTAAACGATAGTTATAAATAAGCTCCAGATAAATAAACGATAATTTTAGCTAAGAGTTCATTAAAGGCGGCAAACATTACAGAAAAGTTAAACTGGCTTCTAACAGAGAAAAGAAAGGTACCAGACGATCAGTAATTAAATTTAACTAAACCATAATTATAAACAAGCTCCGGTTAAACAAAGATTAATTTAGATAGCTCTATCAAAATAAATCAGAAACATTAAGATTACACCTTATAGCGAAAACAAACTGGCTTCTAACAGAGAGAAGAAAGGTACCAGATAATCAGTAATTAAATTTAATTAAACGATAGTTATAAATAAGCTGCGGTTAAACAAAGGTTAATTTAGATAACTTAATCAAAAATTTTAGATTGCAACCTCATTATGGCTGGTAAACATTACAGCAAAGTTAAACTGATTTCTAACAGAGAAAAGAAAGGTGCTAGACGATCAGTAATTAAATTTAAATAAACGATAGTTATAAATAAACTTCGGTTAAATAAAGATTAATGTAGATACCTTAATCAAAATAAATTAGAAACATTAAGATTACAACCTCATTAAGGGGCGGTAAACATTACAGCAAAGACAAAGTGGTTTCTAATAAAGAGAAGAAAGGTACCAGATGATCAGCAATTAAATTTAACTAAGCGATACTTATTAAGCTCCGGTTAAATAAAGATTAATTTAGTTAACTTTATCAAAATAAATTAGAAACATTAAGATTGCAACCTCATTAAGGGGCGGCAAACATTACACGATAAAAAACCTGGTTTCTAACAGAGAGAAGAAAGGTACCAGATGACCAGTAAATGAATTTAACTAAATGATCGTTATAAATAAGCTCCTGTTAAATAATGTTAATTTAGATAACTTAATCAAAGTAGCTTAGAGAAATTTAGATTGCAATCTCATTAAGGGTGGTAAATATTGCAGCGAAGTTAATCTGACTTCTAACAGAGGAAAGAAAGGTACCGTAGGAACAGCAATTAAATGTAAATAAGCGATAGTTATACATAAGCTCCGGTTAGATAAAAATTAATTTAGTTAACTTTACCACAATAAATTAGAAGCATTAAGATTGCAACCCCATTAAGGGGCGGTAAACATTACAACAAAGACAAACTGGTTTCTAATGGAGAGAACAAAGGTACCAGGCGATCACCAATTAAATTTAACTAAGCGATAGTTATAAATAAGCTGCGGTTAAACAAAGGTTAATTTAGATAACTTAATCAAAATAGCTTAGAAAATTTTAGATTGCAACCTCATTAAGGCTGGTAAACATTACAGCAAAGTTAAACTGGTTTCTAACAAAGAAATGAAAGGTGCCAAACGATCAGTAATTAAATTTAAATAAGCGATAGTTATAAATAAACTTCGGTTAAATAATGATTAATGTAGATAACTTAATCAAAATAAATTAGAAACATTAAGATTACAACCTCATCAAGGTGCGGTAAACATTACAGCAAAGAGAAAGTGGTTTCTAATAGAGATAAGAAAGGTACCAGATGATCAGCAATTAAATTTAACTAAGCCATACTTATTAAGCTCCAGTTACATAAAGATTAATTTAGTTAACTTTATCAAAATAAAATAGAAACATTAAGATTGCAACCTCATTAAGGGGCGGTAAACATTACATCGAAGTAAATCTGACTTCAAACAGAGAAAAGAAAGGTACCAGACGATCAGCAATTACATTTAAATAATCGATAGATATAAATAAGGTCCGGTTTAATAAAGATTAATTTAGTTTACTCTATCAAAATAAATGAGAAACCTTAAGATTGCAACCTCATTAAGGGGCGGTAAACATTACACGATAAAAAAACTGGTTTCTAACAGAGAGAACAAAGGTACCAGATGACCAGTAATTAAATTTAACTAAACGATAGTTATAAATAAGCTCCTGTTAAATAAATGTTAATTTAGATAACTTAATCAAAGTAGCTTAGAAAAGTTTAGATTGCAACCTCATTAAGCGTGGTAAACATTACAGCGAAGTTAATCTGGCTTCTAACAGACAAAAAGAAAAGTACTATATGATCAGCAATTAAATTTAACTAAGCGATAGTTATAAGTAAGCTCCGGTTAAATAAAGGTTAATTTAGATAATTTAATTAAAGTAGATTAGAAAAATTTAGATTGTAACCTAGTTAAGGGTGGTAAACATTACATCGAAGTAAATCTGACTTCTAACAGAGAAAAGAAAGGTACCAGACGATCAGAAATTACATTTAAATAATCGATAGATATAAATAGGCTCCGGTTTAATAAAGATTAATTTAGTTTACTCTATCAAAATAAATGTGAAACTTTAAGATTGCAACCTCATTAAGGGGCGCTAAACATTACAGTTAAGACAGACTTCTAAGGTAGATAAGAAAAATTTAAATTGCACCTCATTAAAGGTGGTAAACATTACTGCGAAGTTAATCTGGCTTCTAACATAGAAAAGAAAGCTACCAAACGATTAGCAATTAAATTTAACTAAGCGACATTTTTTTAAATAAGCTCCGGTTAAATAAAGATTAACTTAGTTACTTTTATCAAAATAAATTAAAAACGTTAAGATTGCAACCTCAATAAGGATCGGTAAACATTACACCAAATGACAAACTTGCTTCTAACCGAGAGAAAAAAGGTACCAAAAGACCAGTAATTAAATTTAACTAAACGATAGTTGTAAATAATCTCCGGTTAAATAAAGGTTAATTTAAATAACTTTACCAAAATAGCTCAGAAACGTTTAGATTGCAACCTCATTAAGGGATGATAAACATTACAGCGAAGCTAACTAGCTTCTAACAGAGAGGAGAAAGGTGCTTGATGAGCAGTAATTAATTTTAACTACATGATAGTTATAAACAAGCTCCGGTTAAATAAATAGTAATTTAGATAACTTAATCAAAATATCTTAGAAACGCTTAGATTGCAAACTCATTAAAGGCGGTAAGCATTACAGCAGAATTAAACTGGTTTCTAACAGAGACAAGAAAGGTACCAGACGATCAGCAATTAAATTTAACTAAGCGACATTTTTTTAAATAAACTCCGGTTAAATAAAGATTAACTTAGTTACTTTTATCAAAATAAATTAGAAACGTTAAGATTGCAACCTCAATAAGGAGCGGTAAACATTACACCAAATGACAAACTTGCTTCTAACCGAAAGAAAAAAGGCACCAGAAGACCAGTAATTAAATTTAACTAAACGATAGTTGTAAATAATCTCCGGTTAAATAAAGGTTAATTTAAATAATTTTACCAAAATAGCTCAGGAACGTTTAGATTGCAACCTCATTAAGGGACGATGAACATTACAGCGAAGCTAAATAGCTTCTAACAGAGAGGAAAAAGGTGCTTGATGAGCAGTAATTAATTTTAACTACATCAAAAGAAACGCTTAGATTGCAACCTGATTAAGGGCGGTAAGCACTACAGCAGAGTTAAACGGGTTTCTAACAGAGAAAAGAAAGGTACCAAACGATCAGTAATTAAATTTAAATAAGCGATAGTTATAAATAAGGTTCGGCTAAACAAAGGTTAATGTAGGTAACTTAATCAAAGTAGCTTAGAAAAATTTACATTGCAACCTCATTAAGGGTGGTAAACATTACAGAGAAGTTAATCTAGCTTCTAACAGAGAAAAGAAAGGTACCAGACGATCAGCAATTAAATTTAACTAAGCGATAGTTATAAATAAGCTACAGTTAAATAAAGGTTAATTTAGATAACTTGCTCAAAACAGCTTAGAAAAGTTTAGATTGCAACCTCATTAAGCGTGATAAACATTACAGCGAAGTTAACTTGGCTTTTAACAGAGAAAAGAAAAGTACCAGATGATCAGCAATTAAATTTAACTAAGCGATAGTTATAAATAAGCTCCGGTTATATAAATATTAATTTAGAAAACTTAATTAAAGTAGCTTAGAAAAATTTAGATTGCAACCTCATTAAAGGTGCTAAACATTACAGCGAAGTTAATCTGACTTCTAACAGAGAAAAGAAAGGTACCAGACGATCAGCAATTAAATAAAGATTAGTTTAGTTAACTTTATCAAAATAAATTAGAAACATTAAGATTGCAACCTCATTAAGAAGCGGCAAACTTACGGCTAAGACAAACTGGCTTCTAACAGAGAAAAGAAAGATACCAGATGATCAGTAGTTAAATTTAACTAAACGATAGTTATAAATATGCTCCGGTTATATAAAGGTTAATTTAAATAACTTAATCAAGATAGCTTAGAAACGTTTAGATTGCAACCTCATTAAGGGGCGATAAACTTTACAGCGAAGCTAGATGGCTTCTAACAGATGAGCAGTAATTAATTTTAATCGCATAATAGTTATAAATAAGTTCCTGTTAAATAAATGTTAATTTAGATAGCAATAAAAACATCTTAGAAACGTTTAGATTGCAACCTCATTAAGAGCGGTAAAGATTACAGCGAAGTCAAACTGGCTTCGAACAGATAGAAGAACGGTATGAGGTACTCACGTTAACATCGTACTAGATCTACGACTTACGTGTACATCTTTTACTATTTATGCACACCCAAAATACTTAAAATTGTTGTAAGGAAGGAGTTAAGAAAAAAAGAAGGAAGGTATACTCCTAAGATTTCTGCACATATAAGTCCAACCGCGCAGATTAGAAGAAACCGTACTGAAGAGAAAGGTACCAAACGATCAGTAATTAAATTTAAATAAGCGATAGTTATAAATAAGGTTCGGCTAAACAAAGGTTAATGTAGATAACTTAATCAAAGTAGCTTAGAAAAATTTAGATTGCAACCTCATTAAGGGTGGTAAACATTACAGCTTCTAACAGAGAAAAGAAAGGTACCAGACGATCAGCAATTAAATTTAACTAAGCGATAGTTATAAATAAGCTACAGTTAAATAAAGGTTAATTTAGATAACTTGCTCAAAACAGCTTAGAAAAGTTTAGATTGCAACCTCATTAAGCGTGGTAAACATTACAGCGAAGTTAACTTGGCTTTTAACAGAGAAAAGAAAAGTACCAGATGATCAGCAATTAAATTTAACTAAGCGATAGTTATAAATAAGCTCCGGTTATATAAATATTAATTTAGAAAACTTAATTAAAGTAGCTTAGAAAAATTTAGATTGCAACCTCATTAAAGGTGCTAAACATTACAGCGAAGTTAATCTGACTTCTAACAGAGAAAAGAAAGGTACCAGACGATCAGCAATTAAATAAAGATTAGTTTAGTTAACTTTATCAAAATAAATTAGAAACATTAAGATTGCAACCTCATTAAGAAGCGGCAAACTTACGGCTAAGACAAACTGGCTTCTAACAGAGAAAAGAAAGATACCAGATGATCAGTAGTTAAATTTAACTAAACGATAGTTATAAATATGCTCCGGTTATATAAAGGTTAATTTAAATAACTTAATCAAGATAGCTTAGAAACGTTTAGATTGCAACCTCATTAAGGGCGATAAACTTTACAGCGAAGCTAGATGGCTTCTAACAGATGAGCAGTAATTAATTTTAATCGCATAATAGTTATAAATAAGTTCCTGTTAAATAAATGTTAATTTAGATAGCAATAAAAACATCTTAGAAACGTTTAGATTGCAACCTCATTAAGAGCGGTAAAGATTACAGCGAAGTCAAACTGGCTTCGAACAGATAGAAGAACGGTATGAGGTACTCACGTTAACATCGTACTAGATCTACGACTTACGTGTACATCTTTTACTATTTATGCACACCCAAAATACTTAATATTGTTGTAAGGAAGGAGTTAAGAAAAAAAGAAGGAAGGTATACTCCTAAGATTTCTGCACATATAAGTCCAACCGCGCAGATTAGAAGAAACCGTACTGGTAGAAGCATACTTCAAAACTGAAACATACATTAACTGGCACAAACTAAAAAGGTTTATCAATCGGTTGTTAACAGTTACCAATAGGTGTTAAAAGAAAGGAATGATATGTTTTGAGATGTTTGGATAGTCTTAGTTCTCCAACGGCAGTGTCCACCTAGCCAAGCCATTGTATGTCGATAAATGCCCAATGTGATGTATTAGCGAAAGTTACCTAAGAACAAAAGGAAAAAGATTATTATTAATTTTATTAAATACATAAATAAAAAGTTCACCTCGAGTAGGATTTGAACCTACGACCTGTACTTTGCTAGAGTACCGCGCTACCAACTGCGCCACCAAGGTTCAAGCCCCAATCGATGTAAATTTTGTCTTTATGTATGTAGAACTGATGTAAATTCGAAATGTAATGAGATTACAATAAAATTACTTATATTAATGGAATGTGAGTCTGCATTATATTTAGAATTTACTTCAGTTCTACATACATAAAGACAAAATTTACATCGATTGGGGCTTGAACCTTGGTGGCGCAGTTGGTAGCGCGGTACTCTAGCAAAGTACAGGTCGTAGGTTCAAATCCTACTCGAGGTGAACTTTTTATTTATGTATTTAATAAAATTAATAATAATTTTTAATTACATATTTACCTTTGAACTTATTCGTTCATAACAAAAACTTATAATAAAAGGAAAAAGAGCTTTAAGTACCACGTATTCCATACGTTTGCAATGAGCCAATTGCACCAACCATCCAAAAGAAAAACCAAAGAAATGCAAGCCTTCTATGTAGATTAGGAATTTTTTGACTAACTCTAGTATGATTTTTCGGTAGTATTATAATAATAAGACTCAATATCTAAGTTGGTACCATTATCGAACAATGAATTTGTTTTTATGTAACTTTTTTGCTAGAAACGAGCGATTCATAGTTGATCGCTTTTCCATTCATCAAGGATCATAAATTATTTTTGTATTATTTACAGATATTTTTTGTAAAATATGGTTTTTTCATTTCTAAAACTTCTTCATTTTAGCGTTACGCAGAATTATTTTTAAATTGTTAAAACTGAGGAGAAAGTAAACAAATTCATTTTTATGCAAGTTTTTTACTTGAAATGGACTATATCCGCTTTTTCCTTTCATACATCTTTACCTTTAAATATTTAAAACTGTGCGATTAAGGATCGTACATTATTTTTAAATTATGTACAGAGGTATATTCGTTTCAAAACTTTTGAATTTTAGGGATACCTACAATTACTTTTATACTTAAAATTGATGAAAGGAAAGTTTTGAATTTGTTGAAGTTTAGTAGTAAATTGAAGAAAATATTTATTGCGCTTTATAATACCGTTATCCATTTAAGGTTTCATTCGACGTTTTTGAGAACTGATTTTATGAAGCCCCATTCACACATATTCGATGAACCGTTTAATAAACTGACTAGTTTTTGATCTTTCAGGCTACTATTGGAATACTTTGAAATATTTTAATAACATACTTTGGAATATGTTAAATTAAATAAATACTTGATCATAACATTTTCATTTAAATGCTCAGATAGAAAAACTTTAATTCAACTTTGGTTGAAATCCTTTAATTACCCTAAATGAATTACAATACCTAAATAATTTATTTTAATTTCACTTCGAAGTTTATGATTACAAAAATTGCGACGTGGAGTGTTTTATTTCGCATTGAAGTAAAAACCGAGTTTTCAATTTATTTGTTTTTACCGCTTATTCCAAATTTAATGTTACTACGAAAGAAAAACGGTCAGTCATACTTAAAATACTTAGCTTTTTTGAGTTTGTAATTCTGTATTTTTGTATTTATGTTTTACACAAATCTAAACGTTTCAATAACACTTACAATTGTCGTACTTTAAATATGTGTAATAATGGTGAAAGTTTACATTTTCGTACATCATTCCTATTTATATCTAACTCAAAGAAAATTAATTTAAACAAATTAGCGATACCTTTTGTTTGCTTCTAAATACGTTCAAAACAATTAGGCTTAGTTATGATAAAATATAAAAATTATTTTAATTGCATTTCGGTTCATCTCGCACTTAACTTAAATAAATGATTTCTTTTGTGTCTTTTATATACAATAACTGTTAAATTCAATTTTTAAGTATTTAAGTATTAAACTTGATTAAAATAGATCAACTTAACCTTCGTTAACCTAGATTCATTAAAATAAAGTTGAGAAAACTATGACTCCAAATTTGAGTTAAACTTTAAAATACAACAACAATGAAAAACAGCGATGGTTAAAGAGCGAATATTTTTTTTGCCAAACAACACAGTTAGATAAACTAACTCTTCCTTATAATCGAACAAAAGGGTTAAACTGAGATTAAAATATAACAAAATCGTCCTTTAATCTAGATCCATGAAAATTAGGCTGAGGAAAGTATAATTAAACGTAACGAAACTGATGTAATTTATAATAAGACTAGCTACAAGTTTGAATATTACAAAATCATATTTTATTATTTGTATTTCAAGTTGAAGAAGCCTTTTTAATTGAAACATTTTAACCTCAAATCCCGATTTAAACTAGATTAAATACAGTTTGATAAAATAAATTAGACCTGGTCGAAAATTAGCTACATTATGATTAAATGAATTAAAAATCAATCGTAGATTCACAAGGGAGTTAAATAACAAAATTAGATAAACTAAGACTTGCTAGTAATCGCATTAAAGAGTTAAACTCACATTAAAATAGAGCAAAAACTTTCATCAACAAATATTATTTAAGGTAAAGCCGAGATAACTATGATTAAATCATTTGTAAATTCCTACGATTATTTTATAGTGTTAAGTCTCAGTTTCTTAAACAAACTTTTAAGATTCGATGTAGCTAAATTAAGGCTAAATAATCTGAAGATCAAATAATGATTAAACATCATATGATTTTGAATAACCAACATGGTTAAATCAATTAATCAGTTGAAACAGTTAAGCTCAGATTAAAACTGAACAAAGACAAAACAAAGTTAAGATAATTATGATCAAAGATAATCTGTTGTGAACTATCTTAGTTAGAGTGAAACAAACCTAAGTAAAACTATAACGATATTATAGAGTATTATTTCAAGTTGAAGAGAGCCTTTATTAACACTTAACCTCAAATCTTAGTTCAAAGTAGGTTAAACACAATTTCAAATTACTATTCAAGTTACATTAATACAGGATCATTAAATAAGTAATTTAAAATTCAATATTAAACATTGTTTAAAAATAACTAACCATGGATAAATCAATTGAAAATACAATGTACTGGGTTAATTGAAAATGTTAAACTAAATAAAGTTTGCTTAAATGAAATGATTAAACTCGGATTAAATTAAAACACAAATTTGCATTAATCGGGATTTATCAAAGTGAGAGAACTAGGATTAAACGGGAATAAAAAAAAAACGTTAATACGGCTATAGATATAATTAAAAAGTCATGAATACCGGAATATAATATTTAATAATCCAGGTTTATTTCATGTCCAAGGGAGTTTTAACCTCAAATTACAATTAAAATTAAAATTTTACAATCAAAAATAAACTGCATTTATATTTGGTTAAATAACTTAACCTTGCTTGTTTACGTAAAATGGTTAAACAGATTTGAAAAATCTGGAACACTGGAACTGTGGCAGTATCTGTAACAATCAAAATACACTCACGTACCACACAAAATTAAAAAACACCGAACGCGTTTCGATAGCTACACTATCATCATCAGCGGTCGACTAGGGCGGATTAAAGAAAATTTCTAACATATATACCATCAGCGAGTAACGCTTCGTTGGTGAAAGTGAAAGTGAAAGTTATGAAAATTTAATGAGTTCAGAGTAGCTAAAAGGTCCTTGATCATCATTATTCATTAGAATTTGTTTGTTTTTGAAGATCTCTAAACTTTCATAACAATCAAGTTCGTGCTTATTACTAACATGTTTGATTAATGATATATATGTTAGAAATTTTCTTTAGTCCGCCTTAGTCGACCGCTGATGATGATAGCGTAGCTATCGAAACGCGTTCGGTGTTTTTTAATTTTGTGTGGTACGTGGGTGTATTTTGATTGTTGGTTAAACAGAGATTAAAATTGAGCAAGCGCTTACTTATGAAAACGAAGTGAATGAACTATCATTAAAGGCAGAATAAATTCAATTTATAGTTAAAAGTATATCAAAAAATAAATTCAAGTTAAAAAAAATCAACCTTGCTTAAATTATGTCAAATATGTAAACTAGCGAGCGCATACTAACATCTAGATTAATTATAAAATTGTGTAATACTTACTCGAAAATTCGATAAAATGATAAGTAGCCCAGGCAAAATAGGCAATAAGAAGAACGTGCAGTGTTACATATATACAAATTTTTATAATTTTTTGATTCTTGGTATACAAACTATTGGTGCTATTCTGTATACTTTTAAGAAGTCTTGATAAACCATCAGACGATTCTTTATTTTTTTCTTCCGGTTCAAATTCATTTTCATGCATTTCGATGCTACCGGAAAAATGACCATTATTTTGCTGAAACAAAAAAAATGCATTTTAAACTTACTGTTTTGGAGGAGTATATAACACTAAGTGATTTGATCATTACAATACAGATAAAGCAGTAAAGATTAGATAACATTATCAAAAACAGGTGTGATAATCTGATTAATGAGAAAATAAAATACTTATTTGCCATTAAAACCTTGTTTCTCATAAGAATGACGTCCACACAATAATGAAGAGCATATTATCATAAAACAAAAATGTGGGCGTAGAATAAATCTAGCGCGCAACTCGGTGCGTAATCTTCACAAACTAACCGTACCACTTACACTTTAATTCACTGCTACCTATTCTTTTATTATCTCTAGATTAGTAAGTTTAAAAAAACAATCATTTATTATCAATTAAAAAATTTTAAATCAGATTTCTATGATCTGACGTAGGCATGAGTAAATGAGAACCTAATCAAAGCTAAGTGCTGGAGTAAATGTTTGTTTACCTAATTTGTAAGTATGATATGTTTGTTATAACCGAAATTTGATTAATTGGTAATACTCCATTATAAAATTAACGCTTCAAAGAATGCCAAATTAGTGCTTAAAAACATTTACCCTATATGTATGTTGTTATTATACAATTCATGTTAGCATATTCAATTATAAGTGACGAATAAGCTGTCAAAATAGATCTGACTTGTATTAATACGAACAGAGTTACATACAGTTCATGTTTGTAATCTATGAGTTATTTAATAATTTATGAGGGTATTACAATAATAGTGTCGGCCAGTGCTAAATACATTTATGTTTGAGACCAATACGTTGTTTTTTTTTATGATTGTGGACCTGAACAGGCTAAATTAGGCCTATCGTGCTAAAGCACTCAGGAACACTTAGGAGGATGGATAGACGGATAATGAATTGACAATAGATGCCTATGAACAGCTACCTTAAATTTTCTCTATCATAAGTGAGAGGAAAACAGGAACTAGGGAGATCATTCCAGAGTTTAGAAGCCGTGGAAAAAGATGTGGATTTCGCCCATTTGGTACGACAAGTGGAGATTTGTACTGCATACTGATGATGTGAACGAGCGAACAGAGTGTTTCTCGCAAAGATAGCCCGAGATGGTATCAAAGAATATAATTCAGTAGCACAATAACCGTTGTAATAACGATAATACAAAGAAAGAACTGAAACCATCCTTTTATGCTCAAGGGACTGTATGTGAGAAGGTAAGGACGGGTCATTTATAAGCCTAATCACTCTCTTTTGAATACGATCAACGATATCGAGAGCGTATTTGAGAATTATATTCCTGATGAGGCCGAATTTGGGCCTTATACAGCAGAAGGAGTTGTCGATAGGTAAAGTACTGCTTAGATCTGTACAAAATGCCTATTTTACGAGCAGCTGTTTTGGTAGCTGACAGAAGATGTCAACCCATGAGAGATTTGAAGATACAGTCATACCCAACAGAGTAATAGAGTCTGAAAACTTAAGAACTGAGCCATTCATACTTACAACAGGAAATGATTGATCTTTTTTGGCGGACACAAGACAACACTGAGTTTTGTTAGCATTAAATTTAACTAGATCATTGCTTCCCCATTCGAGAATCCGGTGAATGTCTTTGTTCATTGAATTTGCCATTTCAGCTTTAATTTCTTGATTTGACATAGAAGGTGGATTATCACTATGAGTAGACTGAGATGAACTACAATGAAGAGTGCTATTCGTCAGTAATGCAATGGATGGGGTTAGTTGTTGAAGAAATAAGGTCATTTATGTACAGCAGAAAAAGTGTAGGCGCTATAACGGATCCCTGTGGTACGCCCGCGTTAATGCTAACTTCTTTTGACAAAAAGCCATCAACTACGACACGTATTCGTCTTTTATCAAGGAAACTAGAAACCCAGTTGATGAGGGTATCATTTAACCTAAACGAGGTGAGTTTGCCAAACTTGGTCAAATTCCTTTGAGATATCTAAAGCGACTACAACTGTTTCATCGGACTGCTCTACTGTATTGTTCCAAACTTGGGTCACATATGAAAAAAGATCGCCTGTTGAACGACTTTGCCTAAACCCATATTGGTGGTCACTAAGGAGTTTGTTAGTTTCAAGGAACGTGAGCAGTTGCTGATTGATGGCTTTTTCCATGATTTTTGACAAAATGGAAGTGATGGCAATTGGTCGGTAGTTTGAGGGATCGGTCTTATCGCCTTTTTTGGGGATAGGTTGAACATTTGCTAACTTCTATGATGAAGGGAATTCCCCAGAAGACATAGAGATCTTATAGAGCTTAACTAGTTCGGGGGAACATTTATTTAAGACAATAGGTGGGATACCGTCTGAGCCGGTCGCCTTACTGAGATCAAGCCTACGGATGATGATGTTTATGAGTAATAATAAAAAATAAATTGGCGAACAATATTTAAACAAAGAAAACGTATAAAACTTAACGTTAATTAGCGCTTGTAATTAATACATAATGTGTGTTAACACTAAAATAATAAACAAAAGATGTAGTAGTAACTTAAATACTTTCACAATTACAAGAACATGCTTGCAACCTATGAGTTATTTAATACTTTATGGGCGTATAGCAATATTGATGCCTGTTAGTGCTAAATATATTCTTTTGTTTGAAGCTTGATACGTTAGCACATTTAGATAGCTTATTACGAATTGTAACTCCCGAACATGTTATGTATTGCGATAAAAAAATTAATCTTAAACTCGCGGATAATAAATAATTATAAAAATTTGATAGACTTAAAGTTAATTAGTGCTTGTATGTAATACATAATATATATTAACACTAAAATATGCAGAGTGTCCCACGACGTTTTGACAGTCCAATATCTTCACCAAACGTCACGTAATAACAAATAGTAACGCGTGTTACTACGATATTCATTCTTTTTCTTAGCCATCTAGATTTACCATTAACCACAATTAAAAAGGTTATTATGTTTTTAAACTATCATAAAGGTTACTCTTAGAAAAAATATTATGGAGTGATGAAAGTAGATTTCATAATAATGGTATTGTTAATCACAGGAAAATCCAAAATGGATGCGAGAAACCAATTTCCAGACAATATGGAGTGTCAATATTTGGATTTTCTTCAAAATGTTCTCCCAGAATTACTTGAAGATATGCTCTTAAATGAAAGGCAAACAATGTGGTGGCAGCAAGATGGAGCATCTCCTCACTTTTTTGGTCGTGACAAGTGTTGGAGCCACGTGACCGGAAATGAGAGGAAAACCGGAAGTCTTTTTATGGTAGATATAAGCATCAGTTTCCAAAGTTTAACAGCCAAATTTCATACTTGTCATTTGAACAGTTTTCAAGATATTGGACTGTCAAACCGTCGAGGGACACCCAGTATATTGTCGTAAGAAATAAATTTGAAACTAGCGAGTAAATTTATAATTAATTAAAACCTGAAGGATTTAAATAAATAATACATAAAAGAAATAACACAAACTTAAATACTTTAACAGCTACCCACAAGTTGATATATCACATTAGCACATTGAATTAGTTGATCACTAATTGCAAGTGTCAAACATGTTTATGTATATCTGAAAAAAATATACTTGAGAACTGGTAAACATTTCTTAATTTAATAAAACGTGTAAAACTTAACGTCAATTAGTGCTCATGTTGAAAAAGTAATGTGCGTTAGTACTAAAATAATACACCAAAAAAATTTCACTATTTTAAATACTTTCACAGATACGCACAAGTTTATGTTTGTAATCTAACAATTTATAAGCGTAAAACGATATTAGTGCCTGTTAGTGCTAACATATTTATGGTTGTGACACATTACTTTAACACACTTAATTACCTTATTACTAATTGTAAAAGAAAACATGTATCTGTAGTTATAAAAAGAAATAGGATCTAAAATTAATTAGTGCTTGTATGTAATACACAATAAACGTTATCATTTAAATAATACACAAAAGAAGTGCCACTAACTTAAATATTTTTACACTGCACACAAAGTTCATGTTTGGAATCTTTAACTTATTGAACAGTTCATGTGCGTATAGCGTATAACAATGTCAGTGTCTGTTGACACTATTATGTTTACGGTGCATTACGTTAACGGGTTTAAGTAGTTCATTACTTACTGTAAGAGGCAGATATGTTGCTTGTGTGTTATACAAAATAAATTTCCAATTTGCATACAATTTATAATTAATACGTGTAATAATTAGTGCTTTTATCTAATAGATAATGTACGTTAGCACTAAAATAATACACAAACGGAATATGACTAATTTAAATGCTTTCACAGTTACACACAAGTTCATGTTTGTAAAATTAGATTTATTTAACAATTCGTGTGCGTATATCAATATTAGTACCCGTTTATGCTAAATATATGTATGTTTGTAGCACATTGCGTTAGCACGTTTAACTAGTTTATTACAGACTGTTACTGCCGAATATGACTTTATATATTGCCGTAAAAAACAAATTTGAAACTCGCGAATAATTTAGAATTAATTAAAACTTTAAACTTTAAAAGTTAATTAGTGCTTGTATGTAATACATAATATACGTTAGCACTAAAATAATACACAAAAGAAATAACATTAACTTAAATACTTTTACAGTTACACACAAGTTCATGTTTTTAATATTTAACTTAATTATAAATTTTGCGTATAAAAATATTAGTGCCTGTAAGTCGTAAATATATTAATGTTTGTGACCTATATGTTTACTATACAATACGTTAACGGACTTAAGTAATTCACTACTTGTTGTTTGACTGTTGTAAAAATAAAATTGTAATTTGCACACAATTTATAATTAATTAAAACGTATAAGATTTAACGTCAATTAGTGCTTGTAAGTAATACATAAGGTAGGTTAGCACTAAAATAATATGCAAAGCAAATAGGACTAATTTAAATACTTTCACAGTTATTCATAAGTTCATGTTTGTAACATTTGATTTATTTAACAATATTCATGTGAGTATAACAATATTAGTGCTTGTTAGTGCTAAATAAAGTTACGTTTAGAATACATTATGTTAACTCATTTAATTAGTTGATGACTGATTGTGTCGAATACGTGTATGTATAGCTATAAAAGCTTGATATAAGTAAGCAATTCTTTATAGTAAGTAAGTAAGTAAGAGGTCAATACGTGCTTCTACTTAATGCGTATTATACGATATTACTAAAATAATACAACAGGGAAAACAACTTAAATAATTTCACCGTTTCACACAAATTTGTGTTTGTAATTTTTAAGTTATTTTACAATTCGTGAGAGCATAACAATATTAGTGCATGTTAGTGCTACGTGACCCACTACGGTTAGTATATGCAATTACCTGATTATTAACTATAAGTAGCAAATATGTTGTACATGTATAACTGTAAAGATAAATTTAAGATTGGCGGAAAATCTTTAATTAAATAAAACGAGTAAGCCTGTTAGTGCTAAATATATTTAAGCTTAAGACCGGCGATGTTTGCATATTTAATTAGTCGACTACTGATTGTAAACGGGGAATACGTTGATGTATAAGCGTAAAAAATGAATTTTACATTGGCATATAATTATTTGTTAAATAAAACGTACAGTACAAAATGTTAATTAGAGCTTTTATTTAATTAATTGAATGTAAGCTGCGTGTAACAACTTATTTGTAACATGTTATTACTAATAAAACATAAAACTTAAATAGTTCTTGTTAGCGCTTAACGTAAGAATAATTCTTACTTTACAAAATAAAATTGGTTTATTAAATGTGACAAAACTTTCAGATATTTAATCAACTTGTTTATGGTATACTAGAACTAATAATTACCGAAATTGAAATGTTACTACTAATTAGTGTTAACCATGAACAGTTTTTTTAGCTAAATGGTAGTTACATAATCATTTTTGTAATACACTAATAGGCATTTATACATTGCAAAAATTAAATAATTAGTAGTAACTAGCGCTAAAAACTATGATTATAAGTTATTAGCACTAACATGTAAATTATTGTATTATTGCAAGCAAAAACGTTAATGCGCTATTTAGCACTAACGTATTAAAGTAAAATAATAATACAACTTTTTAATTTAAGATTTTTTAACATTAAAACGCTAGTTCCTAATTATTACTTAAATTATGGAAAGTATGATTAAACCTTCTATTCAGAATGTAAAACTAATTTAGGGCTGCTTAATGCATAATGTTTTTAAAGTACATGCTTACTTACATAAACTGGACTGTTAATACGTACAACAGTGTAATGTTATGATATTTAAAAAATGGGTTAGTAACAAAAAAAAAACCCTATTAGCCTTAATTAGTGATTTAAACTACTGCTGGTAAGTGCCAGTTGTTTTGAATAATTTTAATAGATTTTAATAGATTATACCGTAAAAATGTTTTATTTGATTTATAATTATCTTGCTACTAATAATGAAGCACTAATGTAAAATATTTAAAAGCAAACATGTTACACCCTAGAACTAGGCTGCTAATTAAATAACAGTAAAAGTACTAATGTATCATTTTTTAATGGACAATATCTTTAAAACTATCCATACGATTAATGTAGCACTACTTACAATAAGCACTAGTATTCTTTCAATATCCATTTAATACTAACGTAACCGATTTACTAACTTTTTGTTTCCAAGGATTTATAAAAAATGCAAATCAAAAAGTATTAAAACACTAACATGTCTAATAAAATACTTATCTTTTTTGGGTTTTTTAATGGTGTATTTTAAATTATACAATCTAAACGTTTCGATAACACTTACAGTTACCTTCGTCAGTAGTAATGTTTGTTAAAAATTGTTAAAGATGTTGTAAACAATTTTGTCAAATTTGAAAAATTGAAACATAAACATGTCTAAATTTCGAAGTGTCGGTTATTCGAATTAAGCACTAATTATACTAGTATATCTATTATTAATATTTTAATTACATGACTTGCTTAAGGCATTATAACGCTAACGGCATTATAACGCTCATGTAAAGTTGTACTTGGCAAAGACGGTGTTTTTTAACATTGATATGTGTCAAATTCAATCGAAGGGTGCTTTGTAAATTATATAGTTTTAACACTAACCTCTCTACATATCGTCATAAAGATTAAAAGAATTCCTATTGACTTATTGACAATAATTATACCTTATAATGTGCAGGTAAAGTATTAAAATTGAACTTAGTGTATAAAAAGTAAGCACTAATCAAATTCTTAAGTAAGTTACAATATTTTTTTATTTAAATCAATTTCACTACAGCTCTTGAAAATAAAAACATTTGCACGAAAATACATTCCTTTGTCTAACATGTTATAATTTCTCTTTAAGCACTAATTGGCCCTAATCACAAAATGTACTCTACGATTATTCATTGCACTAACGTAAGTTCATAATAAATATGGAGTAGTATTGTATATAAACGAGCAGTTTAGACATTTGTTCGTAAAATAACGTAGTAAGTTAACACTAACTAGCTGACTAAAAAACAATACATACATTGCATTTCTTTTTATCATTGCAGCACTATTGTTTAAAAAATTTAAAAACAATAATCTCAAAGCGCTTATAATGACAATTCATATTGTATTTATGACTATTAATTAATTTCTATCTGAGGTTTAAATATCATTCTGATCTATATAGGTAACTGTTTTACAATGTGTTTTCGTAATAGGATCACCTTCAACATTATACATGATTAAAAATGAGTAATTAAGTTGCCATGCTTTAAACGATTTTTCACCTTGAGAACGTTAAAAGTATATGTACAAGGTTTAAACAGAAACAAAATGCGTTAATAAATGGTTACACATATTTATTATAGGCTGTTTCACGCTTTATTGTGAACTCCCTTTAATAGTGGCACCAATTATCAATTAAAAGTAAAATATTAAAGGTCGACTGCTAAATTATATGCTCAAGGTTTAAGTGGAAAATAAAATTTCATTAACACGTTAGTTAATACACATATGCATTATAGGCGGTTCTACGTTTCACTGCGTGCTCCTTTTAATAGTGTTATTAATTAAAAGTAAAGATTGAAGGTTGACAGTTAAAATTATGTGTACAAGGTCTAAGCATAAAATAAATGCATTAAATGGTTACACATATGCATTACAGTTGTTTGTTTTGCACTTCATTGTGTGTTTTAGTTCAGGGATGACCTTTTTAAAATCAATTGCATTACTTTTAACACCTAGATTAAATTACGTAAAATCGATTATTGATACGGGATGTCACACCTTCTTTAAAAACAGTAAAATATATTCATAGCCATAAAGCTTATAATACCTGTTAAAAGTAACTACTCTTTATTTATATAGATCAGGGCTGCTACGTTTAACAGTAAATTATCGAAAACATCCTCAAATCTAGGTAATCCATAATCTCGTATGTTAAATATTAATGCGAATACATTTTCAGCAGTAGTCAAGACTTTTGGGGTTGGTGCACTTTCCCTTATGTTCAAAATTAAGGGCAGCGTAATTTAACCCATCTGGATGTTCATACAGAACATCGCTACCAGCATCAACTTCATCGTTTTCATTTTGAGCGATTATATTGTAATAGCTTATTAATAAGTAAAAACAGCTAATGCCCCGGATACTGCTTCATAATAATACTCAATCGATTGTAATTATGCTTTAAAAAATACATGCAGCGGATAATATACAATCTTTCTTTGCCGCTATTATTATTACACAGATATGGGATTATTCTTAAAACTAGCTAATTTTCCCGCACTACCTTGAAATACTACATAGGCTTTCAATTATTCTTCATCCCTGAAGCTGTACCGCGTACATCTTTCTTGTGATTATCCAATTCCGGATCAGTAGCATGTTTTCTAATACACAAGACAGCGTCTTCCATACAGCGGTATATACGCCGAAAAAATATCTTGTCTTCTTATTTAAGGTTGATTTCGCCCCTAAATTATTTTGCTCTCGCGAGAGCAAGTTGTGAAGCCCTAAAACTGTCTTATAAGTTAGCGTTAGGTCCTTTTAATAGAATAGTCGTAGGTTCAAATGCTACTCGCGGCAAACTTTATGTTGTGTTACAAGTTAGCATTAGAACCCCTTATTAGAACACAAATTCACATTTACAGCCAAGGAGCTAGGACAAGAGGCGAACCCCCGTTGTTTGATTTGATCGAGGTTGATGGGTTGGTTAAGGCCTAGATGCACACGTCTTACCTTAAAAGCTAGTGTTAGACCCCTTGTTTCAAATTTCCCACCATAACCATTACAGGGACCTGTATGTACTTTTAAAACAGGTGGCGACAGCTATATTACAGAAAACATTCGTTAGTCTATACACAAGCAGATGACGCTATTAACAAATTCAAAATTTGAGCTCGTGGGGGACGAAGGTGAGAGAGCAAGTTGAGAAACCCTATACGTGTCTTACAAGTTAGCATTGGAGCCCCTTATTGGAATTCAAATGCAAATTTGCAGCCAATGGTGTGAAGCCCCGAGAGCAAGTTGCGAAGTCATACATCTGTCTTACAAGTCAGAATTAGGCCCGCTTATTAGAATACAAGTTCAAATTTTCGACCAGGGGGTTAATCCCCAAGAGCAAGTTGCGATGCCTTATACCTGTCTTACAAGTTAGTATTATCAGAATGTAAACACTTAAATACAAATTCAAATGTCCGACCAAGGGTGTGAAGCTTCGAAAGCAAGTTACGAAGCGCTATACTTGTCTTATAAGTTAGCGTTAGCCCCCCCCCTTTTTAGAATACAAGTTCAAATTTCCTCTTCATAGATGGCGCCACAAACAAATTCAAATTTTTGGTCAAGGGGCGAAGTCCTGAGAGTAAGTTGCTAAGCCCTACATCTGTCTTACAAGTTAGCATTATGCGCCTTATTATAATACAAGTGCAAATTTTCCCGCCAAGAGTATCACGGCAATACACGAAGGCCCACGAACAAGTTCCCCTGTCTTACAATCTCGGTTATGTTCGAAGGAGAGTTGGTGTGGGGGCCACCGAAACAGCCTTCACCGAAAGACTCGCGACGCAAAATTTTACCATATGAAGAAGTTTATCGCTTTTCTTAAAAACAACGGTGAATGCTTTCAAATGCGACTGTCTTCGTTTTAAGAATCATATCCAAACCCTCTTGCTAAACACATCTATAACCGCTAGTATGTAGTTGTATTTACTATTGTGAATACTTAAAGATCACATATCACAAAGATCAGTCCACAACAACCGGAAAAAATGTTACTAGCAATGTACCAGCCCTCCCTCGTCTAGGGGTACGTTTATAAATCTAAACCTTTTTTTTCGACAGTTCTGCCGAGAAAGAACTTGTATGTAAAATCGTTTTATGTGGCAGGCCCTTATCGGTAAAAATTCAGGTGTTAAAGATGGTGTTCTAAGAAGAGTTTGTATACTTAATTTGATTATAAACCCTTTTTGACAGAGATATTTCTTATAAGACAGACATGCAGACCTTGTATGTAAAAATAATAGAGTCGAAATCTAGCTTAAAGAAGAAGAAGAAGAAGACACAGCACATTTTTTCGGCGTATACACCGCTATATTGAAGATGTTGTCTGTACTAGAAAATATGCTACTGATCCGGAATTGGATAATCTCAAGAAAGATATATGCGGTACAGCTTCAGGGATGAAGAAGAATTGATAGCCTATGTAGTATTTCAAGGTAGTGTGGGGAACTTAGCTAATTTTAAGAATAATCCCACATGTGAGTAATAATAATAGCGGCAAATGAAGATTGTATATTATCCGCTGCATGTATTTTTTAAAGCATAATTACAATCCAATGAGTATTATTATGAATCAGTATCAGGGGTATTAATTGTTTTTACTTGTTAATAAACTATTGCAATATATTCGCTCAAGATGAAAACGGTGAAGTTGATGCTGGTAGTGATGAAGATCCAGATAGGTTAAATTACGGTTCCCTTAATTTTGAACATAAGAGGAAGTGCACCCACCTCAAAAGTCTTCACTCCAGCTGAAAATGTCTTCACACTAATATTTAACATAGGAGATTATGGATTACCTAGATTTGAGGATGTTTTCAATAACTTACTGTTAGACGTAGCACTTTTTTGCAAACCTGATCTATATAAATAATGAGTAGCTACTTTTAACAGGTATTAAAGCTTTATGACATACCATATCAATAATCAATTTTACGTAACTTAATCTAGGTATTAAAAGTAATGCAATTGATTTTAAAAAAAGTCATCCATAAACTAAAACACACAATGAAGCGTAAAACAAACAACTGTAATGCATATGTGTAACATTTAATGCATTTATTTTCTGCTTAGACCTTGTACGCATAATTTTAACTGTCAACCTTCAATCTTTACTTTTAATTAACACTATTAAAAGGAGCACGCAGTGAAACGTAGAACAGCCTATAATGCATGTGCGTATTAACTAACGTATTAATGCAATTTTATTTTCTACTTAAATCTTCAGCATATAATTTAGCAGTCGGCCTTCAATATTTTACTTCTATTTGATTATTGGTGCCACTATTAAAGGGAGTATACAATGAAGCGTAAAAGGGCCCATAATAAATATGTGTAAGTATTTATCGTATTAATGCATTTTGTATTTACTTTTAACGTTTTCAAGATGAAAAATCGTTTAAAGCATGGTAACTTAATTACTTATTACCCTACAAGCGTACAGCGGATGTCCGAAGTTCCCTCAGCCTCCCCCACGAAAAAAGAGTCCCACGGCGACCGAATATTACACCACCAGCGGTCTTTTCTTCAAACTGAACAAGCACTAATATTGTATTTTTTTTTTATGATTGTGGACCTGAACAGGCTAAATAAGGCCTATCGTGCTAAAGCACTCAGCAACACTTAGGAGGATGGATAGTTCGTTCTTATGTACTTTCTGTTAGCTAGAATAATTAATTTTATGTATCCAGGAAATCAGATGCTTTATTGCTTTTACACTTTTTACTAGGACAAGCACTTTTATTGTATTTTCCTATTGAATACTAATTAATTCTAGGAAACGCTTAACTTTTGTTCGAATTAGATGTTTTACTGTTTTTACGATTTCTTTTAATGGATCAAGGTAACCCCATAAATATGTCAGAAATATTGTTACCAATTAGGAAATGTTATTTTGTAGATGTATGTAATGTCATAAATATGTCAGAAATATTGTTATTAACTAGGAGATGCTTACTTTGTAGATGTATGTAATTCCATAAATATGTCAGAAATATTGTTATTAACTAGGAGATGCTTACTTTGTAGATGTATGTAATTCCATAAATATGTCAGAATACGGTAACTAGGAAATGTTGACTGTAGGTTTATGAGAGCCGCTACCGGTCAAGGAAAACGTTGCGGTTGACTACGCCTAATTTTGGCATATATTTAGAAATAAAAGAGGATGATGGTCAGTCAATCGTAAGATTTTCCGGTGCTCGGATATATTGCCGCTCTCTCATTTGATTTCTACTCAAATAAATCGCACGTGTAGTATTTGAATTTTATGTTTTGTTTTTTTTTATTACCTTTAATTGTAAAATTTCTAACAATATATATATATATATATATATATATATATATATTCAAGTGTAAGTAGGTATTTTTATATAAATTATGGCTGGCAGCAAATGATTCTACAAGCCTACATAACCTATTAAAAATCGAACATTGCCTTGCAAAGGTATCTTATTCACACGTGTGCTCATTAAGCTGAAAGCTGTTAACATAACAGACAGTACAGGGATCCCTCAATCTTCTATTTGTGTGAATTAGCATTGTTGTTTGATGTTTATATATATATATATATATATATATATATATATATATATATATATTTGTGTAGAGGTGGGCTGGTGAACGGGTACATGATACCGCTGGGTTATTAATTGTAAGAGAAAATTTCCCAGTGGGTACGCACTCCCGGATCCAGATAACCATTAAACACCACGAATTTTTATTTTTATTGTTTTTATTGTCGTATGGATGAATGTGTAACCTGACAAAAGGGCGCTGTATTCTTGTAACGAACTCAAACTTATATATTGGTCACGATGTTATGATTTAATTATAACTTACCTTTGCAAGGCTTTGTTTAAATGAGTTTTTTGTCAGTTTGTTAAGTAGAGTTGTTTGTCTGCGAACTAATTTCTCTTTATATGTGATTTCTTGTAACTGTACCGTTGTATTTTATGCTTTAGTAGTCACTAAACAATTGTGTAGGTGTACATTGCTTGTCTATTTTTTTTTGTTTTTACCTTACTATCACCTGTGCAATTTTACTGTTGTATTTTATTTGTACCGTAATTTGCTTTATTGTTTTATGTGCTTATTTACTTAAAGACCGGCATAATCAATTTTAAAGGGCCACATGTTTGGTATTACCATTTTTATTCTGATTATTTATAACACGATTGTGAGAGTGACTACATGGTTTTTTTTATTGTGTTTGTGTAACTCAACTGCTTTTTATTCATTCATTCATTCATTTTTCTCGTAATTTTGTATGCCCCACTCGATGCAAACTTAGTCTGTATGTGGATATTCTATATATACTGTTGACCTTTTTGTACCTATGGAATGTGAGCCCGCAATTTGCTAGGTGTCACACTTCACATATTTTTGTACTTTGTATCATTCCTACGCTGGTGATTTTATTTTTGGCGTAAAGGGCATTAGCAAAACTTTTACCAATATCAACCAGTATTATGTTGCTTGAAATAGCTTTGAAATTAATTAGAAATCAAAATAAATCTAATTAGTGCCATTACATTGCGAACATTTAGCATTTTGGTTGAGATTATGTCACGCGCGAAACTTACCTTGCAGAGCCCTTATAAACGATGTAGCGATGTTATTATTATTTAGTAACATAATGTTGAAGGCTACACATCTAAAACAAGCGTCGTAATGATATAAACTACACACGCACACGCACACGCACTCGCTCGCGCACGAGCACGCGCACTCGCACGCGCACACACACCCACCCTCACAAACACACACACGAACGCACGCACGCACGCATGCACGCATGCACCCACCCACCCATACACGCTCACGCACACGCACACTCACACGCACGCCCGCACACCCGCACGCCTGCATGACCGCACGCCCACACGCACGCACGCACGCACCCACCCACCCACCCACACACGCACGCATGCACCTACGCACACACACACACACACATACACACAAACACACACACACACACACACACACACAACACAAACACAAACACAAACACAAACACTCACACACACACACACACACACACACACACACACACACACAACACACACTAACACAAACACTACACACACACACACACACACACACACACACACACACACACACACACGCACGCACTCACGCACGCACGCACCCACCCACCCACCCACACGCACGCACGCACGTACGCACGCACGCATGCACGCACCCACACACACATATATATATATATATATATATATATATATATATATATATATATATATATATATATATATATATATATATATATATATAAACATCTCTCGAATGGAATTCGCACCCACGGCCTCATGCTATTTACACACGCGCGCTACCAGCTACGCTACCGAGAGACTGAATACTATTCGATTTAAATTTCATCATGTATTATTAAAATTTTGTTATTATATTAAATTAACTTGGTAACAGGAATGGTAAACTATGAAATGTAATAATAAATTCGCACTCATTGGTAGTATAAATACTAAAATGTAATATATTAATACAAACATAAAATTATTTTCCTCAAATGTGATTCGAACCCATGGCTTCATGTTATTTAAAATTTGAGTGAATTTTGTTGAATCGAGTGAATCATGTAAGCACGAGTATTCAAGATTGTCAATTTTGAAAACATAAATAAACGATAATTTGCGTGTAAAATGTTTTTCTATATCCCTATCGCTTACGTTTAAGTACGTATCTGGATTAATTCAATCAGTAGCAACTGTTTAAATAACCTACAATTCCCTTAATTACATTGATTATTATACAATGTTATATTTTAGATAATCAGCTATTTTATCATTAGTTGTAAATAGTTTTTCTTTATTATTCCGTATTGTGGTACGGTAATTTTATAAAATTGTAAATTAAAATAAGTTATAAAATTCGTTTATACAGTTGCCATCTTTCTTTCATAATTGAAATATTCTTTATTATCTACGTACATCTTTTTAAGTTACATATATCTACCATTATTTTTATAGGAAGGGTTCTACAATGCATTTGGGAGGCATTTACCCATTTTTGGAATTTTATTCTTGGAGTGGAGTACTCGAGAACATCTTAGTCACATCAAAACTAACAAGTTTTCTATTTGGCTTAGTTTTAATCTGAGATGGATTCGAACCGAATTGAATCCTATAATAGATACGTTTCGATTCGAAGAAAAGCGGTCTGTTCTAGAAACGAACCGAACCTTGAACTGGATTTGCTTTATCGTATTTATGTATTAATATGAAAATGTAAACTTTCTATTGCCATTGTTACGCATATTTAAATATGTACAGGCAATCCAGCGAAAAAACCGATGCACGTCATAAATTTACTTAGGTAGTTCCAACAAATTATTTATGCTACTATTTCGTATGTCCCCATCACCCAAAAGGAGATAGAAACAATCTAGGACATTGGGACAACTTACATAAATTAATGACGTGCATCCGTTTTTTCGCTGGATTACCTATACCAAATATCTTTGATGATACATTTCGTTGTTTCTTTGGTTTGAGTCCGCGCGTGCGTGCGTCCGTGTGTGTATATAGATGTATGTTAATGCCCACAATAACTCCAGAACGAAAACACGTACGCACCTGAAATATTGTATTTAAGCTTGTTTTCATTTCTCCTGGAGTTGATTTTTTGGGAGAAATTCAGCGGTGTTATTAGGAGGTGCTTTTGATTATTAACAAATATTTCTGAAACAGCTGTATGTCTTAAAGATATAAAAATACAAATATATAGACCTTAGTCTTATAGAATAATTATGTTCTATACAATTTTTTGATACGACGAGTAATTTAGCGGCAAAAAAACTCCTACGGTAGAATTTAAGTGTTTTTTCAATATCTGAACAATGATTATTTTATAAAAATGTATAGACATATTTTTTGAAGAAAATTAATTTTACATAACTTTGCTTTGTAAAGTGGTTTCTTAACATAAAGCGAAATAAATGTAAAAATTAAATAAATATAATTTAAGAAAAAGAATTTTTGTATGATATATTATTATTTAACCAGAAAAATTAATAAACATAATCAATTTGAATTTTCAAATACAGAAACAAACCAAACCGACATTACCATTTCAATGATTCGGGCCATAATGAGATAAACTAGCTACTGATTGAAAAATCTGGAAGAATGGAACTTTGGCAGGACCTCTAACAAACAAAATACACTCAAACACCATACAAAAATAAAAAACACTGAACGTGTTTCAATAGCTAAGGTATTATCATCAGCGGTCGACTGGGACGTTCTGAAGGATTTTGTTATATATATATATATATATATATATATATATATATATATATATATATATATATATATATATATATATATATATATATAAATTTTGGTATCGATATGTTGACGATTGTATAACATTATTAGATTGTTTAGAAAGAGACATACAAATTTTACTAAATTATTTAAATAATATCCATCCTAAAATTAAATTTACATAAGAATTAGAACAAAATCAACGTATAAATTTTCTTGATGTTTTACTAATTAGAAATGAAAATAAAATTACTATTGAAATTTTTATAAAACCAACAACTACAGATAATATTATACCTTATAATTCGTGTCATCCTTTAAATCACAAATTAACAAGTTTTCATTATTTTTATAATAGATTATTCATTCTAAATTTAAAACAGCCAGCCTTTGATAGAGAATTAAATATAATTAAACAAATTGCATTTAATAATAATTACCCACCTTGATTATTAATAAATTATATAAAATTTTTTTTGTTAAATATAAATTATCTTTTAATATAATTAACTTTAAAAAAAAACATTTTCCTTATTTTGGTCATACATCAGATAAAATAAAATTTAATTTTTCTAAAAATAAAATTAATATCTCATAAAACATCAAATAAAATTTCTAAATTTTTAGTTAGTGTAAAAGATAAACAAGGTAATTCATTTTCATCAGGTGTATATTTACTTAAATGGCCAGATTGTAATTCAGTATATATTGGCCAAACAGGTAGACAAACAAAATACGAATAAATGAACATAATAGATTTATTAATAATTATAAAAATTCTGATATTATAAATACACCATCAAATTTTGCAAACCACGTTTTACAATGTAAAAAAAATTTTAATCCAAATTTAAATTGTCAAAGTCTACATAAAACAGTTAAAGGATCAAAATTAAATTGTTTGGAAGCATTGGGAATTATTCGTTATAAAAATAATATAAATTTTAATTGTGTAACTGAGATGTGTAGTTTTGATTTAAAAAATGTTTTTACAAAAATTATTAATCTAGAGTCATAGTTAGCTATCAAATTTAAAAGTCAAAGATTATGACAGAAAATCTGTCCTGCATAAAACGTTAATTTGAAATCGTACTTTTTCATACATAAGGTAAAATTTTATATCACTAATTTTCCTTTCAATTTTACAAACTTTTACAGACTGACGATGGTAATATAATTAGATTTACCAAAACCGGTCTCTCGTTATAATATAAAAATAAAATTAAGAAGAAAAAATTTGAGATTTTTCTAAACATATATACACCGTGTCCAAGATAAGGATGCCCACAATGGGGATTTCGGAAACGGTAAGAGATGGAAGGTCGGTTAAATGGAACAGAAGTTACGCATTTGAGACGATGTATTTATGGTCTTTGTAGAACTCGAATATCTCTTTTAGTTTTTGAGATACTTGAAAAAAATTTTATTTTCTGATTTTGTTTTAATTTTTTTGACCTTATTTGAAGAGCTATCAAGAAGAAAGCACATTTTCATTGACACTTTTTACTACTTAATGCTGTTATTCAATTTTGATACAACGTTTCGTTTGTTAGCAACCATCATCAATTTTATTTTTAATACACGAAAAATTATTTTACCATATTTCAATTCTCTCCTTGATTCTGAATTCAACGATATATCACACTTTATATGTTTGATTCGTTTCGGATGAGAAAATTCATATTCAATGTAAAACATCGAATTTAAATATGGCAAAATAATTTTTCGTGTAATTAAAAATAAAGTTGATGATGTGTTAACAAACGAAACTTGATCAAAATTGAATAAATCATAAGAGCTGAAAAGTGCAATGAAAATTATCTGATAGCTCTTCAAATAGGTCAGAAAAATAAAACGAAAATCAGAAAATTCAATTTTTCAAATATCTCAAAACTAACGAATATTCGAGTTCTAAGACCATAAATATATCATCTCAAATGCGTAACTTTTGTTCCATTTAACAGACCTTCCATCTCTACCATTTCCGAGATCCGCATAGTGGGCATCCTATGACACTATATATATATATATATATATATATATATATATATATATATATATATATATATATGTATGTGTGTGTGTGTGTGTGTGTTGTGTGTGTGTCTATGTCTGTGTCTGTGTCTGTGCCTGTGACTGTGACTGTGACTGTGACTGTGACTGTGACTGTGACTGTGACTGTGCCTGTGTCTATGTCTGTGTCTGTGTCTGTGCCTGTGTCTGCGTCTGCGTCTGGGTCTCCGTGTCCGTGTGAGTGTGCGTGTGCGTGTGCGTGTGTGCGTGTGTGTGGGTGGGTGCGTGCGTGCTTGCGTGCGTGCGTGTGTGTGTGCGTGTGTGCGTGTGTGCGTGTGTGCGTGTGTGCTGTGTGTGTGTGTGTGTGTGCGTGTGTGTGTACGGGGTACCTAAGTAATAGGCCAATGAGAAATATAAGATTCTCGGACTCAAAATGTTACGATCTGACGCAACTTAATAACTGAAAAGCTGTTGAAGATAGATATAGGGAATGCTAATACAAATCAATGCAGAATTTTATTCTGCATTCGTTAAAGGAAGAAAATATTGGGCATTGTATTTGAAAAAGTTAAGTTTTTATGGTTTTTATTTTCAAAAGATGGAAGTCACATTTTGAACACCCTGTAATTCGGCAGTACCGGAAGCATCGGCGTAAAGCTTAAGGATACCCCTATGCATAACGTCAATATTACTTGCTTCGTACTAAAAATGGCGCCAGTAGGCATTGCCAAATGTCATAGTGTTCAACCAATAATTTTCGAAAAAAAATTTAAATCTCAAAAACTATTAAATTTAAGTATAGGGAACATTGATAAAATTTCTACTTAAATGGCGAGTACAATTCGAATATGCCATAAAAAGGGTACGATTCCATTTAAAATAACAAAGTTGATGGCTACTTCCGGTATAACCGGAAGTGTAGTCATCATGAAAATATTTTCCTTAAATAGAATATGAATCACTTAGTCCAGATACAAACTTTCAGAAATCAGCCATGGCTGGAACTCCTAATACTTCTAATGAATGGTTTCGACCAATCACCCTGTATATATATATATATATATATATATATATATATATAATATTAAGGAATGGTTTCGACCAATCACCCTGTATATATATATATATATATATATATATATATATATATATATATATATATATATATATCAGCAATGAAAGGTCAAAACTTGGGAATGAGTGGGTGGTATTGAAATAATGTCAGTACTTCATATAACTTTTTTTTTCTCCGGCCTTTCTTTGTAGATTTATAGCGTTGTAAAGTTGGAAATTGAAAACACATTTTTATTTATAACTATAAAACTCTATTTTAAAATTTAATGAAAATTTGATGGATTGTCAATCATATCAATGCATCTATTTTCGCAGTACCATTAGCTATACCGATGTTGTAGAAAGTCAGGATTATACTTAACGCACTGGTTAAAGGGTTAAAACTTTTACAGGGATAAAACAACAAACTTAAAAACACTCGAGGTTTATTCCCCAACTATTTTCCTAAAAAAAGGTGCTCTGTCTTGAATTCGATAAAATCAGTGGTTTCCGAGAAATACGAAATTTTGTAAGGCACTGCAGAGCACATACAACTTCCATTATTATTTATTAAATGTATTTTTACCAAGTAGGCGGCTGTCAATTATTCGTCATAGTCATCAAACAGTCTTTAGGTAATGTAATTTTACCAAGTAAGCAGCTGTCAATTTATTTGCACGGTGAAGGTTGAATAAGGACATTTTCTTTGTTGTAAATGACTTTTTCTTTCCTTCTGTAATTCTTGAAATGGCAGAATGCACGTTCGGAGAATATGTAGATATGAATTTAATGTACGGAAAAGTATTTGGCAATTTTCGCTAAGTCAGAAGATTTTATTCTGAGAATTTTCCTAACAGAGTGTTACCAGACAGAAAAACTTTTGAACGTGTTGACAGAAACTTACGAGAAAATGGTATGTTTTTAAGAAAATTACAATTATTCCTTTTGAAAGCTAATTTATTTTATTTTTAGGTACATTTAAACGGACAGTAGGTGGCGTGGGCGCAAGAATTGTCCGTACTGCCGTTTTAGAGCAAGATATTTTAGATGAAGTAAATAACAATCCTACATCAAGTGTTAGAAAACTTGCGATCCAACATAATACGTGCAGAGAATACTTCGAGAACAACTATTACATCCGTACAATTTTCAAAAAGTACAGGGTTTGAATGCAGAAGATTATCCAGCATGATTTCAATATGCGCGCTGGTTTTTCGAAAACAGAGACAGAATCCAGATTTTATTCCATAAGTACTGTTTACTGATGAAGCCATTTACGAGAAATAGCATAAAAAAACTCCCATAGTTTACATTTGTGCGCCGATGAAAATCCACACGGTATAATTCAGACAGATTCATAGTGAATGTGTGGGCTAGTCCTTCAAATATAGAAATTTTCTAGGCAAAAATCGATGTTGTCATATTCCAAAAAGCAAATGAGTTAGAAATGATGGTTTTATGACATTTTTTTTCAGCCGGTTTAATACAGACGAGAAACATTCAAAGAAGGCGACCGAAAGGAGGTGGTGGAGTTCTAAGAAGCCAAACGTTTTTCGTACAAAACAAAAAGAGGAGTATTTGAAAAAAAAGTGAGAAAGGAGAGAATAGCGACTCATATGGATTCAAATGTAGTAGGACCAAAAGATATGCGAGGGCGCCATGAAAATAGACCCAATAAAATCCCAGATCATATTGTCAAGTCCATTGAGGAACATATTAAGAGCTTTCCAAGAAGAAAAAGCCATTATAGCAGAAATGATAACATAAACAGACGATATCTTTCATCCGAACTGAATTTAAGGCTCATGCACAGACTGTATTTAAAAAAGTATGAGCCAAATCAACATAGTCTACTAGATACACCAGAATTTAAGTCAAAAGTTTCCTACACATATTATCGACATGTATTTGTGGAAAATTTTAATTTAAGCTTTGACTACCCTAGAACAGATACTTGCAAAACTTGCGACATGCTTGACAACAAGATAAAATGTGCCAAAGGTGATGAAACTCTAAACACACTGAATGTGGAAAAAAAAAGTGCACCTGACCAGAGCTATAAAGATTTAAAAGAAAAAACTGCTTTAGCTAAGGAAGATCCCACAGTTGAAGTCATGTCATTTGATTTTCAACAAAATATGCCCCTGCCACATGTTCCTTCTGGTGACGTTTTTTACAATCGCCAGTTGTGGTTTTATCCATGTTTCATCCATAAGGGCAGCGTTTCGAAGAGTTACTTTTATGTTTTTGATGAAATAACGGGTCGGAAATCTCCAAATGAAGTGATAAGTTGCTTACATGATTTTATTAATAACTACATTGATCCTCACGTAACAACCCTTTACCTTTATAGTGACAACTGTGGCGCGCAGAACAAGAACTCCGTTCTTGTTCAGTTTTGGTAATCTCCTCTGCTACAAGGAAGATTCAAGAGAATAAGACATCGTTACCCAGAACTTGGGCATAGTTTTTTACCCTACGACAGGTCTTTTGCTCTTGTCGAAAAAGAAAAAAGAAAGAAAGGGTTTATCTGCCAGAGGAATGAAGTCGGATGATTAAAAACACCAGTAAGAAATTTATTGTTAAAACTGTTACGCAAGATATGATTTTAAACTATAAAGAAGTTCTTGTCCCATTTTTTAAGAAAAGCAATATTACAAAAAGTTCTGGTGCAAAATTCACTCTATCGAAGTATAAAGTTATAGAGTTCATTAATGAACATAAGGAAACTGTTACGTGCTCAGAGTCAGCGAATGGTTTAGTCACTGAAGATTTTGTTCTTCTAAAGAAATATTGTATACCGAAGTACAAAGTAAGGTTTATAATGCCCCATTGCTTTTTAAAAAAAGATAAGCTAGTAAATGTTATGGAATTGACCAGACAATATGTTGGCAATGCTGAAATGTCGTACCACGAACAACTTGTGCCTGCAGAGACACAAAAATGCCAGACATCTGAAACAGAAGATGAAGATCAATAACCTTCTAAGAAGAATATTACCTTTTTTTTTGTATTTTTATCTTCCATTTCTAAGTTTGTTTTTTTTATAATATAATAGGGACATTTTATTTAGTTTCTTTTCTTTTGTATCCAAATCATGCATAAATGAACGTAAAACAATTTTTTTGGTATATTTTTGGCAAGAAACAGGCAGCTCCAATTTTTTTTATGTTCATTTATTAAGATATAGTATTGGCAATATTTACAAAAACTACGTGAAAACTTCTCTTCCTATATGCTTTTACCGCAGAAAAAAGAAAATCGCATAGAAACAAAATTTGAATTTTTTAGGAGGTTTTTTTCGATTTCCCATAAGTTTGTAAAAATGGAGCTGCCTGGTGATTGCAGCCACCCCTTCAATTGTAGTTAACGTTTAATCAAGCTGGTCTGTAAGTAGCAATACTTTATTAATGTTTGTAATTTTCTGCTTATTGCATATTTTAATTCTTGAAAATGATTTTAAATAAATCGAAACGTAGAAATGTTATCAGCAAATGATTTCAACTTTCATAGCAATCAAGTTCGCGTTTGTCTGATTAAAGATACGTTATCTACTACATGATTCTTCTACTTCTGCATCGTCCAAATAGTTTTGTTTTAAAACATCATCTAAATAAACTAAACTATGGCCTATTGGAACGCTCAAAAACAATGAACAAATGTCGAATAAGAATTTGGACGTTGAAGAAGTAGAAGATTGTTTTTAAATTAACAGAGTTGTGTACGAAACAAACCTTTTAAAAATAACCATCATATGGTACGACAATGGACAATAACCTATTTCCGTTTGTGGCTAATCTATTCATGGGTAAATTTTCCATATTTTCCTAGAGTTTGGATTAGATACGTGGATGATATGTTTGTTATCATTAATACTAAAATTTGTAGTATTGAGAAGTTTGTAGGAACATTAAATTTTAAATTTCCGACAATCAAATTTACTTATGAGCTAGAGGCAAACAGTCCCCCGTTTCTTGGTACTCTAGTAACAAGAAATGATAGTAAACTAGATATAGTTATTTATCGTAAGGAAAATAGTACTAAAATATCCATAACCAATGATTCAAATCACTGTAGACTACATAAACTCGTGACTTTTAACTCTTTGGTTCATAGATTGCTTAATTTTCGTCTTTCAGTTCAAAATTATAATAAAGAATTGTGCACTATTAAAGGAATCGATGCATACCATGGGTTTTCAGATGAAGTGGGTATGCATATAGTTAGGAAACAAACACATAGGATGAGGGTTAAGAACGTAACTACATTAGGTAACGCTAGAGAACAAATAGAAACAAAGTATGTAAAGTTACCAAACTATCCTGCTTATACAAAAAGTCTACCTAAAATCTTCTCCAAAATTAATTTGAAAACAGTCACTACTTCAGATAATAGTTTGCAAGCTCTTTTAGGCGGTCCAAAAGATAATGTGGATAAGCAGGATAGGTCGGGAATTTATAAAATTAATTGTAAAAATTGTGAACAAATATATGTAGGACAAACTAAACTATCTATCAAAATTCGATTTAAAGAACATTTAGCTCATATCAAATACAAACGTTAGGGCAAGTCGGCCGTAGATTCACATATGTTTGGTAAAAATCATGTAGCAGATCTTTAATCAAACATGTTAGTAATGAGCCCGAACTTAATTGCTATGAAAGTTCAGAGATCTTCAAAAACAAACAAATTCTAATGAATAATTTAACTTATTATTATTAAATTTTCATAACTTTCACTTTTACCATATAAGAAACGAAGCGTTACTTGCTGATGGTATACATACAGAGTCCGGCAACAAGAGCGCCTTCTTTTATATCTTCCGTTTTATATAAACTAAATTAATAAAATTTGGAATGCAGTTATAGTTTAGTTGTGTGCATATTTTAAAATTATTCACGCGAAAACAGGTTGTTTATTTAAAGAGGATCAAATTATTATAAAAAAATTTAAATGGAACACCCTGTATATTATTACTTTTTTGAATTCTACACATTGTTCCTAACAAATTCGCAATATATTTCCCTATCCCTAAATATAGCCGTTTTTGAGTTAATTCGATTTTTCTAAAAAAAAATTGAAATTACAGAGTTTGCTTTGAAAATGTACCTTCTTAACTGTTGAAAAATAAAAGTTATCTAATTTATATGAGAATAAGTACACAGATAGAGCTTCCTTTTAACCTGAAGAAAATGACATAATTGCATACAGGGTGCTTGTAATTGACTTCCCAATCAACCATTATTCGAACTAGTAAAAGTTTACTTTTTCAAATAAAACACCCTGTATATTATTACATTTTTGGTTTCTACATATTAACCCTTATCAGTTCGCCATACAACTCCCTATCCCTAAATATAGCCGTTTCCGAATTATTTTCAATTTTTCAAAATGTATAAGATTATTGAGAATTTTTAAATCTATGGCGTCGTATAGATAAAAAAGAACATCATAAAACAATTGTATTATACATTAAAAAACGCAACAGAAAGATATATTATGATAGAAGACTAATTACAATTTTTGTACTGGAGGCATTGCATGTTAACAAGAATTTGACAAATATTTACTTCAATTTCAATTAAAATTCTAAAATCAAGTGTGCTTCTTATAAAAATTGAATGTTTGACGTAAATAAATAAAACTGTAGTTAACCATTTACGAGTGTTATTGTTCGTAATCAAGATTTTTATAAAATGAATTTTACACAAAATGAGTTAGTTGATATGATATTCGTGTTGAGTGCTGCAGAAAGAAACTGTTTATTGGCCAGCAGAATTTATGCTGAAAGATATGCAGATAGAAGACATCCAAACGCAAGATCGTTTCAGAAAGTTATGAGTAGATTTATTGCAACTTCATGTGCCAATTACTCCAAACATGAACGTGTTAAACCTTCTACAAATGAAGATAGTGAATTGAGGGTTCTTATCGCCATCGAAGAGGATCATCACAGAAGCCAAAAGGACATAAGTGAAATAGTTGGTATAAGTGAGAGATCAGTAGGCCGTCTTTTAAAGAAGAATCGCTTACATCCCTATCATATTCAGTTACACCAAGAATTGAGCAATGCAGACTTCGATCATCGAGTAAGATTTTGTAACTGGGCCAGAGAAAAAATTACTCAAAACCCAAATTTTTTTATAATATTTTATGGACAGATGAATCAAGATTTCATAAGAATGGATTTGTTAATACACATAATTTTCATTATTATTCCTCGGAAAATCCACATTTATTAAGCCAAGTTGATAATCAACATAAGTGGTCTTTAAGTATCTGGGGTGCCATCGTTGGGGATTATGTCATCGGTCCATTTTTTTTTTGATGGACATTTGAATGGTGAGAAGTACCTTAACTTTTTACGTAACGATTTACCGGGCTTATTAGAAAATATTACTCTTGATATTAGAGCCACCACGTAGTATCAACATGATGGCACTCCTGCTCACTACTCTGCAGATGTAAGAGATTATCTCAATAGAGTCTTTCCAAATAAATGGATTGGGCGAAATGGACCCGTGAGGTGGCCAGCTAGGTCCCCTGATCTGACAAGAATAGATTTCTTTTTATGGGGATACATAAAAAGTATTGTCTATAGGGAACCACCAACCACTGCCGAAGATATGCGTAATCGTATAACACAGGCTTTTCATAGCATTACTCCTGAGTTGTTGCGTAGAGTTGAACAATCTTTTAAAGATCGACTTCAGGTCTACATCCGAGAAAACGGAATACATTTTGAACAATTATTATAAATCATTATCGCTAATGATTAGCGTTAAATTATTTTTTTATTATTTTATTAGTTTTGTATTTTTAGAAATAATTTTAATAATTATAGTGTATTAGTTTCTATTGCGTTTTTTAATTTGCAATACAATTGTTTTCCACTGTTTTTTTTTCTATTTATACGAGCCCATGGATTTAAAAAAATGTTCCAATAATCTTATACATTCTGAAAAATTGAAAATAATTCGGAAACGGTTACATTTAGGGATAGGGAATTGTATATCGAATTGATAAGGGTTAATATGTAGAAACCAAAAACGGAATAATATACAGGGTGTTCTATTTGAAAAAGTAAACTTTTACTAGTTGGAATAATGGCTGATTGGCAAGTCAATTGTAAACACCCTGTATGCAATTATAACATTTTCTTTGCATTATAAGAAAGCTCTATCTGTGTACTTGTTTTGATATAAATTAGATAACTTTTGTTTTTCAACGGTTAAGGAGGTACATTTTCAAATCTATCTCTGTAATTTCAATTTTTTTTGTAAAAATTGACACAACTCAAAAACGGCTATATTTAGGGATAGGAAAATATATTGCGAATTTGTTAGAAACAATGTGTAGAATTCATAAAAGTAATAATATACAAGGTGTTCCATTTAAATTTTTTTTATTATAGTTTGGTCATCTTTAAATAAACAACCTGTATACACGTAAATAATTTTAAAATATGCACACAACTAAACTATAATCCTATCCCAAATTTTATTAATCTAGCTTATATGAAACGGAAGATATAGAAAAAGGCGCTCTTGTTGCCGAACCCTGTATATATATATATATATATATATATATATATATATATATATATATATATATATATAAGAAATTTATTTAGTTCGTCCTAGTCGACCGCTGATGATAGCTTAGCTATTGGAACACGTTCTATGTTTTTTATTTTTTGTGGTACGTGGGTGTATTTCCTTTGTTAGCTACTGATTACAGATCTTTCGTTAATTGCAACAAACACATAGCAAAGGGTAATTGTACAAAAATGAATGAAGAACATAAGAAGTAGATATAAGTTAACTACTCAGTAAGTTTATTTGAAAATAAAAAAATTAGTCCCATATTCTTTTAAACAACAATGCACATTGCAAAGTGGCATTCAAAAACAATATTTTGGAATTTGCATTCATATACAGAGAGGGCCAAAAGTACCGCTTAAATTCAATAAAAAATTAGGTGTTTGTTTTTTGGAAAAACGGTCGGACACGTCGATTTAAATTTTTTGCAGCGATTTTTTTGATGCTAAGTTCATGTATACAGGGTGGCCCAAAAACAATTTATGACTACCAACTTCATTTATCCAAATGGCAACACCTATTTTTTATTTCACTTTTGGATTCTGCTTTAAATTCTAAGTAAGTTTTATGTACCATGTCCTATACCTAAACTTAACAGTTATCGAGAAATACACATAAGAGAGGGCCAAAAGTCCCACATAGGTAAATTTGTTAAAAACTGAAGGAAATATTTTTCATGAAAATGCTGGAATACGTCAAATATTGTTTTTAGTTATGCATTTTTATCCATTTTTTGACGTAACACACATGTATACAGGGTGACCCATGTAGAAGATAAATTTACTTTTTCATTTTTTTATGGAACCCCAAGTATATTATGACGTTTTTAAGTTTTCTGAGAAACTCTGAACATATTTCGTGTAACATACTCATATCTAAATTCAACCGTGTTCGAAAAAATTACATAAAATAGAAATAACGATAGAACTATTAATGTAGAAACATATTTTATGTAATATACCCATGTCGATATTCAACTGAATATATATATATATATATATATATATATATATATATATAAAAGAAATTTATTTAGTTCGTCCTAGTCGACCGCTGAAGATAGCTTAGCTATTGGAACACGTTCTATGTTTTTTATTTTTTGTGGTACGTGGGTGTATTTCCTTTGTTAGCTACTGATTACAGATCTTTCGTTAATTGCAACTAACACGTAGCAAAGTGTAATTGTACAAAAATGAATGAAGAACATAAGAAGTAGATATAAGTTAACTACTCAGTAAGTTTATTTGAAAATAAAAAAATAAGTCACATATTCGTTTAAACAAAAATGCACATTGCAAAGTGGCATTCAAAAACAATATTTTGGAATTTGGTATTTATAAAATAAATTGTGTTTTGTAACCCGACATAAATAGGTCAAAACTTAACGTTTGAAATTAGATAAATAGTAATTCTAGTGAAAGACCGCATTCATATACAGAGAGGGCCAAAAGCACCGCGTAAATTTAATTAAAAATTAGGTGTTTGTTTTTTTGGAAAAACGCTCGGACTCGTCGATTTTAATTTTTTGCAGTATACAGGGTGGCCCGAAAACAATTGATGACTACCAACTTCATTTACAAAAGGAAACACCTATTTTTTATTTCATATTTGGACTCTGCTTTAAATTTTAAGTAAGTTTTGTGCACCATGTCCTATACCTAAACATAACCGTTATCAAGAAATACACATAAGAGAAGGTCAAAATTTTCGTATAAATTTGTTAAAAACTGAAGGAAATATTTGTCATGAAAATGCTGGAACACGTCAAATATTGTTTTTAGTTATCCATTTTTATCCATTTTTTGACGTAACACACATGTATACAGGGTGACCCATGTAGAAGATAAATTTACTTTTCATTTTTTATGGAACCCCAAGTATATTATGACGTTTTTGAGTTCTCTGAGAAACTCTGAACATATTTCATGTAACATACTCATATCTAAATTCAACAGTGTTCGAAAAAATTACATAAAATAGAAATAACGATAGAACTATTAATGTAGAAACATATTTTATGTAATATACCCATGTCGATATTCAACTGTTATTGAAACATTTGCGGATGACATTTATGTAATACTTTTAAATTGACATTAAATTTGGTAACATTTTGTCAAACAGTTAGTATCTTTGTGCTCTATTTTAATCTCTGTTAATTCTTACAATAGTTGTTATAACTCAAAGAATAGAGATTTTAATCATGATAGGATGCGGCGATCGAACTAGTGCTCAAAAAGAAGTTTGTGAACTATTCAATGCTAAATATCCAGACTGTCGAATATCACAATCTACTGTAAGCCCAGATCTGGTCGATCCTCGATTTCCGAGAACAAGAAATTAGACGTTCTTTTGTCACGAACTTAACGAAGACGATCCAGATCGTCGATTAGAATTCTACGAAGTTTTTATGAACCACTGCAATGATGACCAGTTTTTTTTCTAGAAAAATATTTTTTTCTGATGAATCGATATTCTGCCTAAATGGTATGATGAACAAACAAAATTTGCCGCTATTGGTCATCTACCAATCCGCATTGGGCCATTGACACTCACACCCAATATCCTCAGAGTGTGAACGTTTGGGTCGGTATTGTAAGAGATAGAGCCATAGGTCCGTATTTCTTCAAGGGTACTTTAACAGGCCAACGCTATTTGCAATTTTTGAGAAATGATTTGGTACCCGAACTTTGTCTTATGTTTCCAAATGCAAATAATCCAAACATTCCAAATGAGTCAATATGGTTTCAACAAGATGGTGCGCCACCACATTTCAGCATAGATGTACGGCAATATTTATACGAAACATTTCCTCTTCGATGGATTGGACGAATAGGGCCATTAGAGTGCCTGCTAGATCGCCTGATCTCACCCCTATGGACTTTTTTTAATGGGGCTATCTGAAACATAGGGTGTATTTAAATAAGCCCAACAATATAGAAGACTTAAAAAATAAAATTATTCAAGAAGCTCAACAAATACCTCCTCCAATAATAAATAAAGTTCTTGAGGAATTTGAATTGCGGCTTGCCCACTGTCAAGACGTCAATGGGGCACAGTTCGAACATTTAATACATTAGATTATATTAATTTATATTGTTATTTATTAAGTATTAATAGTTCTGTGGTTATTTCTATTTTATGTAATTTTTTCGAACTCTGTTGAATGTAGATATGAGTATGTTACATGAAATATGTTCAGAGTTTCTCAGAGAACTCAAAAACGTCATAATATACTTGGGGTTCCATAAAAAAAAGTAAAGGACCAGGCAGCCGGCTTATGGAGAAACGGATTCCGGTTAATTTGCCTTAATTTTTGGGATGTTGAAGATATCGACTTCATGAACAATAGTGCCCATGGGCACAACTCAATCCTATGGCCGGTTTTCAATTTACAGGGCGATGAAGTTGAAAAATGGCCATTTTTTAAAAAGTATTAAAATGTAATTTTCATAATGTATTAAGGATTTTTTGCTGTAATAGTATTCTAATAACATCAAATAATATTGCTTTGTGTAGGAAGAGTATTATTTCATACAGGGTGATTCAAAAATTACCAAACAAAAATGTTGATGCTGTATATTTTACTTTACAGTAGGAATATGAAAATATTAATATTTGGTCTGAATTTACTTTAGTTGGACTTATTATAACAAGATATAAAAACATTTTATACAGGGTGAGTCAAAAAGTTGATCGTCTCTGCAGGTTACTTTTACTACGATTTTATATATTTTGTAGTAGTCGACAAGATATTTAAGGTAGAAGATTACGAAAATTGATTTTTTTTGCGAATCACCCTGTAATTTAATATTTCCTCCGTTAATTTCCCTACTTTTTTCTTATTGTCTGTAATTTGAAGTTTTGCGAAGTTACTATGATCAGTTTTTTTATATCGACTTTGTAATGACAAGCCTGTCACAATGTATACGCTTATACCTGAGCTCATAAATGTTTTTATTTTATTTAATCCTTCATGATTTATGTCATTCTAACGTTATTTGTTTAAGGAAACAAATAATATGTAACATAGAATATCAACAAAATAATGTATTAATAGTGAGCCAAACCTCCGAAGACGCAAATATTATTATGTTATTTATCTACATACCTATCTGCAATCAGTTTGAATAAGTTACTTATAGGTGTAATGTATCTAGATTATAAGTAATCTCACCACTATAGAGGTAGAGTTCCCGGCGCGCTTTTTTTAAGTGGTATCCCCAATAAGCCTAATCCACTTTAACCTGGGAAATGCAGGTCTATTGTAATGAAACATACAAATATATAAAATACTTTAAGAAACGAATATACTAACACAAATAAGTACATGTGTAGAATTTAATCCAAATCAAGAAAGAAGAAACAAACGAAATGAACTAAAGTTAGGTAGGCACTGAAAATATTTAATTTTCTACAATTTCTGGACCATGATCAATCTTTTCTGGCAGCATCCTTTCAGCTGCATCAGTAATTTCATTTAAGAGTTGAATAGATGGATATCTCATATTTTGTTCATATCTAGCATAACCCAAAGACCATAATACACTGGCCACATGTGCACATGTTCCTAAAGTTCTAGCTCCCGACTTGCAAGTACAATAATAGTGATATTCTAAAGGTTGATGATCGACATTTTCGTCAATCGTAAAAGATATCCACAACATATATTACGAAATCTGGAGTACACTCGGATTCGTATAATGTTCGGATACTCCAATTCATCAATTTGAAGAATATTAGTTTCTTCTCTTTGAAGTTTGTCTTGAATATAACTTTTTGCCAAGTTTACATGATACATTCCAGTCAGGTGTTTTAAATAGTGTAAATCTAAACGGGGGAACTCATGAGCGTGCAAGTGATTTAATAAAACCCACTGACCGTCCCTTAAATGTAGATTTTCAGCGTCAACTCGTGCTTGCATAATATATAATAAGAGCTCCAGCTATCTGATAATATTCGTTTAAATTAGCAGCATGGTGTATAGAAATAGTGTTTTTTAAAAACTTGAATATAGATTTCAAATGTCCATTACGAAATTCGACTATCCAACGTGTGGTTGTAATATATCGAGCAAAATTAGCATCACGTGTTTCTAATTGAGCCTGTCCTCTAACTAGAAGAGGGGGCATAAGATAGTTGATCCCATACTCTTGCAATAACGGAACAGAATCTCGATATCCTCTGTCTACAATTGCAATGTCCCCTTCATGAAACCAAGCTCTCATTCCATTAATGTAATGGTCTAGTTCATACTGTAAAATAGTGGCATCATTGTTTCGAAAGTCCGAAAAATATGGACCATTAATAGCCAGAATGTAACCATCGGGGGCGACTATCAATTCAGGTTTTACCAAATGCTGCATTTTATAATAGCAGTACGATTGTCTAAGTACTCTAAAATTAGAACTTTTTTCGAGTTTGTTATATATATATATATATATATATATATATATATATTTATGATTGTGGACCTGAACAGGCTAAATAATGCCTATCGTGCTAAAGCACTCAGGAACACTTAGGAGGATAGATAGAGGGATAATGAATTGCCAATAGATGCCTATGAACAGCTACGTTAAATTTTCTCATATCATAAGTGAGAGGAAAACAGGAACTAGGGAGATCATTCCAGAGTTTAGAAGCCGTGTAGAAAAATGTGGATTGCGCCCGTTTGGTACGACAAGTGGAGATTTGTACTGCATACTGATGATGTGAATGAGCGAACCGAGTGTTTCTAGCAAAAATAGCCGGAGATGCTATCAAAGAATGTAATTCACCAGCACAATACCGTTGTAATAACGATAATACAAAGAAAGAACTGAAACCATCCTTCTATGCTCAAGGGACTGTATGTGAGAAGTTAAGGACGGGTCATTTATAAGCCTAATCGCTCTCTTTCGAATACGATCAACGATATCGAGAGCGTATTGGGGAGCACTAACCCAAAGGTGAGAATTATATTCCAGATGAGGCCGAATTTGGGCCTTATACAGCAGAAGGAGTTGTCGAGAGGTAAAGTACTGCTTAGATCTGTACAAAAAGCCTATTTTACGAGCAGCTGTTTTGGTAGCTGACAGAAGATGGTCAACCCATGAGAGATTTGAAGATACAGTCATACCCAACAGAGTAATAGAGTCTGAAAACTTAAGAACTGAGCCATTCATACTTACAACAGGAAATGATCGATCTTTTTTGGCAGAGATAAGGCAACACTGAGTTTTGTTAGCATTAAATTTAACTAGATTATTGCTTCCCCATTCGAGAATACGTTGAATGTCTTTGTTGATTGAATTTGCCATTTCAGCTTTAATTTCTTGATGTGCAGTCTATATACACTATGGCTTTGGGAACGTCAGGATTAGGATTATACAGTGTGTTTGTAAATCCAGAGACATGTCTGTCTATATAGTTGGCTCTGGTGATTGCGTTAAATCCTATATTATACGGTACAAATCGTTGCATTAGACATAATCGTACCTTATTAATAACTAAACTAGTTACTGGTTGAGAAGGATATTGAAATATAACTTTTAAAAAATTATCTAATAAACCGTGTCTCATTTTTAGGAGAAAAGTTGTTAAGTATTTTCTTGTTAAATTTACACGATTTCCATCTTGTTCAAAAAAATTGCAGGTCTCATATAATTCGTTGAAATTATTTTTGGAAATCGATGTTAACGATTTAAATTCCCCTTCTGTAAAGTTATTTATATCTTCATAGGTTCAACCATTATTACTGGTAGCAGCTTTTCGAAGACACTGGAGAATTGAAGTAGGTCATTTATTACGTATGGACGGTTAAGAGAACGTAATCCACCTTGCAACATGTTCGAAAGAGTTCCGTCTTCGTTAAGATGATGCTGACATATTAGTACATAGTCAGGGACAACTATGTTTGAAACAATAAATATATTTACCCTACACTCAATAGAGAGCCTCCGAATATTTTCATTGGCATTACATATCATGCAAGCGTTGGACTTAGCTGGAAAAAGTACGTTGATTCTGAGACAATTGGGATTATTTTCCATGGCTCTGATGTCTACCAATATAACTTGAAAACAATTAAAACATACCCAACCATCTTCATCAATATTCAAAGGTGGTCTTTCAAAAGCTTCACGTCTCAAAATTGCAAGTTCTTGCTGTAAAATGCTTTCTTCGTCATAGAGACGATTCATTTGTCGTCTATTATAATTTCTGTTACACACATAACAGTTTGCTCTATTTGCAAAAGCCATAATTAACACTTAAACATAAAGTTTAACCAACGTAAAAATTATTAATAAGAAACTGTACGAAACATTATATTAAATTATATTATATTTATTATATTACTTTTTACAACAATTTATTAGACAGTGGAAACATTTAAACAAAACACTTGTTAATAAGAAACACAAATGTTTTGTGCTAAGAAATTATTTTTGACAGATACGTCAAAATAAGTAACAATTTGTTTTCACAGCCTACATGATCGTTCATTGCAGTTAGGTTTTTCAGTATAAATTCATGAATGACTATAAGGTCATAGTTTTTAAAAATTAAAGAAAATGGAGATAGGAAAGTTAAGCTCTTTTTACTCTTAGTCTACGATACAGGGTTATACAGGGAAATACAGAGTTATACATATAATTGTCTCAGAATTAACGTACTTTTTCCAGCTAAATCCAATACTTGCATGATATGTTATGAAAATATTCGGAGGCTTTCTATTCAGTGTAGATATTTATTATTTCATAGTTGTCCCTGACTATGTACGAATGTGACAGCATCATCTTAACGAAGACGGAACTCTTTTGAACATGTTGCATGGTGGGTTACGTTCTCTTAACCGTCCATGTGTAATAAATGATCTACTTTAATTTCTCTTGTTTTTGTTAGTATTCGTTCCTTAAAGTATTTATTTTATATACAGGGTGGTCCAACGAAAACTTAACATTTTCTTCTGATTGCACATTGCACTTCAATCTAGCAGTATGAACCAACCCTAAAAGATGAATGTTCCAAGTGTTGCACATTTTTGAAAAGGTAATTTTATGGGAAATTCAGCAATACTAACATGGTTGTAACAAATTCTGATTTTAGCACCCTCTTGAGTGAAAAATAATCGTTAAGTATTTCAAAGAGTGACACCTCATTTGAAATCTATTTTTATTAGTAATTCAATGCAATAAATAAAAGTACCCCGAAATCACATTTATTATTAAAATCAGCTGAAAATCAAAAGTGTTATACTACACCTACACGTTTAGCTCTTTAGTTGATTTTACTTATTAAATGTGATTTCTGGATACTTTTATTTATAGCATTGAATTACTAATAAAAACAGCTTTCAAATGAGGTAACGATTATTTTTCCCTCAAGAGGGCGCTAAAATCTGAATTTCCTTCAACATTATTAGTATTGCTGAATTCCCCACAAAATTACCATTTCAAAAATGTGCCACACTTGGTACATTCCCTATCTTTTTACGGTTGGTTCACCCCACTGCTAGAGAGTTGAAGTGCCAATGCTGCAATCAGGAAAAAAAGTGTCCCCCTCCAAACTAAAATCGACGGGTCCAAGCGATTTTCCAGGTTTTCATTATAAAGCCGGAAAATCGAGTTTTCGTTCGACCACCCTGTATTTGTTTGTTTCATTACAAATAGAACTGCATTTCCCAGGTAAAAATGGATTAGGCTATTGGGGATACCACTTAAAAAAGAGCGCGCCGGGACTCTACCTCTATAGTGGTGAGATTACTTATAATCTAGATACATTACACCTATACGTAACTTATTCAAACTGATTGCACATAGGTATGTAGATAAATAACATAATAATATTTGCGTCTTCGGATATTTGGCTCTCTAATAATATTTGCGTCTTCGGAGGTTTGGCTCACTATTAATACATTATTTTGTTGATATTATATGTTACATATTATTTGTTTCCTTAAACAAATAACGTTAGAATGACATAAATTATGAATGATTAAATAAAATAAAAACATTTATGAGCTCAGGTATATGCGTATACATTGTGACAGGCTTGCCATCACAAAGTCGATATAAAAAAACTGATCATAGTAACTTCGCAAAACTTCTATAGGGGACTAACAAACTCAAATTACAGACAATAAGAAAAAAGTAGAGAAATTAACGAAGGAAATATTAAATTACAGGGTGATTCGCAAAAAAAATCAATTTTCGTAATTTTCTACCTTAAATATCTTGTGAATCACCCTGTATTTAATTTATAAATTATATATTTTTGAAAATGGTTCAATGACGACACCCTGTATACACGTGTGTTACGTCAAAAAATGGATAAAAATGGATAACTAAAAACAATATTTGACGTGTTCCAGCATTTTCATGAAAAATATTTCCTTCAGTTTTTAACAAATTTATGCGGGACTTTTGGCCCCCTCTTATGTATATTTCTCGATAACTGTTAAGTTTAGGTATAGGACATGGTACATAAAACTTACTTAAAATTTAAATCAGAATCCAAAAATGAAATAAAAAATAGGTGTTTCCATTTGGAAAAATGAAGTTGGTAGTCATAAATTGTTTTTGGGCCACCCTGTATACATGAACTTAGCATCAAAAAAATCCGAGCGTTTTTCCAAAAAACAAACACCTAATTTTTAAATGAATTTATGCGGTACTTTTGGCCCTCTCTGCATATGTATTTTGCAAAAATGAATAATCAGTCCGGCAATTTATTGACCATGTGCATTGCTCGTCATATACGAATGTCTTGTTTCGTTTAAAATCTACCATAACCAATATAAAAAAAAGGCGCAATTGTTAAAAATATATCCCACCTGATATTCCACAATCAAAGTATTATGAAAATAGAACCGTGTTCTAAAGTTTTAATAATTTCCTTGTAAACTAACTTCTTAATTATAGGTACCTAATTACAACAAGCCTATGAAACATGGTATTAACGATAACCAAGTAATTACTTGAGCATGTTGGGGGTAACTGGTATTTTTGTTAAAATACAGGAGTGTATGCGTAGTGGCGTGTCTCTGTTTATTTATTCATTTATAAAACTATAAAAACCGCTAGAATGTGACGGTCATTTTTAATTAAGTATCTACGTCACATGGGAATCCCATAAACGTGTAGTTTTAACAGTTTCACAATATCATAAATCCATACAAACCGCAAACTAAAGATTAAGAAAATAGTTACCTACATCTAAAATATTCAGGGTTGAATCAGAGGCACTCATTTTTGTCATATATTTAGTAAATATATGATTTTTGTCACTAAAGCACTCACAGCCGATAAAAACGTGTTATAAACATAACATTATCACAGGTTCATTACGTTAGTTATCTAAAATCGGGAAACGTATAGGTAATAATACTACTTCACGACACTGTTACTTGTTTATTAAACGACGATAGCTAACGCAATCAAGGTTTTGTAATTACTTTCCTGTTATAAATATCATAAACATAAGTTTTCACAAAATAAACACTATTTATCCCCTCTCCGCTTTTGCAAGCCCTCGCTTATTTCGCTAACTCGTTTTCACTTTTTTGCTTGTAGTGCTTAAAATGGAATTGTAGACGATTTTGATACCTTTTTTTTTTATTTTGGGAATGTGTTTGCAATGCCGGAAGGACGGTCTGTGGACTTAAGGTGAAGTTCATCCAGTTTTTTTTTTGTTTTTCACTTATAACTCAAAACCGGTACGTCCTAATGAATAGTGGGTATCAAAATTAATGTGTATCAAAATTAAAGCTTGCCGAATTCTTGACAATATTAAATTTATTTATATTTATCATATTTCTATCCGTTAAAATATTCGCAGTAAGAACGCTACCTTTTAAAAATCAAATTTATCCACCATGGTTTTCAACAAACTTTGCCTCACAGTGTATAAAATGTTTGATTATTGAAATAGTCATAAATTAAATTCTATAGCAATAATGGCTCTTATGAATTGCGTGAACAATATTTTCTCGCAAAGAATTCACAGAATAAATGAGGATGTCAAGGTAGGTGTTATTTTTGGGTAACCTCATAGTAGGCATGCAGCACTTTGGACAGATATATAACACCAATACTGCGTATGTCCGACTTCCAAAAGCATCCACAAGTAATAATAGTGATAGTAATTGAACGATACATAACGGCTAGTGAAGGGGAGCGACCGCATTTAAGGAAAAGTGTTACCGACATGATCCCCTCTCCGTTGGAAGAATTGGAGTCACGTACAAGGTATACAAACATACCAAGGGTTGTTGTCATTGATGAAATCACTGCTCAGATTTCAAGAAAGTCTAGTTGAGATCTCCACAACATACAATGTTTGATCTCCGTCGGGGCCAGTACAGCCCCAGTTTAACAAAAAGTAAGTTTCTTAATTTTAACTTTTTTTCTAACACTATTCAACTATTCAATCCACTTTAGATTTATTTCTCGCATGGGGCGTGGTCTTATTCGGATGTGAACCTTCTCAAATCCGTGCACCACTCACCAAGTACTGTATCATCTGCAGGCTCGTACGACATACCGCTGTTGATTGTGTAACCTGTGCCATCCGTTACCCTGTAAATCCTTTACTCAACCAAACTGTAAAAAATGCTGCGTAGCTTACCTCACTTACTTCTTCCAATGCCAGAAGCGATAAAAATCCATCACTTTCCCGTAGAAGATAGTAATCCAGGACCTCATCCTATCATCCGAAGGAATTAATTCCGACGACAACACACACAAAAACACAACCCACCAGACATCAAAGCGCTTTCTACAGAGCCTACATCCCGCTTCTACTTCCAAGGTAAACGTTTGCTTGCGTAGGCGTAGGAACGCTTACAGAGGTTACCGCTATCCGAGATATCAATCCTTAAACCATACTATTATAGATATTATAACAGGGAACATTAACTCCAGTGGAGCCCGTCTAAAATGCTCCTTACTTAAACACTTACTTCAAGAAATCACACGGACAAAACAATTACGCTTACCATTGTACAACTACCATTTCTACTTATAGAACAGCACACAAAACGTATATCTTTGTACCGCCCTAACCGTCACCAACACAGAAATCACATTTTTGTACCTCTCAGTACTTAAACAATAGATCACATCCTCGTCTCTGAATCCATAGCCACCACCATTTTAATCGAGAATAGGCACTACGATCACTTCAAACCATTTACCATCTTTACTGAAAACTTCATTTTGTGCAGCTACCCCAGCACCCCGACAAATGCCATAACCACAGACTTTTCCAATGCAGACTGGAATGCGTTCTTCGAACGCATCTCCAACAACATTTCCACACCGGACTTTTTAATTACCCAAAATCTCGAGAAAGCCATCAAAGGCTTAACTTCCCTTAATAGGAAAGCGCTAGAAAGCTTAACACCGCTGAAAATCAACGAAATATCTCGCAAACTGCTACCACAACAAATCGTGAATAGAATCAAAAAGAAAAGAAGACTCTCTCGTCACTTCTTGAGAATTAGAGATCCGGCTCTTCAACGCCTTAATCACGCACGAGACTAAGAGCCAAACCAAAGATTCCTGGACGAAATTCATTTCCGAGTTAGACTACTGTGATTGTAAACTCTTCTGGCAACAATTTGACAGACTCGCCAAAAGAAAACCAACACTCAAATCACATCTCACCTACAATCCATTTTCCTATACCCAGACGACCATTAATTTGGCACCCGGTTTAAGAAACGCCGACAGAGGGTCGCCTTGAGCACTTTTAAGACTTACACCTTCCAATTAGATAACGAGAATTTTTCCTATGCTTTTATGATTCACTATCAAGGACGCAAATCTATCCAAGGGCAATATAAGCTAAACCGAAAAATATTACACCTACATGTCTGAGCCTTCCAACGGCATCTACAATAAATGCATAACACTTCCTTACTTTCTGATGAACTGGAAATAGGCTTTCACAGTCATAATACCCAAACCTCACTCTTTCCTCCTAACTACCCATCTCTCTCTCTCTCCTCTTCCTCCCTCCCACCCTCTTTCCATCCCTCTCTCCCTACTCCATCTGTCTCCTTTCCCTCCCACCCTCCATCCCCCTCCTTCCGTGACCCATCTGACCGATCGTAATCAATAAATTCTTTGTTGGGTCCCCAATGTGCAACGACACTGCACAGGATACGTAACCAAGTAAACCTACGAGGCAAACTCCGGAAACGAATCACAGGCTGCCACCACAAAGCACTACATCATACATCACATCGCTGTGTTATGAATTTTCGAGCACCCTTATTCACAAATGACCGACTTCAGGTGACACAAAAGCTGAAAATTTAAATAGAACAACCTGAATATTTTACATGTTTGGATTCTACCGCTTCAAATACATACAGTTCATCTGCCAAATATCAACTCAAAAGCCATTTTACTTTGACAGAGTCGGCTTCAGTAGCATGTTAAAAATTAGAAAATTAAAAAGTACTGCTTTATTTAGGAACTAAGTAAATTACTGTGTATATCGTTTTATTAGTACTTGAAAGAGCTATTTAATATACAGGGTGGCCCATGTATGTTTCTATTGGGAACAGAGAGTTTTAGTTGAAAAACCGTAATTTTTAAATTTAAGTGTTAACAAACTTACCTCGATTATCTATAATTTAGATGACGTGATAATGATCTATAATTAAAAAAAAGATTTGAAAAAATTAAATTAAAATGGCGCCTGAGTTGACATTTGACAAATTAACTGTATGTATTTGAAACCCTAGAATCCAAATATGTAAAAATATACAGAGTGTTCCATTCAAATCTTCAGCTTTTGCGTCATTTACTGTGATACCGGGTGTCGGCCATATTGTTTTTTCTTATGTAAAAATCCCAAATTGGCACTAATATAACCCACCAAAATCTAACGACACGTTCAAAGGTTACAGGGGTGGCCCCTATTTGATTTACACACGGTATAACGCCATAATTAAGATTTAGTCCTGATGAAGCTTGTAATCACAAGCGAAAATTTGACTAAAAATCAAGAAAGAGTTTTGAGTCGATACCCAGTAACCTTATTTTAGCCTGATGACGACTTCTCTAAAAATGAATTATCTTTAAAAAGGTTCTCTATAATTTTTGTTGTTGAGTTGATGGTTTTCAATATGTTCACAAGACACTCTTAGGATTTTTTTATGTGCCGTTTTTAAAGCTTACTTGTTACTGCACAACAGACCTTCATGAAGAAAACTCGTCTAAAATTGGATTACCTTTAAAAATGCATCTGAAAATCTGGTGCCTTTAGATATATTCACAAAAACCGTTAAAAGACATCTCTACAATTGCAAACCTGCTAGTTTTCGATATGTTCACTAAAAGTACTTTAAGGACATTTCTAGATGTCTCTTTACGGTTTACCTATTATCTAACGAAAAAAATTTGAAAGCTGAATTAATGTCGAATAACTTAAAAAAAGTTCTCCTCGTTTTTGCCCATTCCCTTAGTCCGTCATCATTTGGAATCTGCGCTAAAACAAAAATAATCGAATGACTCAAACCAATTATTTTTTCTAGGATCGAATTAAAAATTGTTCTGCCCTCATTGACAGTACTTTAAACAAGTTTTTTAAGTTCGCACGGTTTCCTAAAGAATCCAGATCTTGTAAGGATGAACAGTTTGTGTTGGTGAAACGAAATCGCAGTCTGTTTCCTTTTCGCTTTCTTCTGGCCTAACGATGAAGTTCACGAACAACCCAGTGATGTTGATGTAATTTTTGTTGGTGATGATGCATTAATGAACTTTATTCGCCCTGAAGGTACCTTCGCTAGATATGGGTCTGATGAGAAAACCGAAACCTGTCCTAAATGGAGGCAAATGTGTATTCCGGAAGGTGACAGTTTTAAACTACTCACTAAGAATTTTGACAGTCGAAATACGTTACCAAACCGTGCATGCTGACGCAGTGGTGTTAGTTACTGCTTTCATCAAAAATATTTTGTGACGTGAGAACTTAGACGTCCAGGATAAAAAAGCATGCCGCATATGCGACGTTACAAAATATTAGAACAGAGGCATACTTGATGTATTGAGTAACACATAGAAGGCTAATCACCAACGAACGAGGCCTGTTAGTTTGTACAAGCCCGAGGAGTCATGGCTTTGACCGAGAATAATCAGGGTCACGTCACTGAAGCAACATTAATTTTTTTCAGTGAAACAAGAAAGACTAACAACATATACTTAATGTTTAGCGTGGTTCTCCACGCTTTTCAAGCATCATTCAAGATATTATAGGCCAAAGTTTTAAAAAGGAACCCATTCTTAAATGAGCTGTCATCAATACGAAATGAAAATCAAAAAAATTGTATTTTGACCTTGATCTTAACTTTAGCTCATTTATTAAATCAGTAAAGCGATGATAACGAATTACCTTCCCTTCTTAACAGATCACATGGACTTGGATAGTTTGAACCATAAAATAATTAAAGATTCCCTGAACAACATCCCACATGCCCTCCACATCAGCCCGTCTATTCGATGACGACCCAGCAAGAAACCGGACGACGAATCTAATAATCACACTAAGCACACTACACCCCACTTAACAATACACACATTTAAGCCAATTAACGCACTATTAAATATTAAATAAATAAACCTTTTTTCTTTTTCTTTTTCTTTTTACACCAAAAATAAGCACACTTCATGATTGTAAACTATACAATAACAACAAAACATCGCAACACCAACAAACATGGATTGACCAAGGCTGAAGAGGAGAAGGACTCCTGAACAGTCCACGAATAAGATATATATATATATATGCTATAAATAATTAAATACTAACCATAAGCATGAGCACACTAACAAAAAAAAACCGCAGTAAAATCAGAGGAACTCAGATTGTAATGGTCTCCTTACTACCAAGCAGGCAATTGAGACTGGTGGTCCGATCTGAGCTTCCATCACTTCCTTGGGGTGTTACATTATACCTAGCGATCTGTTGAGACTGGCGGTTTGCCCCAAGTGACATCGTTACCAACAACCGCTCTGAGAGTAGGCAGAGCGAAGCTCAGACGCAATTACGTATACCTGTAATTATTATTACAACTCCGACCGAGTGCGTGTTACTCCACGACACAATTTTGCGCGTGTCGTTGCGTGTGCATGGACAACTTTAGTATTACTTTTCGCAAGGATGATTTTGCATAAGGACTTGTGTATAATATTATTTAATTAGGACTTGTACATATTTATACTCATATTTAGGACTCTTGGTGATCGTGTGTATATATTGTTTTTTTTTATTTTTACTTGTACATATTTTTGCACATATTTAGGACCTTATGTCATTTATCGTATTTATTACTTAGTCATATTTGTTTATGGTTAGGTTAGTGTTTGCTACTATTCTGTTAAGTTAGGATAATTGTTGTTTTTTTATATTGTGATTAATATACCAATTCTGTTCTTTGGTTCTTTTAAACGGACATGTTTCTTATGTTAAGTTAGAGTACCTAGTTCGAAACCTTCCTAAGTGAACAGTTTTAGTTGATTAGTTAAGTGCGTGCGAAGTTCCTTCGTTAAGAGTGCTCTGTCAAGTCAAGTCAGTAAGCCATTCTATTGGCGGTCGGTGTACAATTAATATACCTAGTTGCACTAAGTGTACACATTGAATTTGTTCATGAAGCTCATTAATAAGAAACATTATTTGATATATTACGACAGTGTGAAAAATTTCTTATAATAAAAGATACAGCTATTAAAGTGCGACGCTTCAATTTAAACGGTCGTACTTTGGAGTTTAAGTTGAAATCCGTACCTAAAGGTGCCGACCCCATAAAGTGGATAAAAGAAGCTCTCGCGAAAATTGTTGATTAGGAGGTAGTAGATTTGGCACTTCAAATATGGTGGGTTTCTCGTTTTGCTCCAAGGATTTCGAGAAAGCAACTTCTCTCCGGTTCAAACCAGCTAGCGAGATTACTATTGGTGATGTTTGGGAAGTAATAGTCTACATCCACTAATCCAACTCTTGCGGCTTAAACACCGAAACCTTCTGCCTGCGTGTACCTTCCGTACAATTACCCGCATGAAAAGGTAGATCGCATTTGTACACCTGCTATAAGAAGGAGTGCGGCAGACGTCGTGGCATTGTAACCATACGAAATAAAGATAATTTGTGTTTACTATGCGCATTGGTTGCCAGTAAAGCACACGTAGACAAAAACCCTAATTATAATCGCAAAACAACAGGCTACGCAACTGATTCAAGAAGTGAATGTGATGATACCAGCAAATGGGCGTGGACTAGAAGAACTACTACAATTTCATAGGTATATTGAAGGATACAAAATAACCGTATATTTATGGTAGCAAAGGTCGTGACGTCAGGTTCCAGTGTGAGAGTGCAGAGAACCGTCTCAATTTATTATACCATGATGGTCATTACAGTGCCATAACATCGTTAACTGCAGCTTTTGCATGCAGTTATTACTGTGATGAATGCCATGCTTCTTTTGACCACAAAAATGATCATCGCTCTGGGAGTAAGTGTGCTGCATGTCGACAATTACCCCCATGCCCAAAAGAGAGAGGAGTCAAAGTTAACCGTGAAGAATGTAAAAGAATTTTTCGTTGTTAAATATGTTTGATTCGAGGTTGAGATCTCGATCCGAAAAGTCAACTTTAGACATGACTAGCCAGTCTATTTAAAAAAAAAGATAACGTCGTTTTCACGACGTTGGAGCCAGGCTACAACAGGCGCTGCTACCAGCAGTTCCTGGAGGAGCGGGCAGCTCGGGGAGAGCCGCTGTCACCAACGACGTCCCAGGAATTCCGGATACCGCCATCGATACCGTCACTGCTTGATCTACCGTTCGAGAGAGCGAGCAGTGACGCGCCACCTGCCGCCACCGCACAGAAGAGGAGACTGCAAAACAAGACGCGACCGCCACCGTTAGAAGGCATCACCCCTCTAGAAGACACGCCGTCCACCACCGCCGCCGCAGCCGCAACGGACAACACCGAAGAAGAGGCCAGCCCCAGATCTACCTGCCCCGACGACTTCGTGCTGCAAAAGAAGAAGCCTAAGAAGACACCGAAGGTTCGCCCGTCTACGCCGCCGCCCACGGACAACGAATTCCAGGCCCTGGAACCCTACACCGACAGCCCTGCAGCAATGGAGCAGACGACGCAAGAGGAGACCAGGGAGAAGGTGCCTCCGGTAATCCTTCGTCAGAAGGAGAACTGGATCGCGTTCTCACGAGAGATGGACCGACAGCGGATCGCCTTCACGAGGGCCAATGCCTTCAGCGAGGGAATCCGGATTCAGCCTGCCTCACTCCAGGACCGAGACAGGCTGATTAGGTATAGCAAAGAGCGAGCGATTTGCTAAGGTGGTGATACGCGGCGTACCCGTAGAGCTATCCGAGGTCGACGTTAGCTCAGAGATAAAATCGCAAGGTGTTAATGCTCTCTCTCTGTTTTTAGGATGAAGTAGCGAGGAAGCCCGATCCCCCTCGTGATGGTGGAGTTGCCGTCCGAGGACGGCAGGAAGAAAATCCGGGAGATGCAGCACGTCGCCCGCTTCCAGTCACCGTCGAGGATTTGCGGCGGAAATCCGACATCGGGCAGTGTCACCGGTGTCAAGGTTTCCGTCTCGCAGAGCGTAGCTGCAGGGCGGCAGCACGCTGTGTCAAATGCGCCGGCAATCACCACAGCAGGGAATGTACAAAACCCCGTACAGACCGGACAAAGTGTGTTAACTGCGGTGGGGACCACCCCGTCAGCTACAGGGGATGCCCGAAGTTCCCTCGACCTCCACAACGGAAGAAGACGGAAGAACATCAGAGACCGAAAAGGGTAATCATACAAAGGTTCGGAGCGAAGTCTGGTGCCCCAGATAAGTATACAGTATCGACAATTTAATTTATTCTGTTCTGTTAAAATCGATCATGTTTCACACAACTAACACATGTTTCTATTTATTTCAGATACGCAGGGCATCAGCAACCAGCCACAACCGAGCGACAACAGGACAGTCCACACAAGATACTCCAACATCACTATATCTTCACAACTCATCTTTTTTTTTACGAACGACCAACAATGCAAAGCACAACACTGTCAACAGGCAATCCACACGACCCACAACCCAACAACTTCGCAATCCACGCGCTGAAGAGGAAGAAGATTCCTGAACAGCGTACCACCAATACAACAATAATACACATTTATTATTATATTTAGTTTTAAGTGTGATATGTATTATAAAATGAATTGTTAATTTCTAACAATTTTAATAAACTTTGCTGAACTTGAGTGTTAAATATGTTTTGATAATCACAAGACATATAATATTTGTGCTCAAATTGTTGGTGTGAAAAATGTTTTGCTATATACCGCAACACCAGGAAGTATTTTGCGAAGAGGTATTTGTAAAATAAGTAACAGCCATACGGGTAGAGATCATCTGTGTTATATGTCTATAGATGAAGGGTTACCGAAAATAGCAGATACCGTGTTTGTTTTTTACCATTTGGAAACCATGCAGGAGAAAAAGGTGGAAAACGGTTCCCTTTTATACCAACCTAATCTCTGTTTGTCTGTAGTGTTGTGATATATGTATAGACGGAAAAAAATTGTATTTTTGTCAAAATTGTAGTTTTGGGCAACAAATACTGACGGAAAAGGTAATATCGGTATTTATGGGACATATTTTAAATATAATAAAAACATTAAAAATGACTCATAATGGTTGCGGTTTCAATCATCAGTTTATTTTAAATCATATATTAACACAGACAGATCTCACTCCTGAACTAATAATGCGCGGTACAAAATTGATTTGTATGTAAGGTTTCTAGATTCGTTAAACTACTTGCCGATGGCTCTTAGCAAATTACCAAAGGTGTTCGGTCTGACGGAGCTAAAGAAAGGTTATTTTCCACACTTATTTAACACGACAGAGAATCAAAACTATATCGGTCCAATTCCAGCCACAGAAACTTTCGACCCATGTAACCCCAGATGTAACGAGAGAGAAGCATTGTTAGCGTGGCATGCGGGAAAGGTGTCTGAAAACTATGTATTTGACACTCAGAAGGGGTATTGCATATCGGATGTTGACATATTAGCACAGTCTTGCCTTAAATTTCGACAACTGATGATAAAGTAGGGAAATGTCTGTCCGTTTACCGAAACCGTCACGTTACCGGGAGCATTTTTTAAAAACAAACACTATTGGACTAATACCAAAAGGTGGTTACAGACAACGTGCTAACCAGTAGATCGTAGCTACACGGTGGCTGTTGGTTGAAGAACGTGATCGTCAAATTAATGTAATACATTCCGCTAAACAGAAAGAAGCCAGAGCTGGAGGTGTAAAAGTCAATGGATTCTATGCCGAAACTAATCATGTATTTGAATTCCACGGGTGTTATTATCATGGTTGCCCTAGATGTTTCAAGCATAGGCGAAACATACCTTTACCAGATAATACACTGAAGAAGCTCGAGTATCGTTATGAAGCTATTATAGCAAAATCAAATAGAATGAAGGAGTTGAGATACACAGTTATCGAGATATGGCAGTATGATTTTCGTCTAAATTCTAGAGTTGTGTTTTCTGGTGGTCGAACCGAAAACGCAAAATTCTTTTATAAAGCAAAGGAAGGTGAACGAATAAATAATTCCGGAGCAGTATTGTAATCTTAATAGGTGTCGTAAAAATAAATCACCCACTTGTGATTAAATACTTCTAGCCCAGAGCTATAATTAGCTATGGAAAATAATGGATAACTAGAAGATTTTATGCCACTTTGCTCATGACTAGATTAATAGGTCCAGGTTCAATAACATTTGATTTGCTTATTAACAAAAATAGAATTGCTTAGATATTTCCGCTTTACAAAAAAAGGTGTTGCTTCAAACCTGAAAATAAATAATGTAATTTCGGACGCCAATTTGTTTTTAAGGAACAAATAAACCTTAAAAATAGAAAAGTCACAAAAACTCATGAAAATAACAAGTAAAAAGTAATGACAACAATGAGTTTTATTACGATACTTAATTTGATAATAATGGATGACCTCTTAAAAACTAATGTTAGTGATTCTTAATTAACTGCCTTAAACTATAATGTGAATTAATTAACAATATGAAATACCTGATGCAATTTCTTTTACATTTTGGGTGTCACTAGTACTTCAACAGATAAGGAGATGCCGTTTACCCATCACTTTAAATGTGTTGCGCAATTTTAATGGAAGCTGAAGTAAACATCAGATTGATATGCTGGTAATTCCAAACATATAGAAATTTCTGTATAAACCTCCAAACTGAATTGATTTTGCAGGATTCAAAGTAAAATATAATAATTGAATTCCCACTTCGTATTAGCAAAGGTATAGCATCATCTTGCAAAGTTAACGTTAAAATAAAATTAAACCCAAAGTAAAATAAGTGGTAATAGTATAACTAAAGTTGAGTTTAGTTGCCATATGGCATTCTAAATAAAAAATTTAAACAAAGCGAAAATGGCTTCTACTTAAACAAGTAGTTCTAGCAATGAATCAAGAGACGCTCAAAGTTGAAAGTAACCGTGCGCAATGACCGAAAATGACTCGAAGCGCGGAAAGGATGTGCAGTGAATAATAATTTAGTAAAAGAACTAAATAGAGATTTTACGCCAATAAGGTATGCAACTAACGCTACACGAAATGCACTTAAGTTGCCAATATGAATGTAAATTTGAAACATACATAAAAAGGTTTGTTACAGTATGATGTGCCATTAGGTCAATTTTTAAATGACTTCACCGATGAATTGGAAGATGAAGGTGTTGAAAGCTACACACAAACACACACAGACAGACGCGGTCTTTCCACTGACCAAAACAAATAACCTGTAAAAACTTTAACTTGATAGGTTGTCCCCTTGTTAAGTTATTTTGAATACGACCGGATGAACGTACAACCGGACGCTTGGATAAACGCACATTTAATTTTTTGTTGGCTTTTACCAAATCAGGAACCCTAAAACGTGTAATATTTGGGGGTGTGAAACACTTATGCTGACAATTGTGGTATTTTAAAAATATATAATAACTGCTACGATAAAGTAAATGTCAAACATGAATTATAGACGCCATAATGGTAGGCAACCTTTGTTAGCATTACGTTTGCTGCGGTTATCAGCAATACTTAAATTTTTGAATTTGAATCTTTAACAAGAAGTCTTTCGGAGATATCTTATAATTTCACATTTGATTATTTTAGCAAAAAGTTTTATAGCTGCTCGTCATATATTAAGTTTTTAAATGAATTTATTTTTAAAAATGACAACTTTAATTACTCTTTTATGAATAATTTTTTTTACTCACCCAACTATACCGTATTGTTTTCCTTGGTGGTTCCATTTTTAAGTATTTATCCAAAAAGATAACATGCACGTATACATTTGAAGTGCGAACTGATTTGTTACACTTTTGATTATCGTCAATTAAGTTTAATTGGCATTAATTAAAGAAGATTTCTTCTCAAAGTCATTGTCTTTCTCAGGGATTAATTACTTTATTTATGTCTGAGAATTTTATTTTGTTTGTATTATATTCAACAAATTCTAATAAATGTTGACGTAAATTGAATTATGTTAATAATATGGCAACATAATTTTGTACATGTTAACTTTAGTTATACAATAACAAGTGGAAATATACAATTTTTTTTCAATTGTGTGTTATATAAATTGCAACATATACAGGATATACTATACAAGAAAAAATATTATTGTGAAACACTTAAAATTCATGAATAGCATCAAAAAGCGCCATAAATTGGGCAAATTCAAAATTTATTCATCAATAATTCCAGTGACGCTGCACGTAAAAGGAGAGTGACAATTGGACCCCCTTATGCAATAAGGAACCAAACGCCAATATGTAGTTTTGAGTAATAATTTTCGAAAGAAATGTGTATTTAGAAAAATTATGATAAGTGCAGATATTAAACAGAATTAAATATTTAAATGATTTATTGTCTATTTAATGACGTTATCCAAGTACACAAAATAAGAAAAAAAAACTTAAAAATTCAACGAAAAAATGTCTCTTGGTCCTTTATTGCTAAATCTAAACATGTATTAATTTTCAAAACAACGATACAAAATGAAAATAATAACAACAAACACTGTTTTTTAATCGCTACCACTGTCCAATTCAAAATCCAGAGCTGCTACATTATATCTATCAATGTCTTCCTCCAGTATTGGATCTCCAGTTAAATGTAAATAAAATGTTTGATCTTCAGCAGGAATTAAATGCAAGTATGACGTTATATCATCCAATTTAGCCTGTGCTACTGGTTTTTCACGTGGCCAAAGAGGTTCCAAGTTGTTTAGAAAGATTATACTATTGTCTACATTTTTAGGTCTACCTTGCCTTTTTTTAATATTTATTTCAGAGTAGTCCGGTGCATTATGCATATTTTTAATAAAAATGCTGTAAGGTTTATCCTGTTGGATTTTAACTTTAATCTGCAGCTAGTTAATTTTTGTTTCATTTACGTCTTTCTTTCTGTTCGTAATCAGTTTTTCGATGTGTCCTGTCCCCACAAAGTCGTTTTTCTCTAAAAATACCGGAAAATATCGGATTCCTCTTCCTACATCCTTTACTGACGTTGGCATAGTCTTCATGAGAAAACAGCTTTTGTTGCCTTTTTAATGCGCATTCGATATCTCCGAAATCACTATCGTTAGGAAGAAATTAATGACCAGAAGTTAAAAATTTCAACTGAATGCTGTCCAAAGACGGGTTTTCTTCAAGCACACATTTCAACAGTAATATTATTTTTATATTACGATTTTGGCCCCCGCATGAGTCGCTCCAAAGGATGAGTCGCTTAACTGTTTCAGCAGCGTTGTTTTTAACATATTTTTTAATACAGGATCCCACTTCCTGGGCTACACGACCAGCCTGACCCTCTATCCAAAGATTACAGACAGCTTTGTTATTTTTGTCAGAGTGAATTCCGCAGTCATATAGCCATAACTGCCGCTTGTAAAATATAATGTTCGTAGTCAGACGAGGTAGGAAAAGTGTCTATTCCATGTCGAATGTCAGTGTTTCCAGTTCATTGTTTTCAAAAGCTTCTTTTACGTCAGCCACCATTTGTTTTCTTGCACATGCAGCTTCAAGCAAATGCGCGTCATGTTCTGATTTCAGTAGTTGTTTCTCCTCGATGCTGCTGGTACTCTGTGATTTGGCTTGAAAAGTATCACATTTATTACAGGTGTCCTTTTTGGGAGCTTTCGTCCTAAGGTTGAATTCTGTTAGGAATATTTTCCTATATAACTGGAAAAACTAATTCAATCATTTTTTTGAGTCTCTTCGTTATATAGCTTATACATAAGGGGAAGTGTTGTACCAACAGGCAAAAATTCTTGCTCATTTCTGTGTGCCCTACAGTAATGGGACTTATACCTCGGGAATTTATTAATGTGATTTATGACGCAATTTCTTTTATGTTCCGTCATTTTGTTGTGGCCACCAGCTATGCCCCGTTTATCAGAAACGGAAAGAGTTCTTACCTTGCTAAGAGAACTATTAACACGCTTCGTTGATATTTGCAACGTATTTATAAACATTTCCCTACATACGTGTACATTGTTTTGTAATGTGAAAAATTTTGCTTATTGGCATCATTCGAGTTCCTCTTTCTCTTCACATTTTGTTGTTTAACATGTGTAGATATAAAAGTGGTTTGACAGTTATAATCGGCTAGATTCCAATAGCTATTAAAGAAAACTCCCCTTTCATCAGAAGAGATTTTTAAATGGCACTGAGTCTTGCATGTACATTCAAAATCTCTATATTTTTGCTATTTACAAACTGGCCTTTTGCAGAGTAGTGCGGTTTATTTCTATTGCAATTTTTCTTCCTAAGCTTTCGATCTTGTCCTGCACATTTTCGTTTTCTGCCCTTCTTTGGCCTACCTTTGTGAACCTCTGGGTCTGCAAGTATTTCAGGTTCTTCTATAGCTTCTGTGGCTGTATCTGCTTCATCTAACAGACTACTATTTGAAGGTCAATTTGGGTGATAATCCCTGTCCCTAACAGAATCATCAGAGTCCTCGAAACATAAATCCTCTTCACTATCGGTTGCAGTATTTGTCACAGTGGAGGTTCCAGCATATGGAGGGATACTGTTGTTGGTCGAACTTTTAATAATTTCAACATTTTGCAATAACAATTACAATTATACCAAACGCCAAATATTCAAAAATCGCGCTGAATTTATTAAAATAATACATACGAATATAAAAACATTACTTTTTGGAGGTTAGATATGCATAACGTATCAAAATACCTTTGTTAGTTAATACAAAATAACTTACCCGATCAGAATTGGTAATTGCAGCATATTGCGTTTCTTTTGTAAGAAGTGAAACTACATACTTTCCTTTATTTATTTTAAAACCGTTGATAAAATACCGAGTTTAAGAACACATGCAAATGGTAACACGAAAATTATCGTTTTGCATTAAGGAACCAACAATTGGATCTTTATTGCAGCAAGGAATCTTGCCAATATAATTTTTTGAATTGGTGAAATTTAAAAACAGAGGGCGCTAGTGTTCAAAATTCTATTGGTTTCTTATTGCAAAATGTACTTTATTGTATTCTTTATTCGGCGACTAATTCAGCGCGATTTTTGAAATTTTGGCGTTTGGTTCCGTATTGCATAAGGGGGTCCAATTTAAGGTTACTGAGATCATTTCTAGTTTGGCCCACATATCTGGCGATAATATAAAATTATTTCGTTTGAGTCGACCTAAAACTGATAATAAACTTAGGCCTGTAATAGTAATCTTAAGTTCTAGTAACCATGCTTTAGCAATTTTAAAAAATAAAAGCAAATTGAAGGAAATGAAAAGTCCTGTATCTATTTCTGCTGATGGACTCCTTTGCAGAGAGATCATTTAACAAGATTACACGCGTAACTTACAGACAGATCATCAAAAGGTGAATCTAACTTAACAATAAAATATGTGAATGGAGGACCGAAAATGGTTCGTGAATCAAAAAACTAAAAAATAGTACTTGTTATAGTGCACTCCGATGCCATTTTCAAAATGTGCGTGTTTACGTTCGAAAATGTCTGAATTTCATGTATCACTTTTAGAATGTGAGTTTGATATAATTGGAATTGTCGAATCTGCATTGTCTAATTAGATATCCTCATGTGAACTTGTTACGGCTTCGTATAATACAAGTAGTACCGCGACACCTTCCGCCGCCGTCTTGGATTTTGACGTCACAAAGATGCCCCACGTGGGAGACCATATTTTCCACCCCTAAGGTTTCTTTTCAGAGGTTTTTTTCAACCCCTAATTATTTTTGTTTTTACTCGCTCACGTGTAGGACGCGTTTTTTCCACCCCTATGGTTTCTTTTCGGGGTCAACCCTTGATAGAATTTCAATGTTGTATTAAGAGCCTTTTTTGACAGTAATTTTGTACTTGCTCTCGTAAGGGGCAGATGTAGGTCTTGGGTTTGGTCTTGGGCTGGGGTTGGACCTAGAGCTGGTCTTGGACTAGGACTAGGTCTTGGACTTGGGCTAGGTCTTGGGGATGGTCTTGGAGCTGGTCTGGACTAGGGCTTGGTCTTGAGGTTGGTCTTGGACCTGGAGTTGGGGTTTATAAATAAATAATTCTTTCTGTTTATCTGTTTTATTATTTATTCCTTATACGCTTAGAATAACTTATTCTATATTGTTTAGATTCAGGTCTACTTAACACATTGTAACACCTGTCTCTAACTATTTTTCTATCATTATACACAAAAAGGGAGTCTTTACTATTACTAAGTACCATATCTTTCATCGCTTCAAAGTTTATAACACGTGAGTTCTTATAGTTTAAGGTAATACCCTTCACTTCACACACTGATTTAATTGCCTGTTCAAACGATGAGTTGAGAGTATTCATACAGAATCTAGGTGACCAAGATGAAGAACCTTTAAACCCACGAGACGCGCTAATACTTCGTATTATTGTAATTCTAAAGCACATAATTTGTAAATGTAGTAAATGTTTGGTAAATATACTGAAAATTTTGTAAATAAATAGTAAATGTAGTGAATATTATAAATACTTTTTAAATATTGTAAATCATTTGTAAATTTGGTAAATAATCTGTAAATAGTAAATGTGGTGTACAAGACTGCAGATAGTGGTCAACCCCTCGACTTTTTATCATGAATGTGACGGCGTTAACGAGTAAATTATGTGTTATGACGGGTGCTCGTTATACCCCTATGTAAATAAATACTGTAAGTATCCTGTAGGTCATCCGAGAATTCATGTAGGTCTAGATTGTAAGAACATTTCATTGAACACGGAGGAGGGTTTAATTAAATGTCGACTCTAATCTCTATCACCCTGTTTTGCCGCTAAAAATGCATAGCAAGCTGAAATTTTTGTTATGTAGAACTTGCGGTGCTGAGTTAAATGAAATGGAGTGTGAGCATAATGAGACCGAGCGCAGTTTCGTTGGAACGTTTGTAGCTGACGAGCGGCGTAAAGCTATCTCTAAAAACTATAAAATCCTGGATGTTTTTGGAGTTTGGGAGTATGAGGTAACCACATACGACAAAGCCACGAAACAAGGTGGGCTGTTTAGTGGCTACATCGATAATTTCCTGAAACTCAAGTAGGAGTGTTCAGGGTGTCCTAGCCATTGCACGTCAGAAGCCACGAAATTGAGTTACGTAACAGAATATTATGAGAAGGAGGGAATTCGACTAGGCGTTAATAATATTAAGAAAAACCCCGGTTTAAGGTACTTGGCTAAACTAATGCTGAATTTTTTTTGGGGTAAGTTTGGTCAACGCGAAAATTTAACCCAGTGCAGTATTGTATCTGAGCCAAGGGACTTTTTCAAATTGTTTACCGATCCATTGGTTCAGGTACAATCTATAATACCTATTAATGATAATGTGGTAGTTGTAAATTGGGATAGACCTGAAAGTGAAGGTGAATCATAAAAAACTATTAATGTGTCCATATCCGCTTACACAACAGCTCATGCACGTTTACCTGGAGAAACTAGTTCGCCGCGTTCTGTATTATGATACAGACAGTGTCATATTTGTCACTAAACCCGACGACTGGAATCCAACTTGCGGAGATTTCCTTGGTCAGATGACCAGCGAATTGGAAGCGTACGGCGAAGGAAGCTATATAGCCGAATTTGTTAGTGAAGGACCGAAAAACGACACTTATAATTTGAAGCGATGAAAGATATGGTGCTTAGTAATAGTAAAGACTCCCTTTTTATGTATAATGATAGAAAAATAGTCAGAGACAGGTGTTACATTGTGTTAAGTAGACCTGAATCTAAACAACATAGAATAAGTTATTCTAAGCGATGGAGAATTGAGAACTTTGATACTCTTCCATTTGGGTATAAGGAATAAATAATAAAACAGATAAACAGAAAGAATTATTTATTTATAAACCCCAACTCCAGGTCCAAGACCAACCTCAAGACCAAGCCCTAGTCCAGACCAGCTCCAAGACCATCCCCAAGACCTAGCCCAAGTCCAAGACCTAGCCCTAGTCCAAGACCAGCTCCAGGTCCAACCCCAGCCCAAGACCAAACCCAAGACCTACATCTGCCCCTTACGTGAGCAAGTACAAAATTACTGTCAAAAAAGGCTCTTAATACAACATTGAAATTCTATCAAGGGTAGACCCTGAAAAGAAACCATAGGGGTAAAAAAACGCGTCCTACACGTGAGCGAGTAAAAACAAAAATAATTAGGGGTTGAAAAAGGCCTCGGAAAAGAAACCTTAGGGGTGGAAAATATGGTCTCCCACGTGGGGCATCCTTGTGACGTCAAAATCCAAGATGGCGGCGGAAGGTGTCGCGGTACTACTAATACATTTAGATGTAACCGTAACTTTGAAATTACCAAAAATAGATGGGGTGGTAGTGTTTTACTAGCTGTAAAAAAGGAAATAATATGTAATTCGATAGATACTTATTAATTAAGCGATTTAATCTTTCTAGTGATAAAAATGAATACAAAAGTTTCAGAAAGTTAGTCAAGCAACGAATTCGTGTAATTGTTATCTATTGACTATTGAGCAAAGGTTATCTACCGATACTACTAAACAGTTTTGGCCATTCATTCGTTCTAAAAGGAATAACTCAAGAATTTCTGATGTCATAAGGTATAATTATGAAACTTATTCAACTCCTATTCTAATAGTGAATGCGTATATTTCTCTAAAGTGTATTGTCCTGCTACAGCCGCATGTACTTCGCAAGTGGAGTGCAGTATGCCGTGTATTCATCTACCCAGTGCTACTGAACATATGGTAGTATAAGCTATCGCTAAATTAGCAAACAAAGAAACACCTGGAAGTGACGGAGTGCCTTCCTTTTTAATTCGTGATTGCAAGGATGTATTTGCATTACCTTTACGCATTATATTTACCATATCTTTGGAAAAAAATTGATTCCCAGATGTCTGGAAAATTAACAGAATTTGCCCAGTTTCAAAGCGTGGCGATTTTGCAGAGATTACTAAATAGACCGATAAGTATTTTATCGAATTTTTCAGAGGTATTTGGAATAGTCCTTTATGACCATATTTATTCACAAGTAAGAAATTATATATCGTTACACCAACATGGATTTATGCAAAATAGGTCAACTGTGACCAACCTTGCTTGCTTCACGGACTATGCGTTGCATGTCTTAGACAATCATGGCCAAGTTGATGTAATTTATACTGATTTTTGTAAAGCGTTCGACAAGATCAGTTATTCTATGCTAATTGGTAAGTTATGTAATTTTGGTTTCAGTGAGCCGCTTCTTCTCTTTTTTTCTCCTACCTAACCAATCGATTATAGTATGTGTGTTTTAATAACTTTGCGTCGGACTCATTTACTGCTTCGTCAGGGGTACCCCACAGATCATACCTGAGCCCATTGTTATTTTTATTATTTATCAATGATATTTCTGGTCTAATGCCATGCAATCATCTTTTATTTGGTGATGACCTTAAAATTTATTGTAAAATCACTTCTGTGAGTGACTGTCTAGCCCTTCAAGAACAATTAATGGTTGTTCATAACTGGTGTCAAAGTAATTGCCTGTATTTAAACATTTCCAAATGCAAAATATTATATTTTAGTAAAAAAAGGAACTTACTCTACTACAACTATTCGGTAGATTCGTTCCCCTTATCCCGGGTTTCTGATACCAAAGATCTAGGTGTAATGTTTGATCAGCATCTAAGCTTTTCGAGTAATATTCAGGCCATATACCTAGATGCAAAAAGAATGCTGGATTCATATTTAGTAACACCAAATCGTTTCATTATACTCAAACTATTTTCTTGCTATACTTTTCACTAGTTCTGTCTAAACTGGAGTACTGTAGTCTTATATAGTACCCTATCTGTCACAAACATGTAAATATGATGTTAAGCGGAAATTCTTGAAATACGCTTCCTTTATGATTGATAGTATCTATCCGGCGAAGGGCTATCCTCAGGAATATCGCCTAAGTCGTTTCCAACTTCCATTATTACAACGCAGACGTAAATACTACAGCATGAGATTTTTATATGGCCTACTTAACAACCGAATTGACTGTCCTTTTCTTCTATCATCCCTTAACTTTTCTGTATCCAATCGTTTATCAAGATTCCCTATAACCTTTGTTGATCCTATTCGAAAGACCAACTCATTATAAAACGCGCCTACTTATGTAATGTCATTAAATTTTAATACTATAGGTGCTAATATTGATTTAAATATCGCAACACTTAACGATCTATTGAGCAATATCACATAATGCAATAATTTTTCTCTTTCCTGTTTAATCTCTTTTCTCCCTCCCCAATTCATGTATATTAACAATGTTGTCAAGTTATTATATAAACTTGTTTTAGTTGTAGTTTAATATGAAGTTTGTTTTACACTTATGCACTTAGTTTAGTTTTATTTGTTCTTTAATTGGATGTTTTTTCCGTTGAGCAATAAAGTATTGTTATTATTATAACATCGACATCTAAGTGCATGATATTGTATAGTTATCAAAATACATGATTTTATTTTATATATGCATATTAACTTTAATTATAATATGTAACATACTGTATCCCATGATGATTCTGTTTTCTTTTGTTTTAGAGTGCTATTTTGTTTTTGCTTGCAATTGTATTTAATTTTTCATAAGATACTTGATTTTGACTATTTTTAGCTTATTTTATATCTTTATGTACGTATTATAAGTAGGCTAACAACTCCACTATAACATCTTCTATGTGAAGAGGAACAAGTAGCGTTACACGTTGTGTTCGAAATCACTCGCTTGTTTATGTACGCTGATATATGTAAATATATATATATATATATATATATATATATATATATATATATATATATATATATGTATATATATTGGGTAACTGACCCAGTAATGGACACCCTTTGCACTTTGACAGAGTGTAAAAATTCAAATATCCACGTAATTTCTTTTTTTTTAATTCTCAGTATATGCATAATTTATGTACATTTTGAGTAGTACAAAGTAGCTTAGGATTTATTTATATTTATAATTTTTATAATATATTTATTAAAAATATATCAGTTTAGCTAGTAATGGACATAGATGTGCGAGTAATAGTCAGCATCTGCATCAATAATGGACGTTGCAGAAATTTTAATATATTTATTCATATTTAGCAATTACGTATAATCCACATTCCAATTGAAGTGGACTTTCATCACTTATATCCATGTCATCATCATCATTATAGGTAATCTCTTCAGAATCAGATGAGGTGTCATATGCTAGTTCTTCTATCTTTTTGGGCATGGTTTTTCTTTGCTTACTGTCCTTTTTCTGATTATCATAAAAATCTCTATAAGATTTATCAGACACTACCATGGGAAAAGATACTACCATGAGAAAAGATGTTCTTTTCCTTTTTGGTGCAGCTTCTTTCTCTGGGGTTTTAGGGAACATCAAAGAGCGTTTAAAAGGTGTGGGCACCTTTCACCCGAACTTAGATTTTTCTTTATATTTTTTAATTCCTTTACCAATAGGTGAACTATTATTTTTTTGTTCAATATCAGTTCTGCTTGGACCAGGGAACGAGTTATTTCTTCGTTCAATATTAGTAGTACTTGGACCAGGGATGGAGTCATTATTTCTTTGTTCATTATCACTTATATTTTCTTTATTAACATCATCATAAATTTGTGGGCTCGCTTGGGAAGTAATACCTCGCTCATCAAGTAAACCTGATGTAGCATTGTCAGCCGTCGGAGCATAGGATATGCTATTCCTTTGATCTATGCAATTTTCAACAGTTTTTGTTAAATCTCTGTTACCACGAGTGTCACTATTATCCATTTTTGTAGATTTCAGTTCAACGACATCATGTTTTAAATTAAACCAAACATTATAAAGATTCAATGATGCTATGTTTCCATTCCAATTGATTCCTGCATTAAATACTTCACGAAAATTACGAAGATCTTCTTCACTGATCTTTTCCTCAACGGCAATTAGAACCTGATTTTTAAATGAAAAGTTATTATTACGACTTGCTGCAGTTGGAAAATTGATTGGAGTTCGGTTTGGGATACACTTTGATTTGTCTACATTATTTTTATCAAACGGAAAAATACCACTCTTTCTAAAACCATGCTTTATTGTTTTTTCATATTCTTCAAAAACTGTACTAGGTACGGAACCAAATGTATAGCGCGTCACATCCTTTGGAAAATTGTCAAATTTCCATTTTCTGACTGCTGATACCCATCCTGATTTTAACGGTTTGAATATTGCAACATCCGCTGGTTGCATTATGTGGGTAGTGTTTGGGGGCAATGCAATTAAAATAATTCCGTTATCGTCGCAAAAATGGCTCACTTGTTGTGTAAGATGTGAACGATGACCATCTACAAAAATAGGTGTCCATTATTGAAATTAAACGTTTTAATAATGGACACCCCTGAGACCATTATTAATGCAAACGGAATATTATTGTATGAGTAATGGACACCCACCCTAAAACAAAAATTTGCATAATGCCGACTAATATTTTAAGAATATGTTATTTATACCCTTACCCATAAGTACGTTAGTATTAATACATACGTCAAAACTATTTTTGTACGGTATCCTTTACAAAAAATTGCAAACAACTCACCAACTCAAGCGGCACATAAATTAGCTGTTTATTGGTCATCCATATTGAAAATATTTTACAACTGACAGCACAATGAAAGTGGCTTACTTCAGAATATTGCCAACGATAGAAAATGAAATACCCTACAATCTATGACTTACGACATAACAATATTGGCACTAATTTTCAAAATTCTTGTTAATTAATATTCAAAGTGTCTATTACTGGGTGGTTACCTTTATATATATATATATATATATATATATATATATATATATATATATATATATACAGGGTGTCCAGTTTAAGATGAAATGCATGGGGATATTGGAAACCGTTAGAGATACGAAGATGGTTAAATGGAGAAAAGTTGCGTCATTATATGCCCAAGAAGTAACCATGGTTACATGTCAAAAATCCTTCCATTTACTATACACAGGGTGATAACTGAAAATATGCGTTTTCTAAAAATCGCTATATCTTGTTTCTTGCAAGAGATACATCCACGATTTTTGCAGGATGGGGTAACAGGTAGCGAGGATTTCAAAATGATTTTGAAAAAATCTAGGCCTACTAGATTTTGAGATAATGCACGCAAATTTCGATTTTCTTATGGACGCCATATTGGATTTTTGCATTTTGAATTCTTCATAAAAATGCTTTTCAACCATATATCATATGTTTATAATCTGCCAATGAGAAAGTGTCAAATTACACAATTAAATTTATATCAAAGCAACCTTGACATATTATGTATTTTAATTAAATGAAAATTAATCTACAAATTAAACTAACTATTGAGAACAATATTATTGATTATTAACATAAATCATAATAATAAAAGTGACAAAAACAACAAAAATAAAATTTAATATTATACTGAATTTTACTATTAATTAATCAAATGCTCGAATAAACCTCCATTCTCTTGCAATAATTGAATCGATGGTTGATTGGCAAAGGCCTAGTTTGATATATATTTAATTGTGTAATTTGACACTTTCTCATTGGCAGATTATAAACATATGATATATGGTTGAAAAGCATTTTTATGAAGAATTCAAAATGCGAGATGATAAGAACTCTTGTGATGCAGTGCTAACTCGATGCAGATGGTGTTTGCAGGAGAATAAAGGTTTATTCGAGCATTTGATTAATTAATAGTAAAATTCAGTATAATATTAAATTTTATTTTTGTTGTTTTTGTCACTTTTATTATTATGATTTATGTTAATAATCAATAATATTGTTCTCAATAGTTAGTTTAATTTGTAGATTAATTTTCATTTAATTAAAATACATAATATGTCAAGGTCGCTTTGATATAAATTTAATTGTGTAATTTGACACTTTCTCATTGGCAGATTATAAACATATGATATATGGTTGAAAAGCATTTTTATGAAGAATTCAAAATGCAAAATCCAATATGGCGTCCATAAGAAAATCGAAAGTTGCGTGCATTATCTCAAAATCTAGTAGGCCTAGATTTTTTCAAAATCATTTTTGAAATCCTCGCTACCTGTTACCCCATCCTGCAAAAATCGTGGATGTATCTCTTGCAAGAAACAAGATATAGCGATTTTAGAAAACGCATATTTTCAGTTATCACCCTGTGTCTAGTAAATGGAAGGGATTTTTGACATGTAACCATGGTTACTTCTTGGGCATATAATGACGCAACTTTTTCTCCATTTAACCATCTTCGTATCTCTAACGGTTTCCAATATCCCCATGCATTTCATCTTAAACTGGACACCCTGTATATATATATATATATATATATATATATATATAATATATATATATATATATATATATATATATATATATATATATATAATTGTGACTCATGAGTATATGTTAAAATTTGGACCAAGTTTTGCTCAATATTCATTTTGATACATCAGTTTCGTTGTGGACGTTCTGGGCGTAGCAAATTGATGCTCTTGATGATCAAGAACTATATACTATGGTCGATGAATGGTTAACATTTAGGTCGTATTTTGCCTAAAATATATATCTATATACAAATTTCAGTGCGGCAAAATTGATTGCTGCGAGATCCAAGGCTCATTATTAAGACCCACAAGTATTACGCCAAATCTATATTTATGCACCAATTCTGTGAGTCGAGAGAAAATTGATTGCATGAACAAGAACTAAATTACATGAACCATGTGTTCGTTGTCGACGCGGAAAATTGGTTTCTGGCCATGCTGTAGAGTTAAATTTCGTAGTTCATCAGTTTTGATTAACAGTCGGCCGAATTCTGCCCAATATTTATAATTATACACAAATTGCGTTGGTGTCACAGCAAACTTGATTGCCTCAATGGGTTAAATTTTGTTCAAATCTGTATTTATGCATAAATTTCATTGGGTTCGCTGAAAAAGGAATTGCATCGAAACTTAGGGTCGAAATTCTGTGGCTCATCGGTATTGGCAATAGTGTTAGCAGATTGTTGCCCAAAAATTTATCTTGATATAACAATTACGTTCTGTACACGGCCAAACTGATTTTCTTGATGACTAAAGCTAAGTTCTGTGGTCCATACGTATTAGTAAGTATTTTAACCGATTACTGCCCATAATCTATATTTATACACCAATTTCGTTGAAACGACGGCAAAATTGATTGACTTGACGACGAAGAGCTAAATTATATGTTGTAGTTCATAGCGCCGTAAATCCCACATAACCCAAATGCTTCTTCATGTTGTTAGATAAATTCAAGAAGTAGGAAAGCATTCGGAAATTGCAGACATTGCTGCTGATTCAAAGGCGGATTTAAATTTGGCGATAATGCCATTATCGCTTCAAACATTTGAACGTAAGTTTAACGTTGCTTGTTAGGCAGCAGTGCATAAAGTATCGGATGCACCCCTCCATGCTTTTCTACCATAATGACGTACACCTGACTAAACAATCTCGGTGGAATGGAAAATGTCCCACCGACAAACCATGTTTGTGATGTTTGTCTTCACTCCATCTCCAAAACAATACACCCTATGCATGTCTGATAACACAAGCTTCCTTTCTCGATGAATTACCTAGAGCTAACTTTTCAAACATAGTTTACACACAAACACTCACGACATCTATATATATATATATATATATATATATATATATATATATATATATATATATATATATATATATATGGTTATTGGCAGTATTATAAACATGCGACTGAAAGAAATGAATTTTGTTGAGCGTCCCACGCTTTTATTTTTAGTCATAAAAATTTTTGATCACAGTTTGGTGCAACGAAAAAAAATATTTTCTCCTTTTTCGTGCACTTTCTACGCGTAAAGAAAATAGTGGTTTTTAAAAAAGTTTCCTTTTTCATAATACTATTTTTATATCTATTAAAAGTGTTTTATGAAATTACATTCTCTCACATACTCACATTATGGACAATGCACTGTACACTCAATGCTAGTCCCTCTCTCTCTCCCTCTCCCTCTCCCTCCTCCCTCTCCCTCTCCCTCTCCCTCTCCCTCTCCCTCTCCTCTCCCTCTCCCTCTCCCTCTCCTCTCCCTCCCTCCCTCTCCCTCTCCCTCTCCTCTCCCTCCTCCCTCTCCCTCTCCCTCTCCCTCTCCCTCTCCCTCTCCCTCTCCCTCTCCCTCTCCTCTCCTCTCCTCTCCTCTCCCTCTCCCTCTCCTCTCCCTCTCCCTCTCCCTCTCCTCTCCCTCTCCCTCCCTCTCCTCCCCTCTCCCTCTCCCTCTCCCTCTCCCTCTCCCTCTCTCTCCCTCTCCCTCTCTCTCCCTTTCCCTCCTCTTATATATATATATATATATATATATATATATATATATATATATATATGTCGTGAGTCTTTGTGTGTAAACTATGTTTGAAAAGTTAGCTCTAGGTAATTCGTCGAGAAAGGAACGTTGTGTTATCAGACATGCATAGGGTGTATTGTTTTGGAGATGGAGTGAAGACAAACGTCACAAACATGGTTTGTCGGTGGAACATTTTCCATTCCACCGAGATTGTTTAGTCAAGTGTACGTCATTATGGTAGAAAAGCATGGAGGGGTGCATCCGATACTTTATGCACTGCTGCCTAACAAGCAACGTTAAACTTACGTTCAAATGTTTGAAGCGATAATAGCATTATCGCCAAATTTAAATCCGCCTTTGAATCAGCAGCAATGTCTGCAATTTCCGAATGCTTTCCTACTTCTTTAATTTATCTAACAACATGAAGAAGCATTTGGGTTATGTGGGATTTACGGCGCTATGAACAACAACATATAATTTAGCTCTTCGTCGTCAAGTCAATCAATTTTGCCGACGTTTCAACGAAATTGGTGTATAAATATAGATTATGGGCAGTAATCGGTTAAAATATTTACTAATACGTATGGACCACAGAACTTGGCTTTAGTCATCAAGAAAATCAGTTTGGCCGTGTACAGAACGTAATTGTTATATCAAGATAAATTTTTGGACAACAATCTGCTAACACTATTGCCAATACCGATGAGCCACAGAATTTCGACCCTAAGTTTCGATGCAATTCCTTTTTCAGCGAACCAATGAAATTTATGCATAAATGCAGATTTGAACAAAATTTAACCCATTGAGGCAATCAAGTTTGCTGTGACACCAACGAAATTTGTGTATAATTATAAATATTGGGCAGAATTCGGCCGACTGTTAATCAAAACTGATGAACTACGAAATTTAACTCTACAGCATGGCCAGAAACCAATTTTCCGCGTCGACAACGAACACATGGTTCATGTAATTTAGTTCTTGTTCATGCAATCAATTTTCTCTCGACTCACAGAATTGGTGCATAAATATAGATTTGACGTAATACTTGTGGGTCTTAATAATGAGCCTTTGGATCTCGCAGCAATCAATTTTGCCGCACTGAAATTTGTATATAGATATATATTTTAGGCAAAATACGACCTAAATGTTAACCATTCATCGACCATAGTATATAGTTCTTGATCATCAAGAGAATCAATTTGCTACGCCCAGAACGTCCACAACGAAACTGATGTATCAAAATGAATATTGAGCAAAACTTAGTCCAAATTTTAACATATACTCATGAATCACATAATTTAGCTCATTGTCATCGAACAAAAAATCCTGTCGTGGCTCCAACGAATTGGTGTATAAATGTAGATTTTACACAATATTTTGCACTAATGCTGACAAACACTCATTATCCACATAATTTATCCCTTGGACAGCGATGGAATCCATTTTTTCCGCGTCTACAACAAAGTCGGTGTATCAACGGGCAGAATCCAGTCCAAACGCTAAACAACACTCATGGGTCATATAATTTAGCTCTTGCTGACAAAAATTGATGGGGTACAGAATTTAAACCTTGATCATCGAAAGATTGGTGTATCAACATATAGTTAGGGAAAAATTTAACACAAATACTAATCAACACATGGGTCACATGATTATCTTCATCATCGAAACAATCAGTCTTGTCTAAATTTGTGTAATATTCGGTACAATGCTAGCATGGGTCACAAAATTTAGCCATTAGTTCTCGCGGCAATCGATTTTGCCGTGACCGCAACAAAATATTTGAATATATACTTTTTTACCTAATATTGGGCGTAAATGTTGACCAACATCCATAGATCCTACAGTTTTTGGTCACTGACTTAATTTGCTACGTCCAGAACGTAATTCGTATATCAACATAGATTTTTGAAAAAAATTTGCACAAATTCTGATCATCACTCATGGGTCCCAAAATTTAGCCCCGAATCCGATGACATTAAGGAATAAATATAGATCTTAGACAGTATTCGGCTCGAATGCTAACCAGAACTGACGGACTACAGAATTTAGCTTTTGGTAATTGAATCAAAACAAATTTTGGCCAAAATTTAGCCCAAATTATGACTTACACTCATGGGGCACATTAATTATTTTTTCGTCATCGAGGATATTAATTCTGTTGTACTCCAACGAAATTGGTGTATAAATATAGATTTTGGGTGAGACTCGGCTGAAATGCACACATGGAATATAGAATTTGGCTTTTGATCATCAACAAAATCAATTTTGCATGCAATTTTTTCGCAAAAGTTTCACTTCTAGATCACAACTTTTCAGTGACCTCGAAAAAATTGGTGTATACACAATAAATATAGATTTTTGGCAGCGATCTTCTCAAATGCCGAGCAACACGCATGACCACAGAATTTAACTACTAATCGTCAAGAAAATCAATTTTGCCGCTTCCAAAGCGTAATTAGTATATCAACATGAATTGTTGAGCAAAATTCTATCAACATTTTGACCTACACTGAAGGGTCACATTATTTAGCTATTGGGCATCAATGTAATCCATTTGGCAGCGAATTCAACGTAATTGGTGTATAAATATCGATTTTGAGCAAAATTTAATGTAAATTTTAACAGCAGAATTTAGCTCTTAGTCATCGAGGCAATCAATTTTGTCGTGGCCCCAACGAAATGTTTATGCATAGTTATAAATTTCTGGTAAAACTTACCCCAAAATGAAAGCTAATACTCATAGGGTCACGTAATTTAGGTCTTGAACATCAAGATAATCAATTTTCTTTGTGACCCCAACAGAATTGGTGTATAAATATAGATTTTGGGTAATGTCGGCCCAAATGCTAAACAAAATCTATGAACCACAGGATTTAGTTGTCTATCATCGAAAGAGTTCATTTTGAAGCGTCCTGAACCAAATTGGTGTATCAACATAGATTCTGGGCAAAGTTTAACTCAAATGCTAACAAACCCTTGTATCGCATTATTTAGTGTTCAACAATGAGGCAATCATATTTTGTCGTGACATCAACAAAATTGATGAATATAGATTTTGGATAATATTCGTCCCGAATGCTGACCCACACTCAAGGGGCACAAAATTCTGTGCTTAACTCTCGCAATCAATGTTGCCGTAAATATAAATTTTAGACAATATTCGACCTACATGTTGACCACCATCCATGGACCATAGAGTATAGTTCTTGATCATCGAGACAATCAATTTGGTACCTCCAGAACGAAATTAGTGTATCAACATGGATTTTGGGCAAAATTTTGCCCAAATTCTGACCAACACGAATGGCTGATCAAAACTGATGTAACTTTTGGTCGTCGAAAAAAACAATTCTGGTGCATCAAAACAAATGTTGCCTAAATTCTAACTTACACTTATGGATCACATAATTTAGCTCTTCGTAATCGAGGCAATCAATTCTGCCGTGGCCCCAACAAAATTGGTGTATAAATATAGATTTAGCTCTTGGTAATCTAAAGATTTTCTTTTGGCGCAGCCCCAGGAAATTTGGTGCGTAAATATAGGTTTTGGGCAACAAAAAGTTGTTGCACAGGTAGAATACAGGAGGTACCTATCAAAGTTGGTGCTATAATTTAGCTAACCACGCATTTTTTGGGCAGAAATTTAGCTGAAGGGCTCAATTTTGAATGAAGAAATATGTGTTACGGTTTCGTACACACGTTGTGGAAACATCCTGTATAATATGGCACTTTTTTTATCTCCTTCTGCTCTTGAAAAATCTAAATCATTAAGAACGAAAAATTAATATTGCACTTTTCTGCCCACTTTACTGCTCTTTAAATCTATTAGAATTATTTAAGATGTGTTGGCGAAAGCGATTTTATAATGGAAAATAAAACTAACCCACCTTGTAAGTAAATGGAACCATATCACTTTATAAAGCGTGTAATTTTCAATCTCGTAATCTTAAATAACATGTAGGCAACTTACATTACAGAGCTGTACAACTAGTTGCATAACCAATTGTATGTATTTAATAGAAAAATTGAAATCATCAATAAACAAAAATAAATTACGCAATTATGTAATTACTATTTTGTGTTAACTCTAAAGAGATATTACTACATTAATGGAATTGCCTACAGTAAGTTGTTTAATTTGCGCTCATGGGATTTTTTTTCAAAAAATGTGGGTAAAAGGTAAACGACATTGCAATAAATTTCATTCATTTCTAACGAAGTTGATGTCATACAACTCAACTTGATTACTTTTGCATATTAAATACAAATGAAAAGTTCAGCACATCCTGTCTAAATTTTTGTTTTCATAATTTTTGAAGTATGAAATTTGAGAAATCCTCAAAATAATATTTTGCAAGTAATTAAAGTAAATCCACAAAAAAAGCGAACCGTAGTACTAATTCTAATTTTAAGTTACTTATTGTAAATAAACATTACACAACTTTTGTAATTGCTAACGTTATAACAAATAAATAGTGTATCGTGAGAATAGTTGAATATTCAATAATTACTAATTAATAAGCTAAATTTATAAAGTTGTTGACCGGAGGCAAAACTGACATTGACCGCTTGAATTTGTTATTTACTCGTGTACGGTTGTCTTGCGTAATTTCCAATGTTTACATTGATTTACCCACTTCACCATAAACCTAACACATCGTATAAAAAAGATAAAGTTAAGAGTAATTAGTTGTTGACATTATCTACAATTATTATTACAAAAAACACACCGAATTCTTGTGACATTTCGCCTTAATTGTTTTCCAAAAAAATGCACGACAGCATATAAAAAAATTAGAAAAGTGAGTTAAATTTATGAATCAAAATGAAAGAGGCACAAAATAATTAACAATCAGTGCACAAGATTAAGACGAAATTGTCTAAGATGTTATAAGAGTAGTTACAAACGACAAGCCTACACCAAATAAAAAAAATAAAAAAAACAACTGTTGAGCATATTTTTAATACAATTTTATATAGTATTTTACTACTAATTGAGCCCTAATTATTTGAATACAGACTGTTTTTACCCAAAAAAACTTACTGTTGAATTTACTGAAATTCGGGACCTGGGTCTATTTATATTTTAATATTTTAATGGTCTACAAAACGTGACTAGAACGCTGACAACCATTCTGCCGTCTGTTCTCATTCCGCCGAATTTCAATATTGGACCATTACGCCGAATATGACCAAAACGCCGAAGATCATTTCGCTGAATGCGCCCAGTTTTAATATTAGGCTACTGCGCTGACAATGACTAAAGCGCTGAATGCCCAAACAGCCGAATGCTCAAAACGGCGTCGCGATTATTTTATAGGTCCAAAATGCCGAAACTTAAAAATGTAGGATTCGACACCGTCACCAGTTTTTTTTAAAGATGGCATTTAGGTAGGTAATTCATAAAAGTTGATAGAGTTAAAAATAAATCTACTGAAAGGAAAAAGAGAAAAAGGGATTTGTGCGTTATGTAGGTGTATTTCATTGACTTATGTCAAATTAAATTCATGGTATTGTGTAGTTATCTTCCGTCTGTTAACACATCGCGTACGTATTAGTAGTAATTAATTAAGTGAAGGCTTATTATGATTAATTTGTTATTTGTGTTTTGTTTAATTATTTATTGGGTTAATAGTGTTCTAAAGAATTATATGAAAGAAATGTTATTTTTTAGGTTAAGGATGGGTTCTCTACAATAGAAACGCCTTCTAAATCTTTACGGCGATATTGGTTTTAGCTCTGACTCTGATAGTGACCCTTATTAGTGAAGATAAGGATGATAATCATAGCTTCTGATGAAGAGAACAATGAGCATAAATGCAAGATAAAGCGGTTTTAGATGATGATGATAACGAATGGACAGACACTCACGGAGAGATCAAATTTTAACCTTGGCAAAACCTCAGTGTGTGTAAATGTTCTCATAAACAAAAATTCATTAGATATTTTAAATAATTCAAGTTTTGGCGTCACAGGTTCGGTCCGGGACTTTTCTGCACCAAGATGTTTCAGCGACAGGATGTTGGTACCCCTTATTTTTAACTCCCTTCGATTTTCTTGAATGTGGTTTCTACATCTAAGATTCTTATACAAATTAGTGAAACTTTCCTTTTTTTTTATGCTTGTGGACCTGAACAGGCTAAATTTGGCCTATCGTGCTAAAGCACTCAGGAACACTTGGGAGGATGGATAGAGGGATAATGAATTGCCAATAGATGCCTATGAACAGCTACCTTAAATTTTCTTATATCGTAAGTGAGAGGAAAACAGGAACTAGGGAGAACATTCCAGAGTTTAGAAACCGTGTAGAAAAATGTGGATTGCGCCCGTTTGGTACGACAAGTGGAGATTTGTACTGCATACTGATAATGTGAATGAGCGAGTGTTTCTCGCAAAGATAGCCCGAGATGGTATCAAAGAACATAATTCAGCAGCACAATAACCGTTGTAATAACGATAATACAAAGAAAGAACTGAAACCATCCTTCTATGCTCAAGGGACTGTATGTGAGAAGTTAAGGACGGGTCGTTTATAAGCCTAATCGCTCTCTTTTGAATACGATCAACGATATCGAGAGCGTATTGGGGAGCACTAACCCAGAGGTGAGAATTATATTCCAGATGAGGCCGAATTTGGGCCTTATACAGCAGAAGGAGTTGCCGAGAGGTAAAATACTGCTTGGATCTGTACAAAAAGACTATTTTACGAGCAGCTGTTTTGGTAGCTGACAGGAGATGGTCAACACATGTGAGATTTGAAGATACAGTCATACCCAACAGAGTAATAGAGTCTGAAAACTTAAAAACTGAGCATTCATACTTACAACAGGAAATGATCGATCTTCTTTGGCGGAGTACAAGAAGTATGGTTTAGTTATTTTATTCTGATATTAATCAGACATTTTGCTTTATTAAATATACATATAACTAGCATTAAATTTAACTAGATTATTGCTTCCCCATTCGAGAATACGTTGAATGCCTTTGTTGATTGAATTTGCCATTTCAGCTTTAATTTCTTGCTTTGACATAGAATGTGGATTATCACTTTGAGTAGACTGAGATGAACTACAGTAAAGAGTGCTATCGTCAGCAAAGCAATGTATGGGGTTAGTTGTTGAAGAAATAAGGTCATTTATATACAGCAGAAAAAGTGTAGGCGCTATAACGGATCCCTGTGGTACGCCCGCGTTAATGCTAACTTCTTTAAAAAAAAAGCCATCAACTACGACACGTATTCGTCTTTTATCAAGGAAACTAGAAACCCAGTTGATGAGCGTATCATTTAACCCAAACGAAGTGAGTTTGACAAGTAAACACTATCTAAAGCGACTACAACTGTTTCACCGGACTGCTCTACTGTATTGTTACAAACTTAGGTCACATATGAAAGAAGATCACCTGTTGAACAACCCATATTGGTGGTCACTAAGGACTTTGTTAGTTTCAAGGAACGTGAGCAGTTGCTGATTGATAGCTTTTTCCATGATTTTAGACAAAATGGAAGTGATGGCAATTGGTCGGTAGTTTGAGGGATCGGTCTTATCGCCTTTTTTGGGAATAGGTTGAACATTTGCTAACTTCCATTATGAAAGGAATTCCCCAGAAGACACAGAGATCGTATAGAGCTTAGATAGGACTGGTACTAGTTCGGGGGAACATTTCTTTAAGACAACAGCTGGGATACCGTCTGGGTCAATCGCTTTATTGAGATCAAGCCTACTGATGATCGATTCCAAGAGCTTGTACCGAAAATGAATTGGTTTCCTATCAGTTGAAGCCCTTTTGGTAGGACACAGGCCCTAAATCACAAAATCTGAGCCCATAAAGGATGATTCTTGAGATTGCCTCAGCATATAAGGTTCTGTGATAAATTTGTGCCCCAACATCTAAGACCTTTCTTGGAGGGGTGATTTCTGAAACTTGTCCATCACCTTAGGTCCTTTTGACGGGACATTGACCCAATTTCTTGAAATAAGGGGCATATTCCTAAAATCGTTCTAGCATCTAAGGTCTTCTTGACAAATTCTTTCTCTAACATCTAGACATATTGTCCTTTGTAGGGATGATGCTTCAAGATGTCCCAATATTCAAAATTCCTTTGACAGGATATTCATCCAAAATTTTGTGATAAGGGAGATCTTCGTGGAATCGTCCTAAAATCTAACGTTAAATTTTTCCCCAAGAGCTTTTTGTTGGTATCTTAAAACATAAATCACTAAGCCCGAGGGTCCGCACATTCTCATGTTTGTAGAATGTCTTAGTTTAAAAGTGAAATGTGAAAACATGTATCGTATGAAATTCTGACAAGACTAATCAGATTCTTAGAGTGTTTTATCACCTTGAACATACCATTGTTACAAACTTTTTTGTTTGTAAGTTTGCAGTTGTCTTGCATTTTGTTAACCAACGTTGCACTTTGGTACCATGAAACACTCTCTCAGTTACTACAACATGTATACAAAAGTATGTTTTTATAGTTTAAAACCGGAAAATATTTGAAAGCAAGTTAATGTATATTTGCTAGTTTGGATTTTTGTGTGTTCGTTCACTAGTTTGCCAGTGTATGTGTTTATGGATGTCTTTATTAGTTATTTAGTTGATGTTTGAGAAATTATATGTTTCATGGTTTTAATTTGTTTGCTTTAGGGTTATTTCTTGAGATATTCACAAAAAATGCTTTAGCGTACACACACACACACACACACACACACACACACACACACACATACACACACACGCACACGCACACGTACAAGCACACGCACACGCACTAGCACACGCACACGCACACGCACACGCACACACACGCTAACGCACACGCACTAGCACACACACACGCACACGCACACGGACACGCACACGTACACACACACGTACAAGCACACGCACACGCACACGCACACGCACACGCACACGCACACGCACCCGGACACGCACACGCACACATACAGACAGACAAAGGCACAGGTACAGGAACACACACACGCACACGCACACGTACACGCACACGCACACGCACACGCCAACGCACACGCATACGCACACGCAAACACACACGCACACGAACACGCACACTCACGCGCACATGCATACGCACACGCACACGCACACGCACACGCACACACACGCTAACGCACACGCACTAGCACACACACACGCACACGCACACGGACACGCACACGTACACACACACGTACAAGCACACGCACACGCACACGCACACGCACACGCACACGCACACGCACACGCACACGCACACGCACACATACAGACAGACAAAGGCACAGGTACAGGAACACACACACGCACACGCACACGTACACGCACACGCACACGCACACGCCAACGCACACGCATACGCACACGCAAACGCACACGCACCAGCACACGCACACGCACACGCATACGCACACGCACGCGCACACGCACACGCACACGCACATGCACACGCGCACGCGCACACGCACACGCACATGCACACGCACACGCACACGCAGACGCACACGCACTTGCACACGCACTTGCAGACGCACTTGCACACGCACTTGCAGGCGCACTTGCACACGCACACACGCACACGCACACGCATACGCACACGCACACGCACACGCACACACGCACACGCACACGCACACGCACACGCCCACGCACACGCATACGCACACGCGGACGCACACGCGGACGCACATACACACGCGCACACGCACACACACATTCACACGCATACGCACACGCACACGTACACGCGCACGTATACGCGCACGCTCACACACGCACAAGCACACGCACACGCACAGGCATAGACACACGCTTACTCACACGCACGCGTTCACAAACACGCACACCCACACGCACACGCACACGCACACGCACACGCACACGCACACGCACACGCACACGCACACGCATACGCGCACGCACACGCACACGCACACGCACATACACACGCGCACACGCACACACATTCACACGCACACGCACACGCACACGCACACGCACACGCACACGTACACACGCACGTATACGCGCACGCTCACACACGCACAAGCACACGCACACGCACAGGCATAGACACACGCTTGCTCATACGCACGCGTTCACAAACACGCACACGCACACGCACACGCACACGTACACGCACACGCACACGCAAACGCACACGCACACGCACACGCACACGCTCACGCACACACACACACGCACACGCACATTCACACGCACATGCACACACGCACGCGCACGCGCACAAGTATAGATACGCACAGGCACACGCACACGCACACGCACACGTAGTCATGACCAAAATCGGTCTTGGTCTTGCAGTCTTGTCTTGGTCTCGCAAGACTTGCGAGACCAAGACCAAGACCAAGATAGCAACGCCATTAGCAAGACCAAGACCAAGACTCAAGGTTGCAAGACCAAGACTGGATGCAAGACTAGCTCTGCAAGACATCGGCAAGAACAAGACTATCTCGCAAGACTCTTGCAGTTTTTTTCTTATTACGAACGATTATTTATTTTTTTTTATTTCTACCACACACACAAAAAAATTTGTTTTCCCAAAAAAATTATTGCATGTATGCGTGAAAGTAAACATTTTTTGAAAAAGGTTGCTTTGACTTTAGTAAAATGATATTAAATACTTATCTTTTAGGTTTTTAATGGTGTATTTATATTTTTGTATATTAGTAATAATCAATCTAAACGTCTCGATAACACTTACAGTTATCTTCGTCAGTAGCAGTATTATTATTATTAAAACATTGTTTTAATTTTTCAAATTTGACAACATTGTTTTCAACACCTTTAACAATTTTAATAATACTGCTACTGACGAAGATAATTGTAAGTGTTATCGAAACGTTTAGATTGATTGTATAACTTAATATACAAAATACACCATTAAAAACCTAAAATAAGTATTTAATATGTGTGAATATGGTGAAAGTTTACATTTTCATATTAGTAAAATGATGTTTGTTTGAAAAATAAAATTAATAAGTAACCACTAGAATCATCTTAAATGAAATATTTACTTAAACCAGATAAAACTATTTGAAATTTGGCTAAAATTTAATTTAATTGAAATAAATTTTGTCAAGAAAGCATTTTATAATTAGGATGTACAATAAAACAAATTTAGTTTTCCAGAAGAAGAAAGTTTACAGTAAATTTGCATTTAAACAAAACGATATTCTTAATTTTAAATAAAACATGTTTTTCTGTCACATATGAATAGAAAGCATATAGGTACCAATAAAATAATAATTCTCATCTATTCCTAAACTGTTGAAAGACGCTGTTACGAATTTTAGCAACATTAGCTTATTTGAAGTAATTGAATATTTTTTTGAGTTCGTCGAATATGAACTCTTCACATTTCTAAGATTTAATAAAAGTACCTATATACAAGTAATAAAATAACTTGTGGGAAAGTACCAAATTCTTAATCCTAAATTTGTACCAAAAAGCATGTTTTACTTAGTTTACAATAAAGACACGTACAAAGGAATTTAAACCGGCAAGGCGCCTGTAATACTCATGCAAATCCCTCAAACATGACGAGGTGTCCCTTTTTCAAGACAACTGAATTCTCAAAACTAATATAACTAAAATTACATCTTACATTATAAAATACAACAGACGCATTGTAAATGCAATAGTGCTTATTCTTTAATATTTGTGGGAAAAAATTGTCGATCCTTTAGCACATTTCAACAAGTTTGTACCTTCACAAATATTTTTACTTGCCTGTAATTTAAAAGCTTGTCGTAATTCTAAATTCTCACTCAGTGTTTCAACGTCGTCCTGTAGATAGGTTAATTATATAAAACAACGTTTTTGAAAAGACGATCTTAAAAATGACGAGTGATGAAGATTCGATGGAAAGTGCAATTCAAGATAGTGATAGTGTTTGTGAAAATAATGAACGACGTAAATTATCGGGCAAAAGCAAATTTACCGAATTCTTTGATTTTAATTCTAGAAGTAAAGACCCTTTTGGTTTGTGCAAGTTATGCGAAAAATCTAAGAAGAGGAGAGTTGAAATTAAAATGAAAAATCGCAATACTTCAGGATTAAGGAAGCATCTTTTGCCAGCGCACAAAAGAGAATCACAGAAGGTTTTTCCACAAAAACAATCAACATCGACCATTTCGAATTACTTTCAATTTACAGGAGAAGTAAGTACAAAATACCTTCATCCATATAAACGATTAACTTTTTTTTTGACTACAGACATCGCGAAAAAATAAAGACTTTGTCACAGCAACGGTGGATTGGGTGACAAAAAAGTACCTCCCTTTTTCATTTTTTGACGATGACGCAACTAAAAATTATTTCCAATTAATATGCCCAGAACGTACGTTTCCCAAAAGACAAACTCTTAGACGGCAAGTTAAACAACGATTTGAAGATCTTCAACTCCTTGTTAAGGACCAGTTAGAAAGTTGTAAATCTAAAATATCTTTTACAATCGATGGATGGACGTCTGTTGCTGGAAAAACTTTCTACGGTGTAACGGCGCATTATATAAACGATAACTGGAACTATAAGTCAGTAGTGCTTGATTTTGTCCCTTCTCATGGTGGGCACACAGGAAATGATATAGCAAAAATTTTTTATTCGTGCTTGCAAGAATATAAATTAATTCACAAAATACAAGGTATTACTGTGGATAATGCGTCTGCAAATACCAACTTTATGGAAGAACTGGCAAAATTAATTCCCACCTTTGATCCATATAATCAACACTTTCGATATTTTGAATTTAGGTGTTCAAGATTTGATGAAAAACCTGAAATTCAACTGCGAAAACGAAGACGAAGAAAACGAAAATGAAGACGAAGAAGAAGGCGACAATGAAATAGAATATAACGACGCTACAAGTTGCGTTATGAAAATAAGATCTGTTTTCAGCAGAATTAAAAAAAGCGAAATATTGAAAAACAAATTTCGTTCAGCATGCGATACAGCTGGTGTGCCAACAACAATAAGTCCCATTTTGGATTGCACCACCAGATGGAACTCAACCCATGACATGCTTGGTATCGCTCTAAAATTAAAAGGTGGTATAATAACTTTGTGTAGTAGTGTTGCAAATTTAAACGAATTTAATATCTCCGAAAGAGATTGGTGGCTATTAGAAAAGTTTATAAATTTTGGTGAATTTTAAAACTTAACTACAAAACTTGGTGGAGATAAGTATGCTACTCTCCCGTTTGTCATTGTTTCTTTCAACCTACTAATTGATAAAATTGAGTCAACAATTCATCAATTGGACGAAAAAGTCGATAGAAACGAGATGGACGAGAAATTAATATTGGCTTTTCAAGCTTGCAGGGATAAAATGCTAAAGCACTACCAAAAAACCAATTGGCTTTATTGTGCGACACTTGTGCTAGACCCCCGACACAAAGCCGAGACTTTTAACTTGACAACGTGGGGAACCGAAATAAAACTTGATAGTCTGCAACATTTTGAAGAAATGTATGAGCAATATAAGAATAAAGAAGAAAACATCGCATTGACTGAATCGTCTGAATCGCATACAGAAAAGGAGCAAGACTGCCAAAGCGGTGATGACGATGTCATCGATTTTAATAAATTGTACACATCAACAGCAGCTCCACCTGCTTCAAGAGCCCAAGGAACCAGTAAGGAGGTAGATGACTACATGAGTCAGCCTAGGGCTGCAAGCTCGGAGGACATTTTACAGTGGTGGATGACTCATCAAACACAATTCCCGATTTTAGCAAAAATGGCTCGGGATTTTTTGTTCATTTCGGCAACGTCTGTTCCTGCGGAAAGATTATTTTCAAAGGCAGCCTTGGTGATTCGCAAGCACCGGAACAGATTGAACAACGAATCAGCACGATGGTTGCTATGCATTAATAATTGGACCACAACAATAGCATGATTTTTTATGTACCTATATTACTTTTATGTACTTATGTCACACTATTATTTTTATTACATGTATCTTTTTATTGTGTAAAATTTTGAAGAATTATTGGTGTTTGTGTATATTACCAGTTTACGACAACTTAAACTTAGCCATTTAATAAAAAATGTACATACAATTTTAAGGTCCTTCAAAATTAAGAATTTAAATTAATTAATATGTGTTTATGTATTTATCTGTATTTTGATGGTTTAGTGACTATAAAATTAAATTAAATCTTGTTAGATCGTTGACATGTAAAATTGAAAATAAAGTAACTTAATATTCTGTATCATCGTTCTTATTGTAGGTTTAGTAGATTAATGAAAACTAAAAAAATTCTGTTTAATGCACATTCCTTTTTAATAATAAAAATTATAATCAATACATGTTTCCACTTTTTTAATACTTAAGCCATCTACAAATGCAGTTGTAGATGGCTTAAGTATTAAAAAATCCGAAACATGTCGTGTCTATTATAATTTATGTGAGTTAGACAGAATTTTTTACTTTTCATTAAAGTAACTTAATTTTTCCTTATTAATCAAATATCCATTAAAAAAAATTTTTTTTAACAAGACATTGACTTTCATTGTGAAGTTTCAACATAAATATATTGTTTTAATTAAAACTTAATTAGAGTATGTCATCGCAATACTGAAACATAAGTTAGTAAAAAAGTATTCTTGATCGTGAATTAAATAATTAATTGGATATTTAATTATAAAATAATTTAAGTTATTATAATTTATTTTGATCATTAAACCCAATACCAATTAATTAGATAAACATCCACTACATATCTATGTAGCCAAATTATTATTCTCTGCAATAATTTAATTTAGTAGCACGCAGCGACACAAAATTTCGATTAATTTGATATGTAAAAATGCAAGACTGCAAGAGTCTTGCGTGCAAGACCAGGAACAAGACCAAAACTCCATATTCAAGACCAAGAGCAAGACCGAGATTAAGGATACCAATGCAAGACCAAGAGCAAGACCAATTGGTGCAAGACCAAGGCCAAGACCAAGACCTATGTGGTCTTGTCTTGGTCTTGCGTTTGGCCATCACTACGCACACGTACACGCACACGCACACGCACACGTACACGCACACGCACACGCACACGCACACGCTCACGCATACATACACGCACACGCACATGCACACGCACATGCACACACGCACACGCACGCGCACAAGTATAGATAGGCACAGGCGCACGCACACGAACACGCACACGCACACACACACTCACGCACACGCACACGCACACGCACATGCACACGTACACGCGCACGCACACGCACACGCGCACGCGCACCCGCAAACGCTCACGAACACGCACACGCACAGACGTACCCACACGCACACGCACACGCAATATTTGAAAGCAAGATAATGTATATTTGCTAGTTTGGATTTTTGTGTGTTCGTTCACTAGTTTGCCAGTGTATGTGTTTGTTGGTTATTTAGTTGATGTTTGAGAATTTATGTTTCATGGTTTTAATTTGTTTGCGATTGGATTATTTCCGAGATATTAACACAAAATGCTTTAGTGCACACACACACACACACACACACACACACACACACGACACCACACGCACCACGCACGCACACGACACGCACACGCACACGCACACGCACCACGACGCACAGCACACGCACACGCACACGCACACGCACACGCACACGCACACGCACACACACGCACACGCACGCACGCACACGCACACGCACGCACACACAACGCACACGCAACGTACGCGCACACACGCACACACACACACACACACACACACACACATGTACACGCACACGGACACGCCCACGCACACGCACACGCGCACGCACATAAACACGCACACCCACGCGCACGCGCAGACGCACACGCACACGCACATGCACACGCACACGCACACGCACACGCACACGCATACGCGTACGCATACGCGTACGCATACGCACACGCACACGCGCACGCACACGCACAAGCACACGCACACGCACAGGCATAGACACACGCACTCACACGGACGCGCTCACGAACACGCACACGCACACACACACACACACACACACACACACACACACACACACACGCACACACACGCACACACACACGCACACACACACACACACACACACACACACACACACACACACACACACACACACACACTCACACACACACCGTCTTAACCTATTTCTCTATACCTACAAATGGATATGTAGGTTGGAAGGAAAAAATCAATTTTATTCACTACTAGCGATAGAATATGCCATTAGTAGGCCGATTTTGGAAGCGAGATTTCGTTTTTCTCGACCTGCTTAATTTTTCTCTCCTAGTAGTAGATAATGAAATTGACAGTTGGGTTGCCTATCTAATACCAATAACAAAAAGATGCTACATGCTCTGCTGCCTCTCTAATTTCTGGAGGAGTACTAGATATTTCAATACTTTCCATTTTAGCTACTGAAACTACCGAAGGATGATTAAAAGTTAAATGTGAATGTATTACAAAATGTCAACGAATTGAAACATGTGAAAATCTCAGGCCACTTAATTTTTTATGTAATAATAAGATTATTTGAATTGTATTTATTTATTGTCATATTTACAGAATATGTGTGCTAGTAGTGAATAAAATAATATATAAACCACGGTAGAGAAGACCTTCTGAGCCTCGTACACTTATTTCCCTCGACGCTCCGCGTCTCGGGAAATAATACACCTCGGCTCAGAAAATTGTCTTCTCTACCTTGGTGTATAATTACTATTAATTTTTTACTTATCACTTTCCTGATAACGGGTTACCGACGTTACTATTTTTTTTACAAATGTGGTTGAACGTAAAACAATGTAATAAAACCAATTCGATTAATAATGAATAAAGAAAGCTATAAAATAATTCTTATAATAAAAACTAAATGAAATGGGATAAATATCTAGAACAAGTACACAGTTGGGCTGAATTTTTCAGGGAAAACGTTTCGTTTTTGTTATCATAATACAGAAATAAAAATTCGAGGTTGTATATTAAAAATATCCAACGCAATTAAGTAACATCTATGATAGTGTATACATAAAGTTTTTTCCAGAAAAGTTACGTAAGTTTACTAATTTCAGGTAGACTATACAGTTAAGCAGACTTCACTATCAATCAACACATCTTAAAACTTTTATCGTAAACATCAAAAAAATTTTACGAAAACAACTTACAATATATTATGATCAGGAAAGATTAAAATCTGCGACACACGTGTCATTTGCAAATTTTTACAAAAAAAAAGGGAAATTGGTTTGTGAATAAAAAAAATATGATAATGTTTTAAGGGTGAATGTAACACAAGATGTTTTTAACGAAGTTTAGGTTCTACCTGGTTTAATAGAGTCAAATTGCAAGGCCTTTTAAATCTATTAGACTTGTAAACAATTTTACATAATTATTAGGTTATTTCCTGAGGTTTAAATTATCATAACGACTTGTTTAGATGCTTTGTTTTTCCTTATTGATAAGTGTGCTTTGTTTCATGTACCTATCTAGATTTCATCCCCAAGAAAAATAATCAGAAATTGGGATTAGTGTACTTTTATCTAACAAATATTTGGTGTGGTACACCACACGATCTTCCAACGTACAAAACGTAAATTAAAAAAAATGAAATAATTTTAATAACATTTTTTTTAATGATAATTATCCAACCTCTTTTATAAGAAGCTCATTACGAAAATAGGCAACATTGTAAACGCAAAAACAATAATCTATGTAAAACAAACGTTTAAAACTTCATGTCAGACAGACAGAGGTTAATAGACATCTAGATACTAACTTAAATTAAAAGAAATGAAATAATTTTCATTTCAATTTTTTTTAGGATACTATGTAACCACTTTTTTATACGTTCATAACGATAACAGACAACATTGTAAAAACAAACCCAATAATCTGTCAGAATGGCGTAGAAAACTTCATGTCAGATAGAGATTCTTAGAAATAAATACATCTTAACGTAAAAAAAACATTCCAAACCCGCCCGCTTATATAAAAATATAAATAATACAGCTTTATCATTATGAATCATATTTATATAATTTTTGCATTTATTTCACTTTACATTAAAAAACCTTAAAAAGAACATTTATTTAAAATACGCCTACGCTTTTTTTATACAATTAATCCTTATTCAGATAATGAAAAAATTTTACACAACACTTAAATTCTACCTTAGGATTTTTTTTTACTGCTAAATTACGCGTCATATCAAAAAATTTCATAGAACATAATTAATCAATATGTTTAAGGTCTATATCTAGGTTTTTTATACCTTTGAAATATGTAGCTGTTTTAGAAATATTTTTGTTAAAAACCAAAAACTGCCCCTAATAACTCCCCCACCCGCCTATTCGCCGCTGGCAAGCTTATTTACAAAATTTTGTTGGTATTTTCGTTCTGGAGTTAACGTGAATACAAACATACATCTATACACACATCCACATAGAAATACATCCACGCATGATGATCGATCTTGACGAAACTTGGCCTGAAGTTGTAAAATGAACGAATAAGTCGATTTAGCGATAGTGAAAAAAAAGTCGATTGCATAACCTTCTATACATACATATATGTATATGTAGGTTGGAAGGTAAAAGTATTAAAACGCCTGCGTGGAATTCAACTATAATTTGTTCTATTTTGATTTATTGCTATAATTTATACTCCTGCTCTTAGGTAATACTTACCAGTATCAAGAATAAACACAGTTTTGTAAAATATAGTATAGTTATTTTTGTATCTAGTACGCGAAATGCTACTTTGGTGATCGAGAATTGAATTTTTTAACGAGGCGCAGCCGAGTTAAAAAATTAGTTGAGATCACCAAAGTAGTTCGCCCATGCGTTACAAACAAAATTTTTTCTACAACCATCAAAATATGTACATCCCTTAAAATTGTTTTAAATAACTTTTTTCTTTTTTTCTTAGATTTTTTGCTTCATTGAGGACCACAAAATTTAAAATACATGCAGTACGCGAAATATGTATTTAGCAGACTACTTCGCGCACGTTGTTATGGTAACGTAGGAAAATAAAAAAAGGTTAATTTTTTGACATTTGTAGAAAAAAGATTTTTTTGTACTCATAGCTTTAAAATAGGTATTTCCCGGTTACTCCTGATGCACCGAAAACTTGTTTTCCCGCACTGCGGTGTTTTTACTTTCCAACGGAAACTAGTGTACTTACGCTGTATGGTTGGTAGCAGAATTGATATGCTGATAGGTGGTCATATACCTCCCTTGACTTTTTGAGAAAGCAAATTCAATGCTGCCTTAATGGCTGCTTCTTTAACAATCAGGTGTTGTCAGAATTTCTTCGGAATCGCCCATTTTTCAAAAATTTAACAAAAATAATTTTAATGAAAATAGCGACTCAACCTTTGAATTTTTGTTGACATGTAACCATAACAACAATGCCGGCTATGCTACCAATCCATTTAGAATAAAAAACCAAACAATGTTAAATTATTTATTTTAATTTTATTAATTTATACGTTACAAAAAACTCTGTACCTAACTTGTTCCGAATATATTTTCCCGAATTTGCACTAAATGCAGCACTACGTGCGGTCGTGCTGCAAACAGAGTGCTCATGCGGGAAAATTAACTTTCCGAACTAGTTAGGTAAATAACTATTACATATTTTAAATTCAAAATCACACATTAAAGCGCTAAGTATATTCATTCACTCCGAATTTAGTGAAAAGTGAGCCAAGGTAAAGCATAATACCTTTCTAGCAGAAAATCTTTCAGAAGGCACACAGCTGTAGTTACATAAGTACATAAATTAAAAAAAGTGAACCCTGAGCTGTGATAAAAAATAGATAAGTTAGCTAACTCCATTCCAATTCGTTTTTGATTAGAGTGTGCTCTGGAAATGTAGAGAGATTATGGATATTTTTTAGATGAAATGCTTCAACCATAGTCATATTGTGTTTTTTCAAGCTCTTTTCAGTACCTCAGAATCTACATGTTCTCCTCTCTTGAATAAACAAGTTTTTCATAGTATTATTTTTGTATACAGGGTGCGGCATTAGTGCGTCGAAGTACGATATATCCGTTATTAAAGCAGATATCAAAAAAATTATTTACAAAATTTATAGGCAACTTCAAACTGCACATTATATAATTATTTTCGTATTTACAGGGTGTTACATATTACCAGGGTGAACCAAACATACTTTTTTTTAAATGGGACACCCTATATATTATTACAAATTTAGATTAAGCTTATCTCCCCCATACTTCCAATACAGGGTTTCATTACGTTATACAGGGTATTTCAAAAGTTATGATCAATTGTACACGAAAATCATTCTCATTTCAACGTCCTGTATACCCTAGACAGAACAACCTAACAATAATTTTTCCAGGCATAACTTTTTGACATTGGTACAGTGTTACGAGAAAGTGCTACTTCTTTATTATTGCACCAATTGATATACCGCGATTGATTTTGTGAGTTTTTTCAAATGAATCACTATATTTTATTTTAAAAAGTGAAAATACACTTTATGTTCTTTCATTTTTATTAACTACTCCCTATACCTAAAATCGTTAATTTCTGAGATATTTTCGGGGATAATATAACTAGTGTTATGATTATCATCGGTGATAGCTCGAGTTAAAACCGATGAAAATTGAACGAGTGTTAAGCACACGTTCAATTTTCTATAGGTTTTAACGAGTGGTATCATCGATTATTAATCATAACAAGTGTTATATTTATTAAGAGAATATAGTGAACGTTAATAGAAAATATATTTTTTAAATTTAACAATTTTAAACGATCTGTCACTTTGATAGGACATATTACAGTTGCAAGATAATCAATACAATTATTTATTTCTTTTTTTTGTCACTTTGACAGGAAACTATTTTATTCATTAAAATCATGTGACAGTCAACATGAAGTGATAAAATTATCACCGATTTGATAGACTATTCTACGATTTTGTTTTTGTATTTTAACCAATGAAAGGAATCAAAAATGTATTATGTGACAAGTGAATTTTATTCTTAGTTTAATAAGACAGATATTTTTTTAACAATTTCTATTATAACAAGATAGCCATGAACAAATGACAGATAGATATTATTCAGTAATATTATTAGCTTGTCATTTAACAAACTTCTTTGAGATTGTGTAGTTTTTATTAATTTGTAAACACTTAAATACTGTTTAAAATGAACTTTCCTGTTGAGGAATTAACAGACCTGATATGGGTACAGGGAGAATGTATGAAAAATTGTTTATTATCACAAAAAAATTACAAAGAGGGATGTCCCGCACGAAGATAACCCGAGAAAATAACATTGAAAAGATTAGTAGATCGTTTTAATCGTACGGGTTCCGTAGTTTATCAAAAAAAGGAAAGGACAAAACCTGTACAACGAGGAAAATGAATTTAACATGATGCATAATCCACATGTACACGTGACATCTCGTGTCAGCATGATATTGTTCGTGCGCAGAATACTGCGTAACAATAAGATGCATCCATACCATATCCAGTTGCATCGAGAGTTACTCGAAGATGACTATCCCAGAAGGGTTGCTTTTGGTGTATGGGTTCAATAACAAATCCACAATCAGGCGGATTTCTTTGATTTTGTCCTCTTTGGAGACGAAGCCATAGAACTATGAAGAGACACAATTTCTATTATTATTCGACAAGTAATCCCCATCTCATAGTAACTCATAGTCAAACTAGGTTGTCTTTGAATGTTTGGGGTGGTATAATTGGACCACATTTTTTCGATGGAACAGTGAATGGTCAGGTTTATTTGGACTTCTTGGAAAATTATTTACCATTACTGTTGGGCAAACGTTCTTCTTAACATTCGTCAATGAATGTGGTTGTTACACGATGGAGCTCCAGTACAACACGCTAGATTAATTCATAATCATCTTAACACCAATTTTCCCCATTGCATGGCCAGTTCGTTCATCAGAGTTAAGTGAAATTGACTTCTTCAAGTGGGGTTATGTGAAAAACCGTGTGTACGAAATACCTCCAAACACACAAGATGATATGAGGAATAGAATACAAAAAGCATACCAAAGTATTAATGTAGAAATGTTAAGAACTGTCAGTCGAGAATTTGAAGATCGACTGCAATACAGTATTGATGTTTTCGGTGGACACTGAATATTTATTATGAAATTAATTCATTTTGGAAGAATTCTGTCTTAATAACCACTTTTTTTGAATTTTTTATAATAATTTGTCACACTTTTATTTATTCACGGCTAACTTGTTATAATAGAAACTAAAAAAAAATCTCTTTTTGTTATTAAATTGAAAATAACTCAGAAATTAACGATTTTAGCTATAGGGAGTACTTAATAGCACTTTATCGTAACACTGCACTAATTTCAAAACGTTATGCTTGGAAAAAAATATTATTAGGTTGTTCTGTCCAGGATATACAGGACGTTGAAGTGAGAATGATTTTCGTGTATAATTAGCCATAACTTCTGAAATACCCTGTATAACGTAATGAAACCCAATATTGGAAGTATGGAATAATATATAGGGTGCCTCATTTAAAAAAAAGCATGTTTGGTTCACCCTGGTAATATGTAACACTCTGTAAATACGAAAGTAATTTTATAATGTGAAGTTTGAAGTTGCCTGTAATTATTGTAAATAACATTTTTTGATATCTCCTTTAATAACGGACATATTGTACTTCGACGCACTAATGCCGCGCCCTGTATATTAAAAGTTTTTTATGAACCTACATTCTCGCTCGTATACGTAATGCAAAAGTCAATCCATTTTACCACTTATCTAAGAATGACAACTCACACACTCACACGCATACTCACACACTCACACACTCACACACTCACACACTCGCACACTCCACACTCACACACTCACACACCACACACCACACTCACACACACACCACACACTCACACACTCACACACTCACACACATCACACACACACACACTCACACACACTCACACACCTCACACACTCACACACCACACACTCCACACACTCCACACACACCACACACTCACACACACCCACACACTCACACACACACACCACACACACCACACACTCACACACTCACACACCACACTCACACACCACACCATCACACCTCACACCCACACCCACACTCACACACCACACTCACACACTCCACACACACCCACACACCACTACACACCACACACCCACACACACTCACACACTCACCACCACACACACACACACACACACACCCACACACTCACACACCTCACACTCCACACCACACACACACCCACACCACACACCACACACTCACACACTCACACACTCACACACCACACACCACACACTCACACACTCACACACCACACATCACACACCACACACTCACACACCACACACTCACACACCACACACCACACACTCACACACCACACACTCACACACTCCACACTCACACACACACTCACACACTCACACACCACACCAACCAAAAACCAACCACAACACCACACACCACACAAACCAAATCTCCACAACACAAACAAACCAACCAACCCACAAACCCAATAAAAACCAAAACACCCAAAAACACTCAATCAAATAAATAAACCCAAATAAACAAACCTAAAACTTCTAAAACACCCAAATAACATTTAAACTAACTCCATAAAAACAATCTCCCAAACAATACACCCACACCACTAACAAAACTCACAACCCACACCCCACCACACCAAACCACCCTCACCACACCCAAAAACAATCACACACCACACACCACACACCACACACCACACCACACACACCACACCACACACCCACACACACACCACACACCCACACACACACCACACACCACACCCACACCCACACCACACACCACACACCACACCACACCACACACCACACCCCACACCCCACACACCACACACCCACACACCCACACACACCACACACCCCACACACCCACCTCACCCACACACCCACACCACCACACCACACCCACACCCACCCACACACCACACACCCACACACCACACACCACACACCACCACACCCACACACCCACACCACACCCACACACCCCACACCACACCCCACACCACACACCACACACTCACACACCCCACACCACACCACACACCACACACCACACCCACACACCCACCACACTCACACCCACACACTCACACACCACACACCACACACTCACACACACACCCACACACCACACACTCACACACCACACACCACACACCACACACCACACACCCACACCCACACACCACACACCACACACCACACACCACACACCCCACACACCACACCCACACACCACACCACACCACACCCCACACACCCACACCCACACACACACCACACACACCACACCTCACACACCCACACTCACACACCTCACACACCCACCCACACCCACACCCCACACACCCACACCCACACCACCCACACCCCCACACTCACACCCACCCACACCCACACACCCACACCCACACCACCACCCACACACCACACACCACACACCCACACACCACACACCCACACCCACACCACACCCACACACCACACACCCACACACCACACACCACACACCACACACACACCACACACCACACACCACACCACACCCACACCCACCCACACACTCACACCCCACACCCACACCCACCACACCACACACACACCCACACCCACACACCCACCCCACACCACACCACCCACCCCACCCCCCCCCCCCCCCCCCCCCCCCCCCCCCCCCCCCCCCCCCCCCCCCACACCCACACCTCACACCCACACCCACACCACCCACCCACACACACCCCCCACACCCACACTCACACCACCACACTCCACACCACACACACCACACACACACCACACACCCACACCCACACTCCACCACACCACACCACACTCACACCACCACACCACCACACACCACACCCCACCTCACACCACTCACACACCCACTCACACCCCCACACACCTCCACCCCACCCACACCACCACACACCTCACACCACCACACTCCACACCCCACCCACACTCACACACCACACACTCACCACACTCACACTCCACACACACACTCACACACTCCACACTCCACACTCACACACTCACACCTCACACACTCCCACTCACACACTCACACACTCACACACCTCACACACTCACACACTCACACACCACACTCCACACCCACACCTCACACACTCACACACTCACACCCACACTCACACACTCACACCACACACTCACACACTCACACACTCACACCTCACACACTCACCCACACACTCACACACCTCACACACACACACCACACACTCACACACTCACACACCCACACACTCACACTCACACACTCACACACTCCACCCACACACTCACACACACTCCACACACTCACACACCCCACACACTCCCACACACACCACACACTCACACACCCCCCACACACTCACACACCTCCACACACCCTCCACACTCACACACTCACACCTCACACACTCCCCACACTCACACACTCACACACTCCACACACTCACACACCCCACCCACACTCACACACTCACACACACCTCACACACCTCACCCACACCTCACACACTCACACACTCACACCCACACCTCACACTCACACACCTCACCCCACCTCACCCACACACCCCACACACTCACACACTCCACACCACACTCCACACCCCACACCTCACACCACACTCACCACACCTCACACACCACCCCACACTCCACCACACCACACACCACACCTCACACCCCACACCACACCCACACACCCCACCACCCACACACCACACACTCACACACCACCACCCACACACCCACACCTCACACACCACACTCACACCACACACCACACACCACACACCCACACACTCACACACCACACCCACACCCACACACCCACACACACCACACACCCACACACCCACACACCACACTCACACCACACCACACACCACACACTCACACACCACACACCCACACTCACACCACACACACACCACACTCACACCCACACACCACACACCCACACCTCACACACTCACACACCACACACCACACCCACACCACACACTCACACACCCACACACCACACACACACTCACACACCACACCCACACCCACACCCACCCCCCCCCCCCCCCCCCCCCCCCCCCCCCCCCCCCCCCCCCCCCCCCCCCCCCCCCCCCCCCCCCCCCCACCCCCCCCCCCCCCCCCCCCCCCCCCCCCCCACCCCCCCCCCCCCCCCCCCACCCCCCCCCCCCCCCCCCCCCACCCACCCCCCCACCCCCCCCCCCCCCCCCCCCGCACCCCCCCCACCCCCCCACCAACCCCACCCCCCCCCCCCCCCCCCCCCACTCCCCCCCCCACCCCTCACACACCCACACCCACACCCACCTCCACACCTCACACACCACCACACTCACACACTCACACACCACACCCACACTCACACACCACACTCACACCCCACACCACACACCACACACTCACACACTCACACACCACACACTCACACACCCACACACCCACACTCACACCCACACTACCACTCACACACCCACACCACACCTCACACACTCACACCACCCACCACACACACACCCCACACTCCACACTCCACACCTCACACACCCACACACTCACACATCCACACACTCACACCCCACACTCACACACTCCACCACACCTCACACACTCACCACCACACACCCACACTCACACACTCACACACACTCACACACTCACACACTCACACACTCCACACTCACACACCCACACACTCACACACCACACACCACACACTCCACACACTCACACACTCACACACTCACACACACTCCACACTCCACACACCACACCACACTCACACACTCACACACCACACACTCACACTCACACCTCACACACTCACACACTCCACCACCTCACACCTCCACACACTCACACTCCACCTCACACACTCACACACCACCACACACTCACACACTCACACTCACACACTCACACCCACACACTCCACACACCACACACCTCACACACTCACACACTCCACCACACTCACACACTCCACACACTCACACACTCACACTCACACTCACACACTCACACACTCACACACTCACACACTCACACACTCACACCTCACACACTCACACACTCACACTCACACACTCACACACTCACACCACCCACACTCACACACTCACACCTCACACACTCACACACTCACACTCACACTCCACACTCACCACACTCACACCTCACACACTCACACCCACACCCACACCACACTCCACACCTCACACCTCACACACTCACACACCACACTCACCTCACACACTCACACACCCACACACTCACACACCACCTCACACACTCACACCCACTCACACCTCCACCACACTCACACACTCCCACTCACACACCTCACCCCCCCCCCCCCCCCCCCCCCCCCCCCCCCCCCCCCCCCCCCCCCCCCCCCCCCCCCCCCCCCCCCCCCCCCCACACCCAACCCCCCCCCCCCCACACCACCCCCCCCCACCCCCCCCCCCCCCCCCCCCCCCCACACCCCACCCCCCACACCACCCACCCCCCACCCACCCCCCCCCCCCCCCCACACCCCACCCACACTCACACCACACCCACACACACACACCACACACCACACCCCACCACACCCCACCACACACTCCACACTCACCCACCACCACACACCCACACCCCACCCACCACCCACACACCACACACCACACCACCACCACACACACACCACACACTCACACCCACACCCCACACACACCACACCACACACTCACACACACACTCACACACACACCACACACCCTCACACCCACACACACCCCACCCACACACCTCACACCCACACCACACACTCACACACCACACACACACACCCACACCACTCACACACCACACACCACACCACACACCCACCACACACCCCACACACCACACCCCCCCCCCCCCCCACCCCCCCCCCCCCCCCCACCCCCCCACCACACCCACACTCACACCCACACACACTCCACCACACCCACACTCCACACCACACACTCCACCCACACTCACACACCACACCCACACACTCACACACCACACACACACCCACACCTCACACACACCCACACCTCACACACCCACACTCCCACCACACACCCACACACCACACCACCACCACCCCACACCACACACCACACCCCCACCACCACCACCACCCACACCCACACCCACACTCACACACCAACCACACACCCACACCACACCACCACACCACACCCACACCCACACCCCACACACCACCACACACCCACACCCACCCCACCACACACCCCACACCACACACACCCACACACCACCACCCACCCCCACACCCACACCACACACCACACACCCACCACCCCACACCACCACACCCACCCACACACCACACCACACCACACCCCACACCCACCACACACCCACCCCCCACCACACCCCACACTCACACCCACCCACACCACACCCCACACCCACACCACACACACACCACACCCACACACCACACCACCCACCCCCCACCCACACCCCACCACCCACACCACACACCACACCCCACACCCCACCCCCCCACACCACCCCCACACCACACTCACACCTCACACACTCACACACACCACACACTCACACACTCACACCTCACCACACCTCACACACTCACACACTCACACACTCACACACCACACACTCACACACTCACACCACACTCACACACTCACACACTCACACACCCCACACACTCACACTCACACACTCACACACTCACACACTCACACACACACCACACACTCACACACTCACACACTCACACACACACACCACACACTCACACACTCACACACTCACACACTCACACACTCACACCACACATCCACACACTCACACACTCACACACTCACACACCACACTCCACACCCACACCACACACTCACACACTCACACTCCACACACTCACACACCACACACTCACACACTCACACACACCTCACACACTCACACACATCACACACTCACACACTCACACACTCACACACCACACACCCACTCACACACTCACACACCTCACACACTCACACACTCACACACTCACACACTCACACACTCACACACTCACACACTCACACACTCACACACTCACACACTCACACACTCACACACTCATACATTTCTTAGTACAGCATCTTTAAACAGCCGGTAGTAATTAAAAATGTTTTTTTATAGAGGTGTTTCGCCTTTGAACAAACCCAATAGCTGCATTCTAAGTAGGCCACGATTAATATACAGTTTGTATGTGATATTATAGAAATACTCTAGAAAGCAAAATGTGAAACGGTAGGATGCAAGGGCATAAGGATTTTTTTTGTAAATGGTGTTTTATTGTAAATAAACCCCGAACTGCATTCGCAGTTAACCTCGCTAGGTATAGTACTACATGTTATTAAAGGATTACTTAAGTAAGGAAAATGTGAAACGTAGGTGTAATATTGTTTCTGTAAAGGGTATTTTACCCTTAATGAACTCCAGTGTGGTATTCTAAATTGACCGCGATTGATGTACATGTCGTATATACTATTAGAAAATTACTATAAAAAGTAAAATATGAAATGGTAAATATATTGTATATGCTACTGGAGGATTACCTAAGCAAAAAAATGTGAAACGGTAGGTTAGAAGAGTGTAATATATATTTTCTTTGGTAAAGGATGTTTTACTCTAAATGAACACCAGAACTGCATTCTACGTCGACGCCGCTTGGTGAACATATATTATACGTTATTGGAGAAACACCCTAGGTCGGAAACGTGTAACTCTAGGTCAGGGGGGTGCAAGAATTCTTTTTGTAATGTGTGTTTTTCCCTAAATAAGCCTCAGAGCGGCATTATCAGTCAACTTATTTTAAAAAGAATAGAGTGAGATGATAGGTCAGAAGAGGGTGTTTTATATAACATGAATTCCAGAACGGCATTTTAAGTGGAAAACGCTAGGTGTAGTACATGTAGTGTATCGTTGTATTTGTGAATTACCCATAACGGGAAAATGTGAAACGGTAAGTTAGAAGGGCGCATTTTTTTTATTTCTATGAAGGATGTTATATTCTACGTTAAGCTCCGAACAGCATTCTAAGTCGACGGTGCCTTTTGTACATGTAGTACATCTAAACGATAGGTCGGAAGGGCGCAATAATATTGTTCTGTGAAGGGGGTTTTGCCCTAAACGAACTTTACAACATTTTAAGTTGACGGCGCTTGGCGTACATGTAGTATATCTGTAAAGCAGGTTTTATCCTAAATGAACCCTAGAACAACATTTTAAGTTGACCGCGTTTGTGTCCATGTAGTATATGCTACTAGAACATTACCTTAAAAAAGGAAAATGTGAAACAATAGGTTAGAAGAGCGCAATTTTTTTGCAAAGTGTGTTATACTCTAAATAAACAAGACAGGGCTTGGTGTACATGTAATACATACTACTATAAAAATACACTAAAAGATAAATTTGAAATGGTAGGTCAGAAGGACGCAACTAATTTTTTTTTTTTTGGAGCGTTTCACCCCAAATGAACTCCATTTGTTATTAGAAAAGAAAGTGTGAAACGGTAGGTCAGAGGAGCGCAATGATTTTTTCTATATAAACTGCATTTTATCTTAAATGATCCGCAGGTCGGCATTTTAAGTCGAGGGCGCTTGGTTTACATGTAGTATATGCTGCTATAAAATTACTCTAAAGAGAAAAATGTAAAAGGGTAGGTCAGTAGAAGGCAATATTTTTGTTAAAGAGTGTTTCACTTTACATGAACCCCAGAACTGCATTCTAAGTAGACAACGGTTGATGTACATGTAGTTGTGTGTTAAAGAATTACTTACTTGTGCTGGTTTTACATGTAGTATATATAAACGGTAGGTCGGAAGGGTGCAATAATTTTTTTCTGTAAAGGTTGTTTGCCCTAAATGAACCATAGAACAACATTTTAAGTCGAGGGCGCCTATTGTACATACTACAGAATTGCCCTAGAAAGGAAACTGTGAAACGGTAGGTCAGAAGGGCGCAATAATTTTTTTCCTTGTAAAGCGTGTGTTACCATAAATGAACATTGATGTAAATGTAATAGCTTCGTGTTAGAACAGAATTATTCATTTAAATTATTTTAAAAGGTATAATGTGTAATGTCAATGTAATCCACATTACTTTAATTTTATAATCATCTTACAAACGCATGCACGCCTTTGGGTAATGTGAAACGGTAAGTCAGAAGAGCACAATAATTATTTTTCTCTGAGGGGGAATTTTAAGTCAACGGCGGTTGGTTTATGGTGTATGTCTAACCAGTAGGTTATAAGAGCGCATTAGTTATTGTATCTGTAAAAGGGGTTTTGCCCTAAAAGAACCCCAGAACAATATTTTAAGTTGACAGGTCTTGGTGTATATGCAGTATATCTAAACGGTAGGTTAGAAGGGCGCAATAATTTTTTTTGATTTTTTTGTAAAGCGGATTTTACCCTAAATGAACCCTAAAACAATATTTTAATTCGACGAGTTTTGGGTGTACATGTAGTATATGCTACTAGAAAATTGCCCTATAAAGGAAAATGTAAAACGGTAGGTCAGAAGGTCGCAATAATTGTTTCCTTGTAAAGCGTGTTTTACCATAATTGAACCTTGGTGTAAATATAATAGCTTTATGTTAAAACAAAATTATTTATTTAAATTATTTTAAATGGTTCAATGTGTAATGACATTGTAATCCACATTATTTTAATTTCATAATTATTTTATCAACGCATGTACATTTGTGTTTTAATCGTGCTATGTTCACAAAGGTTGACAAAATTAACAAATAAATTAACTATAATCCCATAACATTGACAAAAAATGATTTCCATTGCAAAGTGTCTTTTTCTTCTAAACATAAAAAAGCATTTAAAAAATGTTAATTTCTAACTGTTTAATAAGTAAATGTTTTTTTTTAATATACATTCTCTTGACCTACCTCATTGCAAAAATCTTGCAAATTTACATAATTAATAACTTTCTACTTACGCAAACCCGTCTAGCGTGAATGTTAATTAATAAACATTTGTTTCTAATTTTACGGTTACCTTCCTATAATTCAAATATGAAAATGAATTCCAAAACTCCGGGGCGGTATTAAAATAAAAGCGGCGTCTAGACTTTTCGATAAATATTTAAAAATCTTCTTTATAAATGTTTAATGATGTTGATTGTTTAAATTTAGGTAGAATTTTATTATCTCAAAATTAACCGAAATTTTTTCTTCACCTACTAAAATTATTGTATTAAATAGAAAACTCTTATTTACGTCAGTAAAACATGTGGAAATTGTAAATTATGTGCTAATGCAAATATGCGTGTGTAAATTTGCTCAATTTTATTTGTACTCGTAACGTAGTGACTCTGTACGCTTCTTTTTATTACGTACGGAGCAAATTGTGGATTACCATTTCGTGTCATACTTACCCAGACAAGAATTGATTTACATAACGGATGACCAAACAAAAGTAATAAGGTCAAAAACCTATTTTATTTTTAACAATTTTCTTTATTGCGCACCTATTTTCAATCAAACCTCACAATATCTAACAAAAAAATCGGTTTGACGCTACGCTGCCTTCTAATACTAAGATACATTTAAACATGCATAGTTTAAATTTTTTAGGAATCTTATAAAGCAACATTATGAAGAAGGAACGTTAGATTCCTTGTTAATGGACTCAAATATGAATATAATAGCAATAATGTGACATAAATCATCTTTTTAACTTCAAATTATTGTGCCTATGTAAAATTTTGTCAAAATACCTACGTTGTGGCAGAGAAATGTTACAGTATGGTTTGCTCAAGTAGAATCTCAATTTTTTACAACTAATATTACAATAATAGCGCGTCCAAACTTCCAAACAGTGCAGGATTCCCAAACTTATTATGCCAATAGATTACTGCACTTATAATACCGTATTACGGTTATAATAATACTATATCTACGGTACGAGAGACACAATTTCTAACCTCAAAATTAGTAAAAATAATTGTAATGCAATACAAATTTAGATAAATCTGCAATATACTTATGAATATACCGAAAAAAACTACCCTTAATCTACCGGGTTCTTTTTTTTCATTACACATACACTCTTATGTGTAATTGTAAAAAGAAAAAAGTCAATGTATTTGAAGACGACATTATACAGGGTGTCCGCAAGTTAATGCAACAAGAATTGTCCACAGATTCTCAAAACGAAATTAGGAGACCTGTATTTTTTTTTCCCAAATTACCCCCCTTTCGGAATTACAGCCCCCTGAAATTCGCACCCATTTAATAAGTATATTTAATAAGTCAGAAGTCTCTTATAGGAAAATTACGAAATTTGGTACACAGGGGTCTTGCGATGTAAAATCTAAAGAGGTGGTGCTTTTCGGGATGAGAATACGTTAAGACACTTTTTTGAGTGCCCTCTTGACTTTGGAGTCCAAAAACTATGTCCGAATATTACAATTTCTTAAATCCTTTAGAAAGCTTATTAAATTTAGAAACGTTTTTATCTCTTGCAATTTTTTCGTAAAATGCGTCGTATGCGAGAAAAATTGGAAAATGTGATCGAATGCATTTCGACATTTGCATGAAATCGTATGTGGCTCGTAATCAATAAAGAAATTTGCTTTTTGAGATTTATTTAATGCAAAAATAATAACAAAGCAACTAAAACAAAACAACAAAATACGGTTAGTTTCCTAAAATGTGTTCAAAATGTGAACCGTCTTGTTGATCACAAGCCCGCAGACATTTTACAAAATGCTGACGTATTATTACATAATAGTAGGGGCGTGTTCTAATTGGTACGGCATAAACGCGATCCTTCATAGCCCCCCAGAAATAAAAGTCCATAGATGTTAAATCTGGGGAAAGGTGGGGGGGGGCATTCTACATTAGGGGAATTGTAACCGATCCAACGTCCTGGATAATTTTGATTCAGCCGGTTACGAATCGCCCCCGGTGTGGTGAGGCACCATCGTGCATAAACAACAAATTACGTCTAATTTCGAGCGGAACATCCTCTATAAGAATTGGTAGTTCATGTTCCAAAGGATTCAGGTAAGTTTCGACATTTAACCGAGGGAAAAGAAATGTGGGTCAATGTAATCTCCGACGATTCCAGCTTAGCAATTAATTGAAAACTTTTCTTGTGAATGAGTCTGCCTTATAACGTGTGGATTTGCCAAGGCCCAGTAATATAGGTTGTAGAGATTTATTATGCCATCTTTTGTAAAGCACGCCTCATCGGTAAAAAAAAATCGGTTCAAAAATTCCGGATTTCGGTTGTACCTTTGAAGAGCCCATAAGCAGAAATTTGTCCGTCGCGGAAAATCTTCTGGCTTAAGTTCTTGAACTTTTTGAAAATAAAAAGGCTTCAGTAACTGTCGTTTGGTAAAACTGTGGATTCTTGTTCTGGAAGATCCAAGTTGCAGTGATGCGCGTCTTATGCTTATTTCGGGGTTTTCTGCATATAAATCTAAGATAGTTTGTTCCCGTTGGTGTGTTAACATACGACGTCTTCCTGCATTGACTCTTCTTGCATTTACAGAACCCGTTTCCAGAAGTTGCCTGTGGACACGCGTAAACGTCGAATGATATGGGAGTAATCGTTGGGGAAATCGGTCAGCGTACAATCTACGCCTGAGATGTGAATTTCCACGGGCCTCTCCGTAAATCAGGTGCATTTGGTCTTTTTCTTGTATGGAAAATCTCTTCATTTTTCTTATTAAACACAGCACAATAATAATCTGACAACTGTTAAAAACTAACTAATAATCTGACAGTTATTAAAAAGCAAATTTGTTTGTGGATTACAAACACCAACCACCTACGATTAACAAGTTGAATTTCATGCGAATGTCGAATACATTCTAGGAATACATTTTAGGAAACTAACCGTATTTTGTTGTTTTGTTTTAGTTGCATAGATATGCATTCGATCACATTTTGCAATTTTTCTCGCATATGACGCATTTTACGAAAAAGTTGCAAGAGATAAAAACGTTTCTAAATTTAATAAGAAATTTTTTTACCGATGAGGCGTGCTTTACAAAAGATGGCATAATAAATCTCCACAACCTTCATTACGGGGCCTGGGCAAATCCACACGTTATAAGGCAGACTCATTCACAAGAAAAGTTTTCAATTAATTTCTAGGCTGGAATCGTCGGAGATTACATTATCGGCCCACATTTCTTGCCCCCTCGGTTAAATGCCGAAACTTACCTGAATCTTTTGGAACATGAACTACCAATTCTTATGGAGGATGTTCCCCTCGAAGTTAGACGTAATTTATTGTTTATGCACGATGGTGCCTCACCACACTGGGGGCGATTCGTAACCGAATTTCTGAATCAAAATTATCCAGGACGTTGGATCGGTTACAGTTCCCCTAATGTAGAATGGCCCCCGTTCCCCAGATTTAACCGATATGGACTTTTATTTCTGGGGGGCCATGAAGGATCGCGTTTATGCCGCACCAATTAGAACTCGTGAACAATTACAAGAAAGAATCTTTGCCTCGCCTGAAGAAATGAGGCAGATTCCCTACTATTATGTAATAATACGTCAGCATTTTGTAAAATGTCTGCGGGCTTGTGATGAACAAGACGGTTCACATTTTCAACACATTTTAGGAAACTAACCGTATTTTGTTTTGTTTTAGTTTTTGTTTTTGTTGCTTTGTCATTATTTTTGCATTAAATAAATCTCAAAAAGCAAATTTCTTTATTGATTACGAGCCACATACGATTTCATGCAAATGTCGATATGCATTCGATCACATTTTGCAATTTTTCTCGCATACGACGCATTTTACGAAAAAATTGCAAGAGATAAAAACGTTTCTAAATTTAATAAGCTTTCTAAAGGATTTAAGAAATTGTAATATTCGGACATAGTTTTGGGGCTCCAAAGTCAAGAGGGCACTCAAAAAAGTGTCTTAACGGATTCTCATCCCAAAAAGCACCACCCCATCAGATTCTACAAGTCGCAAGACCCCTGTGTACCAAATTTCGTAATTTTCCTATAAGAGGTTTCTGACTTATTCAAAAAAACTATTCTTGGGTGCGAATTTCAGGGGGCTGTAATTCCGAAAGGGGTAGGGGGGTAATTTGGGGAAAAAACAAGGTCTCCTAATTTCGTTTTGAGAATCTGTGGATAATTTTTGTTGCATTAATTTCCGGGCACCCTGTATACAACCAGTTTTACTTTTTACACGTTACTATGGAAAAGAAACCAAATTGTTTTTATTCAAACTGTCATAAAACAATTTATTAGGTCACGAACAGGTGCACTAAAAATGAAAAAGTGGAAATGGTTATGTGGTACCAGAACGGTAATAGTTTACAAACCGTTCGGGATATGTTTTCAGTAAAGTATCCCGAACGACCTGTGCCGTGTAAAAAAAACTATTCTTAACACTTTCAATAAATGGAAATCAGATGGTTGTATTCTAAGTTCTCATAAAAAAAAAGAAATAAAAGGAATCGCGTTTTAACGGAGCAGATGAAACTGGATATCTTATGTTATGTAGAGGAACGGCCTATTGGATCGGTTTTAGACGTAGCGAGACATTTTGAAGTATCGTATAGTACAGTGTACAAAACCCTGAAAGAGTTCAATTATAAGCCGTATAAAATATCAAACCACCAAGACCTTTCTCAGGAAGGTAAATAAAGAAGAACAGATTTTTGTGAAAAATGTTTGATTTGATAAATTAAAATGAAGAAATTTTGAACAAAATCTTTTTTACAAATGCAGCTACCTTTACCTTAAATGGTGAGGTGAATTTTAAAAATTTCTGGTTTGTATTCTACATCTGTCTATTAAAAAACGCTTTCCATTAAACCATTAGATATTGGTCTCGTATAAATCAAAACCTGACACGAACGCAGTACTTTCAAAAAGTTAATGTCTGGATTGGAATAATAGACGATAGACTTATTGGTCCCTTTTTCATTGATGGAAACCTTAACGCACCAAAGTTTCTGGAGCTGTTACGAAACCACATAATTCCATCAATTGAGATCCTGAATGTTGATGAACTTTGGTTCCAAATGGATGGAGCTCCAGCCTATCCTACTAATATTATCACCAACTTTTTGAATAACGCCTTTCAAAGACGTAGGATTGGCAGAATTGGGCTAATACTATGGCCTCCAAGATCAGCCGACTTGTCCCCAAATGACTTTTTTCTTTAGAGTTACCTAAAATCGAAAGTTTATAATTACGTGCAAATGCGTAATTTCGACGAATTGAAAGGTCGAATTCCTACCGCATGTGCTGAAATAAATCCGGAATTCACAAGAAATACTCTATGTTGTTTCTACAACAGGCTAGCTTATTGCCTTGGAGAAGAAGTAGGGCACTTTGAAAACTTACTAGGGCACTAGAACTTCTCTTTAGTTGTTATGTTGTTTTGCTTGTATTACTTAATTGTTAAAATAAATAGTTTCTTTTTTCAAAATTATGCATTTTTGTGCTCTCATTATGTTGCGTTAAACCTACTCTGTTTTACTAACATCAATTGTAAACGTCGTGTAAAGAATCTCGCACAGAATACATGCAACCAGTTAAACGTTGTGTTTCCATAGTTTGACTTTTATTTTCATTTCAATTACACATAGTATTGTATGTGTAATAAAAAAAAAAGGACCCGGTATACAAATCCAATCTTTGAACTGTACTTTTTAGAAAAGCGAAGTAGGCGTATGTAACGTAGGGGTACTATCGCGCTTAAAAAAATACTGCTACGGCAAAATTTTTGCTGTGTGCAGTTGATTTGACGGCACATAATCAATTGCGTTAGTAGGCTATGACCATGAAATATCAAAGTGTCAGTTTATGAGAGTCTTTAAACTATCAAATTTACCAGTTTGACAAATGCATACCCCTATTTGAAAATCATGAGATGTCCGATTTACACACAAAAAATGTGTCTACATTAAAATTTGAATTTTGGAAGTGTCTACAGTAGCAAGCTGATCAGTATTTTTTGAGCGCGATAGTACATTACACGGCAATATGATGGGTTAGATTACCCTGTACATGGGATTGTGAAAGAAGCTCTATAAGCAACAGCACGAGCAAGTGGTAACTTTATCCTTTGCCTACGGAAGGAGTTTGCAGTGTATAAACAAAATAACAATTTTATTAACAGTTTGATTATAGCTGCATCATTTATTTCCATTGTAATATGATATAGGAAGTGTGGCTATTAAATAACGAGACTGGCGCTGTAAAACATTTTATTTTGATTTAACAGCCAGACCTCGTATTTTAGTAAATTTTTTTGTTTTATATAATGTTGCCAATTTTCAATCGTCACTTTTTCGTAACCAAATTTTATTCATTCCTCCATATCTTTAACTTTAAAAGTTTTGTTATTCATTTTAATATGACGTTTGACTCGTGCCCACACCATTTCTATTGGGTTTAATTTGCAGTGGTAAGGAGGCAAACGAAGAACCTCATGACCTCTTCCTTATGCCATGACATCAAGTTTATTCTTGTGATATAGTTGCCTCACTTGTGCTACAGTAACCAATAGGTCTCGCTTCAACATGTTATCTTCAATGGGCATTTCTTTCTTACAAATCCAATCTACAATTTGTTCTTTTCGCCACGCCATTGTTGGAATCTTCTCTACCTTCCTGCTGTGATAAGAAGCATTGTCAATAACGATAATTGAATTCGGTGGTATATTTGGAATGAGTTGATTGATAGACCACTTCTCGTAAGTGTCTGCATCCATTTCATTGTGCACATCGGCTGTGTTGTTTTTATAGAGGAAAGTAAGTTCCTGACCAGGAATAAAACCCTTATCGCCACCAGCATGAACTAAGGTAAATCCGGGTCCAAGACCACTTAGTGATTTTAAACCTGTACTGAGCCCTTTAACGAATGCCTGCCGACCACTTCAATAGTGGTGTCACACTATGCCTTACTCACTGTGTCCTCACGTTAACCCACGATTCATCGTTGTATATAATATATCTACCTAAAAAGTGAACAGTATTAACTATACAAAATACAACACTATCTTATAAATATGTAATTAGAGATCGAATAAAAAGACTAAGTACCTTCTTCTCGGAACTCTCTGATGCATCTTAAATTTTTATGCATCCATCTTATAATGTCATAACCTTGAACAAGGATACTCTTGAGTCGCATCTTTTGAAACTCAAAACCCATATCTTTCAATAGGTTGAATAGTGTACTGCGTTTAAAATGTGGTAGATTATCATCACCATTAATGGAAGAAAGGATATATTCATCGTTGGTGGAGTGTTTTCAACGAAAAGATTGTACACTTTACGTCGAATAATTGACTATATTCTGGTCATATACATGAAGACTATCATTGAGTTGTGCACCTTTTCGTTTTATGCGTTTTTTCGGACTAGCTACTGCTCCAGTTTGGTCTTCCTTTTTGATAGCATAGATACTACGCTCTGTGCAACATAAAGCTTTGCACTAACGTTCATTGTAGCCAAGAAATAATTAAGCACATATAATGAGGCATTTTTCCTTACGACTGAAGTGTTTTCCACTATGTCGTTTTATGTTTGCGCGACGACATTCAGCTTCCATCTCCATATGACACAAAATTCTACAAAATAACATCAATCATACAATTATAGAAATTTGAAAATGTAAACTTTCACCATTATCACACATAATAAAATTTCTTCGTTAGCTTTCGTCGTAGAGAGTGTTCTGATATGTCATCTTTAAGACAGTTTAACAATATTTAATCTTTAATGACCTAGTTATACTTTACTAAAATTTAATTCTATAGTTGGCTTTATACGTTTCTCAAACTACAATATTAATAGCAGGCTGATGTTTATGTTTTAATTTTTCAACTTTGGCAAAATTGTTTACAACAATTTTAACAGATATTTCTACTGACGAAGATAACTGTAAGTGTTATCGAAACGTTTAGAATGTATAATTTAAAATACACCATTAAAAAACCCAAAAAAGGTAACTATTTTAATTATAAGAACAATTTGTAATAGAGGGAGTTAGCTTAATTCGATAAATATCGTAGAAGAAGCAAGCACTTACATTTGACAATACACGGAGTTGATGTTGACTTGTTATTAAATTACATTTTAAGTTTGACAACATCGCTATGAGAAATAAGCATACCGTTATTTAGAAATGACTAAAGATAATAAAAGAGAGAGTTACTCCATAAGAACTCGTACTGAATTTGGAGAACTGACTTTGCGCAATACTATCAATATAATCAGACGCCTAAACTTAGTGTCCCTAGCATTCTATGAAACACGTGTCGGAATACAACTGAATATTTATATTAATTTTATAATTAATATTGTATATTGTCAGTTTTTACTTAAAATATTATTAATAAATATAAGTTTCTTTAAGTTTTTAAGTTTCTAATTGAAGATGGCTGTAAAAAGATCGCTTACTGATGCGGAGTTGGAGGAAATATTAATGCAGAGTGATAGTGAGGGGGAATTTCTTGATGAAATATCATCAGAGGAAGACGGCAATGTTGATGAGGTAACCAGTTATTCCGATAATGCAGGTAACGATTTTGAAGAGCCACACCACAAGAAACGAAAGCAAGTCAATAACGAGAATAAATGGGAGGGCGTCAAATCCTTTACTCCCACAATTCACAATTTCAATAATGTACATTCTAGCCCTATGAGGGGTATCGCGGGTTCCACGGAGTTAGGGTGCTTCAAAATGTTTTTCACCGAAGCCATAGTGACAGAAGTAGCTAAGCAAACAAACCTGTATTTCCAATTTGTTTCTCAAAATTTAACTACTGTTAAATCTCGTCTGAAGCGTTGAAAGGATTTTGACTTCAAGGAACTGTATTGTTTCTTTGCTATCAATCTTCTAATGTCACAAATGAAAAAACAATATTTGAATGATTATTGGTTCCAAGGGTGGCTTCGATTAACCCTAGCATTTGCACAAATAATGTCAAGAGAGCCATATTTTCTGCTTTTGCGACTACTTCATTTTAGTGATAATACTTCAGCGCCCGCTGAGGGCAGTTCTTTGCGCAAAATCTCCTTTACTACATCTAAAAAATACATTTAGAGAAACTTTCATCCATACCAAAACATTTGTATCGATGAAAGTCTTGTGTTATTCTTCAGACAATATGTACCATCAAAGCGTCACCGTTTTAGTATGCAATTCTTCGTTATGTGTGATGGGTTACGTCCTAGACTTTATTATTTATACAGGAGGTACCTACAAAAATTGTTGATTTTGACATTGCAAATCTTGGTAAATAGGGCAATATAGTGTTATTTCTTCTGAATGCTTATTTGAATAGAGGCCACACAGTGTACGTTAATAATTGGTGTACAAGCCCCGCACTATTTTTTTAATTTGCGAATAAAACAAATGCATGTGGCACGATAAAAGCTAATCGTAAGGGTGTATCCCTTATGAATAACAAATTTAGGGAGGGCAGGAGATATTGAAAGCAAAGCAAGCAAAAATCTATCGGCAATCAAATGCATGACAAGCGAGATGTTAGGATGTTGTCTAGAATGAACACCAACGAATAGTATATAGCATTTGATCTAAATAGCGGTGAAAATGTTTTCAAGCCAGTCGCATTCTAGAATACAAACAAAACATGTGCTCTGTTGATAAAAGTGATGTGATACTAAGTTCAACCGAAACTGTAAGAAAAACAATCGTATAAGAAAAGATGAAAACTGTTTTCCATTTATTTCATTTAGTAGTTTTGAATGCCACTGTACTGTACAATCAGTTAACACAAAATAAACATCCTGTAAGAGTGCATATCATACACCCCAATAACGCAATTAATCTGGTAGCTCATTATGGTAGAATGCAATAAATCTTTCAGTTTCAAATTTTCAATAGGTTATTGTTCTGAGGGCCATTGGCAATAAGTTACTAAAGCCTGTCCGGTAGAACTGAACGGGTATCGGATTAACAAGGAGGATTGTCAATATATGGTTCTATTGTGCTTGAAACCGCCTTAATGCTTTGCTGTCTCGTACTTATTGTACGTGACAAAGAAAGATGGATATATTATGAATAATGCCTCTATTTCTGCCGAACAAAAGCGTTTGCAACTTTCACACATAATGACAAGGCAATAAGAATCAGATGCAGGTAGAATAGAAATTCAATAGGTATAATAAAATGCCAGTGGTTCTCAACACTGCTTTAACATTACATTTAAAATTTATGGAAGAATGCAAGTTTTATAATAAACATTTATAAAAGCCATTCATAATAATGAATATTCGATTAAGTATAGGTATTTCAATTTACATTTAGAAAGTTCATTGTATACCTAAGTATGGTAATGACGTTTTAGTGTACTCCAATTACAAAAGAATCCAAATAAATATGCAATACTGTAACAATAAGTAATTAATAATAGATTATTATACCATTTAGTAGGTACATATAGGTATAAATAAAACAACTGCAATATCTATATTATCATTATTCTTTGAGTAAGCGTTTATATAAACTAACCATTAATATAATGCCGAAAAAGTTGAGTAAAGAAATTGCGAATTAGTTTTAAATACAGTCGATTATTTAATCCAATTGAGTTGGTATCATTACTAAGAACAAATACGACAAAGTATCGTTGCGACATCCGAAAGACGAAGATGTTCTTAATACGTGGAACGACGCATTAAAACAGTTAGTGGAAATATGGCAAAATGTATTGATCATACGGATAAAATAATTAAAGATACTTTGTTAATGAAGAGATTGTGATGAAGTAAGACCTCTTATTTTCACAGTTAACACTGAAGAAAGTGATGACGATGATCTTTTCCAAGATTTGGATGACTCAGGAAGTGATGAATCTGAAGCCGAATGACAATTATAATTTTACATTTAATTATAAAAGTATATCTTTGTAATTTAATTAATATTTACTAACTATAATAAAAATGTATTTGTTATTGTTGTTATAAGTATAAGTGAAAGGTGTCAATTGAAATTACTTATAGGTAATTAGTAATCGATTATTATTTTATTATACAAAAGTTGCATTTCTTCACAAATTATATAATGTTAAAGCAGTGTTGAGAACCACTGGCATTTTATTATACCTATTGAATTTCTATTCTACCTGCATCTGATTCTTATTGCCTTGTCATTATGTGTGAAAGTTGCAAACGCTTTTGTTCGGCAGAAATAGAGGCATTATTCATAATATATCCATCTTTCTTTGTCACGTACAATAAGTACGAGACAGCAAAGCATTAAGGCGGTTTCAAGCACAATAGAACCATATATTGACAATCCTCCTTGTTAATCCGATACCCGTTCAGTTCTACCGGACAGGCTATATTATTGTTCGTTTGACTAATTACATTTGTTATCCAAATTCCAAATAGAAATTTAATGAGATTATTTCTATGAATGGGTGAATAGACCGGATACTTTAATGTTAATCAATTGCAACATGCGTAATGTTTATATCAAAGGTTTAAACATGTTTTTTTAACCTACTCAAACAAATGAAATGAAAATGAAATTATATAATCCTATATATTAAAATAATCGGATCATTTAGTTCACGCAGATTGCGAGACAACCGCTTGACGGATTTCGACGATTTGTTTTTGATATAAAGGTAAATTTGTGTAGAAAGAAATAACGGAGCCAGAATCTGATTTTAAGGTTTTAATTTTTTTACAAATTTGATTTAAATTTTGCAAAAGTCTAGCACCCGACGCTAACATTTTAAGTTTGTTTTCAAAGAAACAATTTTAAATCATGTTTACCGCAAAATTTTGCGGGGAAAAAGCTCGTCCCAATAATTTGCATTTCTTTAGTAGCTTTTTTTATGATCATTTGGTTTAGAAATTTTCAAACTACTAATGAGTAACTACTAATATTAGTCGATAATTAAAATATCTCGATTACTAATAAATAGTAACACAATAATCGATTATGGCAATATCTCGATTATTACCATCACTAATTCCTTCCCATTGTTATCTTGATTAACTTGTTCAGAAATATTTCAAGCAGATTAAGGGATTTTCCGCAATGCAGGTTTACGTGTTTAAATGCTATTAACTATTATTGTGGTTGTTTGCCGACGCATCTTTTTGGGGTGTTCCATTCTTGTTTTGGTAATGTAAATAACAATAAACTAAATAATTAATGATTTTTATTGTCTATTATTGTCTTATTATTCTATTAGTTAAATTCATTAGTCATTCATTAATATTATAATTATTGTTTTATATGTATTGTATATGTATTATTTTAAAAATAAATGTATAGAAATATTTTGTTTATTATTGTGAGTAAAATTTAGTGCATATGCTGCATATTTTTGTTCATATTTTACAGAATCAAATGCGCATATTTTAACTAATTTTGGTGCATTTAAATCCGAGCTCTACTTATCAGCTAGACATTGTTCAACATTCCTTCCTACAACAGAATCAAAACCAAACCCAACAAAATGTTGCATTGTATGCATAAAAAAAGCAAAAGCGACAGGAATCTCGTTACATATGTGAATCCTGTAATGTTTCTTTGTGTTGTGGAGATCGTTTCAAGACTAAAGATTAAAGAATAGTTGCCCAGAAATTTTATTCCGAATGACAATACACTATCCAACTGAAAAATGTTTGCACTTTTCATACGGCGTTTGATACAGCTGTTGTTTTTAATTAGAATTTATTTTGCATGATCGTCAAATTCCGAATTTATCTGATGCGTACTTCTTAAGTCTTGAAACGATCTCTACCTTGCTTTAAGGTTTTTCATACTAAAAAATCCATATATTTTATGTAAGAAGGTGTTATAAGCAAACATTTTTGAAATACAATTTCTTTTTATTTGTGTTCAATTTCACTCGCTTATATTATTAAAAAATTCGCCATAATCTGTGATTCTCGAACTAAACAATAAATTATTGACTGCTTTGGACGAACAAACTCGCCGCATCCAAGTTCCTTATACTTCTCCACAGGACCTCGCACCGTCTAAATTCGACAAACTGCTCAACACAAATAAACACGCAACAACTGAAATATATGAGCGTAGCGAGCACAAAATCTCGAAGCGTGTTATGCAGCGAAAAGGTTAAACACATCATTTCGTGTATGTAATTATTTTATTGAATGACGTAAATGTCATATCAAGTCTAGCGCGAAAAGAATTTGCTTACGACGGTGCATGGAAAATAAATATACCGATGCGGGTATATAGTGTAAACAGTCCATTAGTTTAGTTTAAGTGTTAATAAATAACTGTTTTCAAATAAATAACGCTTTATTTAAGAAAAAATTATTTATATATTTCTTTATTCGCAGACAGATACCCTGACCTTCGTCAGGTGTAATGTCAAAGTGACAAATATTAATATGGTATCTAGAGTATGAAGATGTAAACTTTCACCATTATTACACATATTTAAAATAATTATCTTTTTGCGTTTTTTATGGTGTATCTTTCAAAATTGTTTAAGATGTTGAATTAATAAATTAAATATTGTTAAACTGCCTTGAAGATGACACCCTCTAGCGGTCGAAGGCTAACAGTGAAAATACCATAAGCAAAGAACAAATTTAACAAAATTGTATCAAATTATGATATGTGTAAAGTTGTAAAAAACTTGAATTTGAAATGGATAAAAGCATTCACAAGTAGAAATTTGACATCAATTAAAATAATTCAGTCAAATCTAACAAAGAAATAGCTTTGTTAATAAATGCAAGTGTTATTTAACAATGAAAACACAATGTAGTACGTTTTATATAATTTTTAATTTTAATTATAATTTCAACTACATATGTTCCATTATGGTGCTGTCATAATTGAATATATAATTGGTAAAGCATTTAGTTCAGGGAAAAAAACAAAAAGCCTGATTGTACCGAAAGTTAAAATTAAAATTAACACGTACCATTATGCCGTTTTTAAGTATAAGATGTCAAATGATTTAAATTATTTAAGCCATAGTCAGCTACCGCAGATTTCTCTGGTTGACCTAATCTACAAAATTTCATATGTTCTTTACGTTTTGTGTCAAAGCTACGTTTTGTGATTTCAATGAATGAATAAGATAACTTATACACTTCGGAAGATGATAAGGGTTTGAAACATCATTAGGTGACATTAAATGTTCTTTAATTTTTTTTGTAGGTTTAAAAACAGTCGTAATACTATAATTAATTAGGATATTTCAATTCTATTTGTAACATTAGTTATAAAAGGAAGAAAAGCATTACCAACATTAAGAACTCGTTTTTCTTTATGGTTATGTCTAACAGGTGTAATAACATTATTATCAATAAGTTAGCTTGTAAGGATTTTGTCAAATATTTATATTCATCTTTCAAAAATTCAGGATCACAGATTCGTTTTACTCGATCCACTAAATATTTAATTACACCAACTTTTTGACCTGGAAAGAAGAAAATCTTCGTTTAAATAGGATTTGGCATCTTATAATTAAACAAATCTGGAGTGTCTCTGCTCAACATTCCCGCATACATACATATACCATAGAAGTACTAGCGGATTTATATAATTACAGAATAAAACTATGTACATGCAAAAAGAAACTGTGTGTTTTAATTTCATATTATATATATATATATATATATATATATATATATATATATATATATATATATATATATATATATATATATATATATATCCTCCAAGACTTTAATTCTACTCTAAAACAAAAACAATTACAAACTAATAATTTTAAACGTTATTTTAAAAAAAAGCAATAGTTTATATCAAACAGACGTTTAAAATTTCATGTCAGATAGAGGTTAATAAACATTTACATGCTAACTTAAAGAAAATTTCAAACCCGCCCACTTCAATGAAAATATCGAAAATTATATTGTGAATGGTAGGACAGCAAAGAACAAAACCATACGAGATCCAATGGGAAACCATAGACTCTCGAATTCCTGTTTCCCTAATTATTTTAGGTAAAAACTCTACAGGAACTTTTCTTTAAAGAATTGAATTCTCTATCAGATGAAACTATTAAAACTATTTGACAGCTTACGCTAATTTGAAAAATTGCAAGAATTGTGTACCATTCCTGCACAGCATCGGGACAGCAATGAAATGTTAAAATGACAATTTTTCAAACGTCAAACCATCTAAATAATCAATAAAAAAACAGATTATTAAAAAAGTAGATTTAATTGTCTAAAAAATTAATCCAAACTATTTATTGGAAGAATTACTATCAAAAATTATTATTAATTTTATTAAATACATAAATAAAAAGTTTACCTCGAGTAGGATTTGAACCTACGACCTGTACTTTGCTAGAGTACCGCGCTAACCATCTGCGCCATCGAGATTCAAGCCCCAATCGATGCAAATTTTGTCTTCATATATGTAGAACTGATGTAAATTCTAAACATAATGAGATTACAATCAAATTACTTATATTAATGGAATGTGAGCCTGTAATATCGCAAGGATTCGCACACAACAAAGCAAATTGACTAATATTAATTTATTATAAAAAAAAAATTACTATCAAATTTGAAAATAGTGGAACGTTGCTTCGTTTGTATAATTGTGACAAGCATTATGAAGCTAACATTCAAACAAATGTGTTTAAAAATGAAAATACTACAAATGTACAAATATCAATAGTAATTAACTATTACAAATTACAAAAATTATAGCAAATGCTCAAACAAGCCACCATTTTGTGCTAAGCAATATCCTAATCTATCATAAAATCCTTTTCTAACATTGGCAAGAATGCGAAGCGTTATTTTCGAGCATTCTTCGTGATGTGTGTCTTTAAAGCTTGTAAATCTGTAAACATCTCAAAAATGAAAATTTTTGATTTTAAATATCCCCAGAGATAATAGTCATTTGGGGCAAGATCGCCAGGTCCTGGGGGCCACTTATTGCACAATTTGGTCCGATTACACAATTATTAATAAAGTTTTTAACGTCTCGGTTCTTTTGGACAGGGCAACCATTTATTTTAAGCCAAATTTTTTCTTCCTCGAAAGCTACTTCTGCTAGAGCAAGTAAAATTTGCTCTTGCAGCAAATCCAAAAACCTACCCGCGCTTATATTTTCCTCATAAAAAATGGTCCAATAATATTTTGTCCGAATATTTCTACTGAAACATTAATTTTATGACGATATTGAGATCGGCTTTCAACAATTTCAAGCCTTTTTGTTGACCCAATCCTATAATTTTGCACGTTTGGTTCATTATTTAACGTAAACGTACACTTATCTATACAATAAATGTTCTTTAAGAACTGTCGGTATAGATTAACCTTCTCCAGCATCTCCTAGCAAAATTCTGCTCTTATCTCAAAATCCCCCTCAAGGAATTCTTGATGACACTGAAGTTTGTATGAAATTATCCTTCTTCAAAATTTTATGCGGTTGTATTATGCATTCCAAACTGGTTCGCAATTTCTCGAGATCATACCTGGATTTTCAACAGCTGCAGTTAATACATTTGTAATATTTTCATTTTCAAACACATTTGTTTGAATATTGGCTTCATAATTTTTGGCGTATTTACACAAAGGAAGCACCATTCCACTATTTCCAAATTTGGAAATAACTCTTCCAATCGTAGAATGCTTTGGAATCGGGCGGTTTGGATATTTCGCGCCAAATAAGGCACTTACTGTGCGCGTACTATTGCCGGGATAAAACATTTTTACAATTTGTATTCATTCTGAAACGGTGTACGACATTTTTTAAGTCTATTGTTATGACTAATAAACTGCCGACATGACAATATATTAAGAATTTTCTGATAACCGAAGTTAAGCAACTTCGTGCGCGGTCTGTACTTGGATGAGTGGCCGTTTATTATACTTTGACCCCCGATTTGATCACGCTTACTATTACTTCTTGATCCTCTTTCAGAATCTGAAGTCAGATTTTCAATATTCCTTAACACAAACAACCTACATGCGAGCGCACACACACGCGCACACACCCACACGCACTCACACGCACTCATCATGGCCTATCTCGGCAAAACTTGGCCAAACGCTCTAAAATGCGCTAATAAGTCGATTTAGCAATAGTGAAAAAAAGTCTAGTGCATAATATATCTAAACAGTGCCCGCCTAAAGTTTCCCCCCCCTCTTTCCTATTATATGAACCATAAAACTGAAATTAATAAAATTTTAGGAAACCGAAATAAGTCACATATATAACGTTTTTGGTGGTTTTCACTGACGTAATCATTAAAAACGGCGGACAGTCGCCATTTTGTAAAATAATTTTAAATGGGATCATATGGCAAGTAATACCTTATTTAAAAGCTCGTTCCAAGTCCTTTTCAACGACATCAACAACATTAAAATATTCCTATTGGTTCATGAGCTTCAACCCAAAAAAGCCAATTAATGCTTTGAGGTTTTTGGGTTGAAACTCATAAATCAGTAGTAATATGTTAATGTGGTTGATGACGCTAAAAAGGACTTAGAACCAGCTTTCCAATGAGGTACTACTTGCCATATGATCCCATTTAAAATTATTCTACAAAATAGCGACTGAAATGGTTGAACTAATGTAATCGAACACACTTCATCAAAATTAACTTGAAATAACTCGAAATTCCATAATTTTGCTGATTTTTCATTAAAAATGAAAATGTCTTGTCAATAATATTACTACTACTACTCTTTTTTTTTACACATTGCTAAGCTACTAAAACAATAGCAAAAAAAATAGAATTTAGATTATACATAGCAACCCCCCTTGAAATCCCTTGAGGATTTCAACAAATACAAAACAAAATATTATGAGAGTAACAAATCTAGAAATTGTAACATTGTATAAATTTAAGTCTAAATAACAAAAAAAAAATTTTTTTTTTTAGTTATTAGGAAGCACACACAAACGGTGCACAGAACGACGCACTACAGATCCACCAGGCAGTCTTATTGAAGCAGCACGAATAACACTGTCTGCACTCCGATGTATATTAGTGATTAACCCAAGCCGCCACTGAAGAGGAGGAAGATTGTCATCCTGTAAAAGCACAATGGAGTTGATGTGGAGGAGATCAGGAAGTTTTCTGCTACATTTTTGACGTTTCTGAAGATCAGAAACAACCTCCTTTTTCCAACGCTTCCAAAAATGTTGAGATATTCGTTGTGCTCGTTGAAATGTAGAAAGTCTATTTTCTCGCACAGACATATAATCGCGTTCAGGCAACGCTACTAATGGACGACCCACCAAGAAATGTCCAGGTGTAAGAGGCACAAGATCATCAGGGTCAGACGACAAAACTGACAACGGTCTTGAATTTAATATTGGCTCAATCATCGTTAGTATTGTATACAAATGCTCAAATGTGAGGTTTGCGTTACCGAGTATACATTTCAAATGTTTTTTTACAGATTTAATGGCACTTTCCCAAATACCACCTTCATGTGGAGAATGAGGATTGATAAATTGCCATTTAATTGACTTTAAAGCCAAAAAACTAAGTATACGTTCATTAGACTTTTCCTCATGCAAAACTGAATATAAAGAATCTAAAATTGTTTTAGCTCCACGAAAGTTAGTAGCGTTATCACTAGATATGCAGCTAGGCATACCCCCACGAGCTATAAATCGTTTCAAGCAATTCAGGAAGGCTTCAGTAGTTAAGGAAGTAACCAATTCTAAATGTATAGAGCGAGTAATCATACAAACGAACACGCCTATATATACCTTTAATAATCGTGCACCACGAGTTCTTCTATCTCATGTACTAATAGGTCTAGCATAATCCAAACCAACATTGTAAAATGGACCTACTTGTTTTAACCGAGTTTCAGGCAAATTACCCATGATCGGGTGTTTAACAACAGGATTAACTTTAAAACAAGGTACACACTTTCGCAGAAGTTTCTTAATGTAGGAAAGTCCTCCTATGGGCCAGAAACCTTCTCGAATATGAGAGAGAAGGAGTTGTGCGCCACCGTGAAATAATTCTTTATGACCGTTTAAAATAACCAGTTCAGTGAACTTGTGGTCCTTTGGGAGAATTAAAGGATATTTCTTGTCAAATGAAAATTCTGAATTAGTTAGTCTACCGCCAACGCGTAGACAACCCATATCATCCAAGAAGGGATTTAGGGCTTGAATTCGTGAATTCTTAATAACTAGGTTATTCTTGAGAGACTTAATCTCATTAATGAAAGAATTAGCTTGACAAAGCTTGGTAAGTGCGGTCAAGGAATTCCGGAGTTCAGTGACCTTTAAACTGCCGGTTCGCCTTCTTTCATTTCGGCAATTATAATTGAATCGCAAAACGAAAGCTATAATTCGTTGTAGTTTTCCGTAGGAAGAAAATTTATCAAAAATGGAATCATCTAACAAATTGGTAGAAATTAATACAACGGTACTCTTGAGTTCAGTACTCTCATGTGAATCTGGGATGTAATCATGAAAACAATTGGAATCATTATGAATGACAAACTCAGGACCTTGAAACCAAACACGATTATTCTTAAAGGTCGAAAGGTTCGAACCACGTGATACTAGATCTGCTGGGTTATTATCAGTTGAAACGTGATGCCAATCTTGAATGTTAGTACATTTCTGTATGATAGCAATGCGATTGGCAATGAAAGTGTGATACTTGTTGGGAACAGAATTAATCCAATTTAAAGTAATTTTGGAATCTGTCCATAAGAAAATATTATGAAAGTGAATATCAAAAATTTTGAGGATTTTAGGACACCACTCTGACAATAACACGGCCGCACAAAGCTCTAACCGAGGGATAGAAACTATGCGACTAAGAAAATAACAAAGTACAAGTTACGTGGCTATCTGCAGTGCAGCAACGCAAATAGAAGCAGCAACCATAAGCCATAACACCACTGTCGCAAAACCCATGGAGCTCAATCCGTAACATAGAGTTCGGAATAACGCAACGAGGAATCTTGATGATATGCAGATGCTGTAACTGTGTCATAAATTCAAACCACTCGGACATCAGCTCGGAAGAGATAGAATCGTCCCACTCAATGCCAGATTGCCAAAGCTTCTGAATCAAAATTTTTCCTCTAATGATAAGAGGAGAATATAAATCCAATGGATCGAAAATTTTTTAAATGCTAGATAAAATTTTCCTTTTAGTAGGAACGGAATCGTCATTAGGTATGTCAACCTTACAGAACAAAAGATCATTCTCAGAATCCCAATGAATACTTAGAGTTTTGGAATCAGAACGTTCGATAAGGGGAACAGTGGAAAATTCAACGACATCGGACACCAGTGAAGATAAAACTTCCTGCTTATTAGATAAAAACTTGCGGATAGTGAAGCCAGCAGCAGACAAGATAGAAGATACTTCTTCCTTTATTCGCATAGCGTTTTGAATACAGCCAGTTGAAAATAAAAGATCATCCATATGTTCATCGAAATAACTGCAGCAGCTTCAGGAAAGGAATCCTTATGAGAGTCTGCAATATAGGTCAGACAACGAGTGGCTAGGCAACTAGCCGAAGCAGTCCCGTAAGTGACTATATTTAAACGATAAATATCGAGAGGTTTCTCGGGATGGTCTCTCCAGAGAACATGCTGGAACTTACTTGATGCAGCATCGACATTAATCATACGATACATCTTGGCGATGTCCCCACAGAGGGCAACCTCGTGAGCAAGAAAACGCAATAAGATATCAAACAGATTGTCCTGAATTTGAGGACCGACGATGTGAGCGTCGTTAACTGAGATATTGGTGGAAGTTTTTGCGCTAGCATCGAAAACTACGCGCAATTTCGTAGTTAAAGAAGACTGCTTAACAACAGCGTGATGAGGAAAAAACTGCGGAGGTATCTCTGAGATATTTATAGGACCATCAAACGTTTCTATGAAATGAGCGTCAGAAGCAAAATGTCTCTCCGCATCTGCTATCTTGGTCATGTGAACCAGAGCCTCGTATTCGAACATGAATTGTGAATATTGCTTCAGAAGGTCTGGATCTCTATGCAGATGTTTCTCTAAATGGAAAAAACGTGATTCGGCGATTTGTTTAGAATCACCTAGCAGTAGTAATTTTGAATTGAAAGGTATCGAGACGGTAAGACTACCGGTTTCGTCCGTGCGAATATTATTGAGAAAATGGTTCTCACAAAATCTCTCTTGAGGTGAAAGTAAAGACAGCTTTGAAATAGGTTTGGGTTCATCCAATTCCCAAAATTTGGTCAAAGCTTGATGAAGATCGGTATTGTGTTCATTAAACTGAGATGTGGTATGACAGCAAACTGTCGAAATACCACAACATAAAGAATTTGAAAGCGTAAGAAAATCATTAGGTAAATCGCTCGCAATGACCCAACCAAGAAGAGTGTTTTGTAACGTGGGCATTGAGGATCCTAAAGAAATGTTTTGAGGCAAAGTTAGTTTATGATACATAGATGAACGAATCAAAATATCAATGTTGCCTGGCTGATTATAAGAAATATCAGCGAGTCGTAAATTAGGAGGAATCTCCAAAAGGTCTTTACTGAACATAATTCGAGGAAGAGGATCAGTAATTTTGGGAACGTCTAAACAGTCGATATCAGACTTTAAACGTCTGGTTGTGGAGTGTAATTCCACAGAAGTGTACTTCGAGCAGCTTGATACTGACTCGCTAATGCCCTTAAGGGTAAAGTTGATTGATTTACAAGAAGAATTCAACCTTTTATGTAGATTTTCAGATATAAGGTTGTTTTGGGACCCTGAATCAAGGAGACCCTTAACACTAAAAGACTTGTTGTCACTGACGACGTTAACTTGAACAGTGGATAATAAAACCTCAGAGGATCTTGAAAATCCACATACAGAAGAAATAGTGGGAGTCTCAGAGGACTCAACACCTGGAATTCCTGACTGAGCAGGAGAACCAACAGAATTAGAAGAAGAAAGACTAATAATCTCATTCTGGCAAGGAGCACCAGGCCGAGTAATTTCATGCTTTAAATTATTTGAATTAGCAGACTTGAAACAAAGTAAACTATTGTAACGTTGATTACAATTTTTTCAATTCGTAGTAGAAGTGCATTTGGACTTAATGTCATGACGAAGACACACAAGACAAAGCTGCAAAGACTTTGCTTTGTAGAAACGATTCTTGATAGATAAGGCCAAGAAGGATGGGCAATGATTTACGAAATGCTGTTCCTTACACAAGGCACAATAGTGCATAGTTTGGGCTAGAGCGTAGGAACTCTTTTGATTTGATTTTTTTCCTAAATTGGAAATAGAATTACTGTCTACGTTGGAAATGTCGTCGATAATATCACATTTGTTAGACAAGAATTTAGATGTCTGTTCAACATTAGGAATTTTCCTTGCAAATTGTTTGGCAAACTTTAGCAGTAATAGAATCTACTTTATTCTTAACAATGTATGCCAAAACGGCATCTTTGTACTCTTGCGGTGATATACCCTCATTGTCTACAGTGCGCAAATGTTTGACAAAATTATTGTAAAATTCTCGCAATTGTGTATCTTTACTAATTCTTGGTGTTTCAAATAAAGAATCAAAGTTGCTGAAAATAAGCAACTTTTGATTATCATATCTTTCTTTTAAAAGACCGGTAGCGATAGAATAATTAGCTTCGGAAGGTTTAATTTCACTTAACGTTTGCAAAGCAAGACCTTTCAAACAATTTTTTAAATATAAGAATTTTTCAATTTGGGATGTTTTCATTAGAATCTACTAAAGCTTGAAAGGATTCGAAAAATGCTCTAAAATCCTGATATTCTACGGAGAAACTCGGAAGATTTATGGTAGGAAGCTTAACATTTTGCTTATTTTTATTCGCAATAGAACGCGTACTAATTAAACTTTCGTTTGACAGTGATTTAATTTTTTGATCAGATTTGTCGATTAAAGACTGAACTGTCACTGAAATAGACACGAAATCTTTGTAAAATTGCGAAAACGATGGAATATTGTGCATATCATCTCCATAAAGGGATATTTGCACTGAAACTGATTTATATTCATTTAAGGTTGGCTTGATAACTCGAATTCAAATGTTAATTCCTGTAACCCTGTTAGTAATATTTCGTCGTCGAATGAACTAACAAATTCGTTAAAATTACTAACTTGTTCTAAAATCTTACTATAGTCACGGCAAAATCTTCTCCGTTGTGGGGGTGAAATTGTTAGAGAGAGACAAACTTAACATACCAACTTCCATAATAACCCTGATAATTACAAATGATATATCTATGTTAGTGAAATACACGTTGTTGGGTTGTTAGAACTGCCGAATAAATTACAATGTTGTCAGCTCTTCTGTTTACACATAACTTCTAATTTTGACGTTTTCCACATTTTGACATTTTCGATTCGTGTGGCTTGCATTGTTCAAAATGTTACAATTGCTTAATCATCGCAAAATGATCTAAGAACTGTTAAAAGTATTGTTACTTAGTTGAGAACGAGTATTTCCATCAAAAACTAATTTTCAAAATAAATGTAAACAATATAACCTAAGTATTATGTTGACGTCGAATTTCATACGTTTGGCAACAATGTCAAGCGCTGACGTTTATCCCCACATTGGAAAAGAGTTTGCCGCGACTATAGCTCTACACATCAATAACTTGAAATCTTTTGATTTATTTGGAGCCATCGAATTGTTTTAAAAAATAAATTAAACTATAAATTAATGATTAAAAAACGTTTTAGCCTCGATAACTCTCTTTAAATGTAAAAAACAAAGTTTGCACAAGGATCCTGAAATGAATGTCTTTAAATACAACAAGCGTACCTATTTAACAATTTTTAATAAGTAATTTAGATATTTTCGACTCAAAATCAATTAAATGTAATTATAAAATGTTATAACGCACCTCAACACATTAAATGCATCAAAGATTTCTATCCAAATGACTTGTGAAGAAATATAGCTTCTTCCATTGTTCCATTATAACTAGTGTGCTTGCTTCATCAATGTCCATTTGAATGACCAGAAAACATAAAAATTTGTCTAAAATAAACAAATCCGGTGCGAAGGACCAAATGAAATGGTTGAACTAATGTAATCGAACACACTTCATCAAAATTAACTTGAAATAACTTCAAATTCTATAATTTTGCTGATTTTTTATTAAAAATGAAAATGTCTTGTCAACAATATCATTACTACTGCTCTTTTTTTTACACATTGCTAAGCTACTAAAACAATAGCAAAAAAAATAGAATTTAGATTATACAGCGACAGTCCGCCATTTTTAATGATTACGTCACTGAATACCATCAAAAACGTTGAATATGTGCCTCCGTTCGGGTTCTTAAACATTTTATTAATTTCTGTTTTATGGTTCACATAATATGTTGGGGTAGACCTTAGACGGGCACTGTATGTAGGTTGGCAAGTATCTTAAGAAGTATCCTAATTGCATAAATTTGGCTACAATATGGTCTACCCCATGTGACTATAAATCAAATAACCTCGTCGGAGATAAACAAAAAGCCGATCGTGAGTTATATGAAACCAATGGTTCGGTCATTAAACCGTAATTCAAAACATCAATTAACATTGTGGGATCTCTAGAAAAAACGGAGAGTGTACTCTGTTCAAACTATCAAGTCTGGTAGTAAGTACGAAGAAATTTTAAAGCAATGTCCCCAATTGTTACGTGTTAAGTCATACGCTAATAGAAAACAATATGGTACAATGCACCATATAATTACAAATGGGCAACCAATGGTTGACAAACCTCGTAGATTATCAAAAGAAAAAATAGAAATCGCCAAAAAAGAGTTTAAACTCATGTTAAATTTATATGCAACCCATTAGATAGCACATGGACAAGCCCACTGCATTTCTTATTCTTACTGTAAACCTTTGGCCTGTTTAATTCTCCAATGTTCACTCGTGCGATGTTGATGTCCAGCTTCGGTGGTCTTCCCGGTAATCTGGTGGTTTTTTGTTTATTGTCCCTTACAATTTTAGGTAGCCGGATGTTCGGCATTCTCGTAATGTGTTCGTTTTATTCTCGTCCTTTTCCTAGTTCATCAAACTACATCCTGTATATTACATATTTGTCTTATATCCTCGTTCCTTATTCTGGCTTGTGTTGTGTAGCCTGTTATCTGTCGTAGTGTTTTGATTTCGGCCGTACGTAGTAGTTTTTCGTAGCTGACATATCTACTCGACTTTTTGCCGCATACGTCATGATTGGGCGGATGCATGTTTCGTAAATTCTCACTTTTGCTTCGGTATTCATTTCTTTATTGTTCCATATAATGTCTCTGATATGTTCCGATGCCCTTGCAGCTTTGTTTATTTCTGTTTTAACTTCTGCTTGTAGTTGTCTGTCACTTGAGATTCCAATTCCCAGGTAGTTAAAAAGTCATCGTTTGTTCAATCGTCTGTTTTCGGCTACTATTTTGCATCTCCTTTGTTCTTTCGATACTACAAGGGACTTCGTCTTTACTACTGATATTTTCATATTGTATTTTTGGCTGTCAGATAGAAGGTGTGGACGTGTCCTTGTAGACTATTTTCGTTTTCGGAGAGTATTACGGTATCATCTGCATAACACATTATTTTAATTTCTTGGTTGTCGATTCTGTATCCCCTTCCTGTGTTTTCAACTTTCTCCATTATTTGGTCTATGACATGGTTAATCTGGACAGGACTTAGGGAATCCCCTTGTCTGATACCGGTTGATATTGGAGCTTCTTCTGTTAGTTTGTTATTAACTCGTATTATAGTTTTTGTGTGGATATTTAGTTGTTTAATAATGTACATTATTTCCATGGGGACGTCCTTGTCTTCTAACATCGCTGATACATCCTTGACTTTAATTCTGTCGAAGGCCTTAGTTAGATCGATGAAACACATGTATAATGGTTTGTTGTATTCTATAGATTTTTCTGTAAGTTGGAGTATTATAAAGATAGAGCCCGTTGTAGATTTGTTCATTTGCAAGCATTATTGCTCCTCGCTTAGTTGAATTTTATCAGTGATGATTGTCTTTAATATGTTCGTGAATAGTTTCATGGCCGCGTTAAGAAGTGTGATGCCTCTGTAATTGTCTGGTCTTTCTTTGTCTTCCTTTTTAAATATGGCGATGGTTATACTGTTCTTCCAGTCTTTTGGTATTTCTCCTGTATTTACTATAATTTGGAAAGCCATTGTCAGTTCCTCATTTAGGTCTTTGCCTCCGTATTTCAATAGTTCAGGCTCTATTCCATCTGGGCTAGGGGCTTTCCTATTTTTTATTGCTTCTGTTATCTGATCTACCGTTAATTTTACTCGTATTCTGTTGTTAAGCTGTGTTTATTCTTCAAGTGTATCGTTGTCTGTATTTAGATTAATAGTCCTCCCATGTTTTCTCGTCTATTCTTTGAGTTTGTGTCTATTCGTTGACTTCCGTCCTACTTCTTTTTAGCATTCCCCACACCTTTCTTTGTGCTCCATACATATCTCGTTCCATTTCTTTCATGAATTTAGTCCAGTGGTCTTTTTTTATTTCGCAGATTCTCGTGTTTACTTGGTTTCTTATTTCAGTGTATATATTCCGTTGTTGTGTTGTTCTGTTATTCAGGTACTCTATGTAGGCTTTTTTTTTCGTTTTGGTCTAGTTCTTTTACCTCAATGGTAACCATGTTTTTGTGTATCTTTCAGGATTTATGTTTATTCTTGTTGTGCCAAGTGCTTCTCGCGCTGCTTCTTTAATGCTCGTTGAGATCTTATTCCATCCAGTTTCCACACTGTCTTTTTGTTTACGGGGTTGTTTCTAAGTTTTTGACTTAGTTTATCCGTATATAGCGTTCTTATACTTTCGTCAGTAATTGATTCTGTTGCTTTTGGTTGCGTATTCTGTTCCTAGATTTGTCGATGTTAGTGATCTCACATATTAGATTTGTGAATGGAGTATCTCTCTGTTGGATATTATGTAGTCTATCGTTAACGACTAACCCTTTGAGTTAGACCAGGTGATTTTGCACTGTGGCTTATGTTCGTAGAAGGTGCTATTTATTCTTGGATTGTCCATAGTGCAGAAACTAATTAGGGCTTCTTCGTTTTTGTTTAGGTAGTTTTCATGAAATCTTTGTTTTACCAGTTATTGGTATATTGCCTACTCTGCCATTCATGTCTCCCATTATTAGGACTTTTTGTTTTTTTTTTCAAATTTTGTAAATTTCGTCTTGTAAGAGTTGGCAGATGTTATCCACTTCTTCTATTGGTTTACCCTCGTCAGGAGCATATATACTATAAATATGAAGTTTGTCTATTTCTACTTTCGTTATTTCGTTAATATAAAATATTTCCATTATATACTGTCCATACTTGTTGATTAGTATTCCTGCACCTACTGATCTCTTTTATATTTCTCTTTCCCACTGTATATTAATGTGTAGTACTGATATTGTCTTTTCTCTTTACCCTTCTGCTTAGCTTCCGAAAGTGCGCAGAAATCGATGACATGTTCGTTCACCTCAAGTAACACCTCCTGCTCCTTTCCGCACATAGTCGCTAAGTTCAAAACTGAATACATTAAAGTCTAAATTAAATATGACGTGAAATAATAAATAATTTCTACCCTAATGCAATGCTACTTTTTATATAGGCAGATTCTCTCTCTTTCTAAACAGGCACCACCTATACATTCGGAAAATTATGTCTGATTTATTTGCATGTTCAATTACATACACACAAAATTGTTTCATAGTAACGTGTTCATTAACAGTTATAAAAATCCCATTAAAAAGACTGGAAAGTAATAATTACTTATATATAACATAGAGTTAAATTAAATTAACATGTTTTTAAGAATATCAAACTGATATAATGGAAATAAAAGGCAAAAGGTTCTAATGGTTTTATTATTATACGCGAATTAACAATAACTGCAAGTTTAAAATCCACGGATACACGAATACGTACCAACTATTTGTAGAGCTGATCTTATGACGTCATCCTATAAGAGCAACAATACATTTCAAAAATCTTTATCGACATTTTTGTTAGCAATATCAGGTAAAAAACATATATATATATATATATATATATATATATATATATAAAAATAATACGCTTACCTTTAGAAGTGTTTTTCCTTTAGTTGTTCTAATAATGATAACCATATGTTGAACTGAAATATTTTTTATGCAATGTGTCCACATGTAGTCTCACTAAACACGCTTTGTGAATGGTTGGATATAAACTGGCTATTACATTCCGAACATTAACTAATTTAGAAAGTAATACACAAAACCTGATTACTGCTACTCGTATTTAGCAATTATGTTGTACTTATAAAATTTACATTCAAAACACTTACAAATATTTTAAAAATTTTGCTAACACACACACACACAAACACACACAACACACACACACACACACACACACACACACACACAACACACACAAACACACACAAACACATACACACACACATGTACTTCACGTTATATGGATTTTTATCAGTTGAGATTAATAGCAATGTTAACTAAACGCTTTATGATTTCTAATCTGAAATAAGAGTGACGTAATCTAATTTTATTTGAAATTTCATAGAGAGCACCACCATCATCGTCTTCACCTTGAACGATTGTATTGTAACAAACTATAAAGCAGCTAATAACCCCTGACAGTTTTTTATCAGACACTATTATTACATGGACATGAGGTTATCCCTAAATTAACTGGTTTCAGCGCGGCTCTGGAAATGCTGCACACTCTTCAAATCTTTCAGTTCGTTCGCAGAAGTTGTACCGTATTCATTTCCTTAAATTTTATCTGCATTCTGTTTCGATACTGTAGTACTGTAAAGAACCAGCGTCCTGTACGTATGTGTTTTAGAATAAATTAGGTGCGGACCATCCTGTATGTAAGATTTCATAAGTTTACGCGATATTGCACAACGAATAATTTATTCATCACCGCTGACGTGTATTTCTAAGAAACCGTAAGTTTCTGCACGTCAGAACGATTTTAACCAATCACATAACGGCCTTCCCCGCACGGTAGCCGCGAAGCCGCCCACAGATGCACCTTTATAAACTCACGACGCGCATAAGAAGGGATGAATCTCCGTAGATTCAAGTCAAGCCGTTCCAGAAACCAGTAGCCGCAGCCGCTCCGTTTGCTTAGTGTAAGCACCGACCTGTTGTTCACCGACGAAGAGTCCTTCGCGATCTGGCGATAACGCGCACCACGACGCACCGGGCAACCTAAAGTTCAATTCTGTACTGCTATTGATAGACACGTAAGTTGTAAAGTTACACAATCTAACAATTTACACTCAAACACTACAGAGCGTAAATAATTCCGGGCTGAGCCTCCAGGAGTTATACCAAATACACCTAGAGTCACGCAGGGTAGATCCCGACGTAACTCGCAGATACAAAATACACTAGCACCTGGAGTGCCACGAAGGTAGATCCGTCGTCACTCGCCACTACAAAGTACACCTAGAGTCACGCAGGGTAGCCCCGCCGTATCTCGCAAAGACTTGAGGGTGAAGGGTTGTTACAGGGCTGTAAAGACCTACGACCTTTCTCTTAGTATATCCAGTAAAGACAGGCCGTCGCCTACGTCTTCTGGGCATTACTGAAATCCGCTCGAAACTCATACACTACCTACAGACAAACACAATAACCATACACAGTGTCTGTGAATCGCAGAAGAGTACCTCCATAACCTATAGTATAATAAATTTGTCGTCCACCGAACCATCGTAAATACCTGGTGCACGAACGTTTGTAAATAAATTAGAGAGTACGTAGATTTTCTATCTTTACGTAAACCGATTAGAGTAGTTTTAATATTAAGTAGTTTTGATCCCTTGATTAATTATAAATAATTAAACTTAGTATAGAGATCAGTAATTAATTTAGTTAGATAAGTAATCTAATTACCTACATTAAACCGGTTATAATTAGAGAAGACCGGCCGAGATCTCGCGTTTGCCTACGTGCCTTTCGCGTGTATTATTTCCCGAGAGGAGGACATCCTTGCTTCAGCGCTCCAGAGTTACTAAAGTCTAAGTACGATATCGATTTTCTCAATCCCACCGACTCGAGTTCATTGCGCTGGCGCTCCGACCAACAACGGTATCAAGGGTAACGCTCTCGCTACTGTACATGCAGGACCGTAATCTAAATTTTACCTCTTAGGTAAGGAATAGATTAAAAGACTATCTTTGTTCACAGAAGCGACTTCGCACACAGTGACGGGCCGCCAACCAGGAGAACCAGCCGCCAGACCCGGACAAAGAAGTTCATACATTTTGTTAATTACCTTTTTTATTTTATTTATTGTTGATATTTCTTTAATATACATTTTAAAAATGCTTTACGGTTTTTATTTAAGGTTACAGTGTTAAGCCCATCCAGTACTTACTACGAACCACACCCCGTTTATAAAATAAACCCGATTGAGCAAAGCCGAGGCAAAGTAAAACCGCGTTGGGTTACCAAACCAGAAGGGCGCAATATAAGTATAGCACCCAAAAGTAGGGGAGCATTATAGTACGTTTTCTAATACACAAACAGAATCTTCAATACTGTGATGCGTGTAACAGCAAAACACGTTAGCTAGCTAGTTTCACCTCTATATTATTTTACATGCAAGCCTGACCTTATCATAAATACATCTGTCAAAAATCTAATTAAACATAACTCCACGGACTGCGCATAGCAAGCAGCGTTTCCAATTATGGCTTTTAGTCAACACAATATTGCCTACAATCGACTATCATTGCTTTAGCACGAGGAGCAAACGAAAACACGCACGCACTCACGCACGTACGCACGTACGCACGCACGCACATACGCACGCACGCACACACGCACTCACGCACTCACGCACGCACGCACACACAAACACGCAAACATACAACAAACACACAAAAACATACAAAACACGAAAACACACCAACACAAAAAACACGAAAACACGCAAAAGCGAAAACACGTAAAACGAAAACACGCAAATACGAAAACACACAAATGAAAACACGCTAACGCAAAAACACGCAAACATGAAAACACACAAACGAAAACACGCTATCACGAAAACACGCAAACGCGAAGACATACAAATGCGAAAATACGTAAAACGAAAACACGCCAGCGAAAAACACGCTAACTCGAAAATTCATAAAGCTGCAAACATGAATCAAGACGGGGAGCACCGTTAGTAAAAACAAGTTTATTGACAAAATTGAAGTAAAGCTTAGCGCTTGAATATATATTATTATTATTATAAACAGCAATACTTCATTTTTATTTAATAACAACCTTTATCGGTCTTCTTCTTCTTCTTGAACCGTTATTCGTCGCTATCATCATCATGGTTTTGAGATTCGTCCTTCCCCTCTACCTCATCGCTCTTCATCCTCGTCTGTGAATCATCACCATCACCTTGGAAGTGAGATACATTCAGCTCATTCACGTCATCGTTTCCATCATTATCTGGAACGGTTATATTGTAATAGTTTATTAACAAGTCAGTAAAATCTCTAATGTCTACTGATGTTGGCTCATAAGCAGGAGAACACATCATAATAATGGTCACTCGATGACAGTTACACTTTAAAGAGCGAAACACACGAGAAACGAGAACGCTGCTAGCCTAGGGTTTTGTGCGCTGGGGCAATTCAATTTCAATTCAATATATATTTATTTGCCCATAATCGATATTTTACAAATAGTATTTTATCGACATTCCTCCAGGTGTACAATCAACGCCGTGTAGAAATGCTTACATTCCCGTGTCATTAACAATGCACCTTAACTAGGGTAGGGAAGAGGCTCGCCGAGCTCCGGGGTAGTGTGAAACCCTGTGCAAGCAATCCTGAGTCAAATAAAAACACGCTGCTCCGCTTGCCTCTTCCCTCGTGTTACCTATATTAAGATGTTGGAGTCGTCGCCGAGGCGGCGGCTCCCTCATCTGTACTCGGGCTATTCCTCATCCTTTAATTAAGGACACCGCAGGTGCCTGTGTACGAGCTATTCGTACCCGTATGTTGCATTATTTAAGATGCGGCCATCGCATCTGTACGTAAGCTAATCCTACGTCCGTTCCTACGTTCTTATTTTAACTAAGCCACCCACCGGTAGCTGTCCGCCGGTTATTCCTGCAGCCACCTGTTCCTAACTTAAATTTATTTTAAACCTGCGCAGATGCAGGTTGTGACGCGGGCTGCCCGCGTCCCGCCCTATTTGTTTGTTCCTTACCTAGAGGTGTCACATGACACCTGCACGCGGTCTAACACCGCGCCCTTTCCCTAATTTCTTAATTAGGACGCTATTTGGCGTCCGAGCGGCGGCTATTCCGACACCCGGTCCTATTTCTTAAAAACTATCTTACGATCTAAGAATCTTGGGTTTCCGGACGCAGCCGTCGACCCAATCATCTGTGCACGAGTGATGCCCGTGCCCACTTTTTAAATTAATGTTAGTTCCTAATTCTAAGTAAGCCGCCCTTGTTCCACGTAGTGTTAGGCGGCTGTACCGAGCGCAACTCGCGTCCATTTCCTTACGCTTATTCTATTAAAACTTCCTTCTCCCCAGAGTTGGAGCGGGAGAAGAAAATTTGTGCGACGGTGAAGCCTTCGCCCGTTTTAGTTACTTAATCTACGTGTTTTAAAACTACTTAACTAGGATACCTGATTTCGCCGAAACTAGAAAATCAAAGGTATCATACACGAGCCACGCCCGTGTTAGTTTACGCTAACTAAGAACACCGTCCTTTCGGTAGCAGGCGGCGAAAGGAAGGTGCCTGCACGACTGGTGTCGTACCCGTTCCGTACTTAAGATTCCGCCGCTCTCGGTGAACCGAGAACGGCGGCATCTGTGCACGAGTGAAGCCCGTGCCCGGAAGGCTACGGCTAAGGATTTGCATACGCCGGCTACAGTCGGCGGCCGCAACTCCTGTACGCGAGTGAGGCTCGCGCCCTCGAGGATACCTCTAAGGGTCCGCGTTCGCCGGATACAGTCGGCGACCGCGGTCCCTGTGTGCGAGTGAGGCCCGCACCATGCATAAGGCACGCCGTTTCCGGCGACGGAGCTTATCGTCTCCGTCGCCGGAAAGGACGCCGCCTGTACGCGAGTGAAGCTCGCGCCCTCGACGCTATTATCTAAGTCGACGCTTTCCTTGAAGGAAACGCGTCGACTGTACTAAGTGAAGCTTGCGTCCGGTCAAACCTACTCAAGTACTAGCACTTTTCCGTCATTTCCGCAGGATAAACACTGTCACTCGCGGTCACTAGCACAGCACTTTCACTAACACCGTCGCCCCACGTCGCTCCGACTCCGTGGCTGCTCCGGTGGTCCTTATTCGCTACTCCTTCCCGTCGATTCGCTGCCCTCGGAAGGTCGGCGACGTCCAATAAAAAACTTGGCAACTTCCACTTGACCCGAAACGATGCCGTGGATGGACCTTCGTTCGCCCGTCGTTTCCTTACGAGCGACATCCGGTTGACGCAAGGTCCGCACCGACCTGCGGCTTCTTCCACCCCGCATCCCACCCACGGCAACCATTCGCAAGACCTTTACGTGGTTATCGGGGATCCGTTTCTTCCGCCTCTCTTCCGAGGGGGCCTACTCTAACACCGGAACGTAATTTAGATCCGGTGGTCCTTAACGTAGTTTGCGCGCGACACTAGGAAACTTGATGCCGCACGTGTGCGCTGGGGCACTCGTCAATGTTCGGGTTGAATCGGCTATCTTCGAGGGAAGTTTGAAGTATTGACCTAACCACACTCTAATATCTTCCCTAGGGGCATGTCAGCTCTACAAATAATTGGTACGTATTCGTGGATTTTAAACTTGCAGTTATTGTTAATTCGCGTATAATAATAAAACCATTAAAACCTTTTGCCTTTTATTTCCATTATATCAGTTTGATATTCTTAAAAACATGTTAATTTAATTTAACTCTATGTTATATATAAGTAATTATTACTTTCCAGTCTTTTTAATGGGGTTTTTATAACTGTTAATGAACACGCTACTATGAAACAATTTTGTGTGTATGTAATGCAAATAAATCAGACATAATTTTCCGAATGTATAGGTGGTGCCTGTTTAGAAAGAGAGAATCTGCCTATATAAAAAGTAGCATTGCATTAGGGTAGAAATTATTTATTATTTCACGTCATATTTAATTTAGACTTTAATGTATTCAGTTTTGAACTGTAATCTGATTTCCGCAAACTGTAAGACATAATTTCGGTTGATTGATTGAGATTGATCTGGTTGATTTGATCAAACATGATTTGTTTGAGATTGATTGATTAATTAATTAATTGATTTGTTTGTGTGTGTGTGTGTGTGTGTGTGTGTGTGTGTGTGTGTGTGTGTGAGAAAGAGCCTAAAGAGAGAGAGGGAGAAAGAGAAACAAGATAGAGTAAGAGAGAGGTGTGCATTATCAACTTCTATTATAGAAAATGTTCAGTAGTCTATACGCCACTAGATGGCACTAAAATCAATTTTAACTCAAAGGGGCCAGGGCTCAGACCCTGATACAAGTCCTGTCTTACAAGGCTAGGGCCTCCTTATTAGAATACAATTTTGTATGACGGGGCGAAGGCCTACAGCTGTAAGATTAAGTTAGAACCTACATACAATTGCACCAAGGAAGCCACGATAGGGGCTAAGCTCTACACTTGTCTTATAAGGTTAGGGTTCCCATACCATCTCCAGCCAGGGGGCGAAGGCCCGAGAACAAGTTGCGAAGCCCTACACGTGTCTTACAAAAACCTCCTTATTAGAAATACAACGTATAAATAAATTTCGCGTATAGGTAAAAGATCATCCGAACGTACCCAATAGCATATGACCATTTTAAAACAATAGGATCGATAATTTTAATAACTGCTCTTAATACAACCAAAAGGACCTTAATTACGGTTAAAGCTGTCCATCAAAAATAACCCTAAGACCAACTCTAGGTCCAAGACCAACCCCAAGTCCAAGACCAAACCCAAGACCTGCATATGCTCCTCACGTGAGCAAGGACAAAAATTGCTGTCAAAAAGACTCTAATTAGGGTTGAAAATTCCATCAAAGGCTTACCCTCGAAAAGAAACCATAGGGGTGAAAATACCAGCTCACACGTGGGCGGCCATAAAATAGGGGTGAAAAAACACGTCCTGCACGAAGGCGAATAAAAACAAAAATAATTAGGGATGAAAAGGGGTTGAAAAAGGCCTCCGAAAAGAAGCCGTCAAAAATAGGGGTGGAAAATATGGTCTCTCACGTGGGCGGTCTTGTGACGTCAAAATCCAAGGTGGCGCATGGTGCCTCACTACTACTTACACGAAATTACACGTGATCTCGATTTTTGTTTTTCTTACTTAGACGATATTTTAATTGCGTCACAAGCAGTAGAAGAACATCATAACCGTATTCACCAAATTTTTGCGCGCCTCAACGAATACAATATTAGCGTCAATTTAAGTAAGTGTATTTTCGAAGAAACCGAAGTACCTTTCGTAGGATATTTGGTTAATTCTGAAGGTATTAAACCTGTACCAGACAGAATAAAAATTTTAACCGAATACCCACAACCAAATACCAAACAAATTAGCTTTCTTACTAA